>BFEA01000304.1:1020911-1039547 GCA_003427395.1 Chara braunii | reverse complement strand
CGGGTGACTCTTCAGACTTCGGGCACGGCAGTGCATGCCACTGCTCACTCGATCACAGACCAAGTCCATGGACCAAAAGGCGGGAGAATCCCTCCTGGCCTATTAGGAACGCCTGGCTGAATTCATCCAGGAGGCCAACGATAGGGCCGCCGCCGCGGCCAAGGAACGTAACCGGATCGAGCAAGAAGAGGAGGCCAAGCGACAGCAGGAGGAACAGGACCGACTTCGTCAAGAGGAGGCAGACCTGCAGGCTGCAGCCGAACACCAGTCACGCCAGCGGGAACGACTGTTCACGCGGGAGTCCATGATCGGCGATGAGACCACACATTGGGTGGAAATGGCATCTGCGGACGAGGCCTCGGAGACTGACAAAGGGTTGTCAGCCGTTGCGCAGATCTCCCACGACCTCGTGGCCACCTGCGCTCTGCAGCAGGAGGAAATCCTTCACCTGCAGCAGACAGTGGACCAGATGCTTGTACGGCTGCAGGCATTGGAGAAACAGCCAGTTGCCGCAGCAGCCGTAGGGCCTTCCAACCTTGCCACCCGTGTTCAAGTTTTGGAGGATGACGTCAGCAACATCAAGCGTGTGCATCAGGACTTCCGGACGTCACAGCAAGCAACAAACTTGCAGTTGGAGATGCAGGTCCAGGCTGCTGCTACCGTGACGCCCGCGACCGCATCCTCCCGACGCCCACCCAAACTGGATGACCTTCCAGTTTTCTGCAATCAGTCCAAGACGGACCCGATTCCATGGTGGCGCCAGTTCACTCTCACGCTCGACATGCACCATGTCCTGAACAACTATCGACATGCGTGCTTGTACCACCGATCTGGTGGTGCATGTCAAGCATGGCTGGACAACATATTGACCAGCCACGGTGTAGCAGCGTCGGAACTGCACACCAAGCTCACTTGGCAGGAGCTGACCGACGCCTGGCACAAGCGATTCCAAGTGGAGCCGCCCGATTTGCAGGCGATGGAGAAGTTAAACAAGCTCCATCAGAACTCGCTCCTCAGTCAGGACAGGATTACCAAGTTCCAAAGACTCGCCTCCACACCCGACCCGCTCGCATTCCGCGGCGTCAAGCACTTGTTCATCATGCGCTCGTGTCCAGCCCTGCAAAACGCGCTGACGCAGATTGCAGAGACACTCGACACGTCAGACAAGCTTTTCACCACAGCGTCACAGATCATTCTCACGAATGTAGAAGCCCGCAACGCCGGCCGATCTTCCGCGACGTCGAGCAGCAACCAGCCCAAGCCAAAGGTGGCTTGCATTGCGGCGACTTCGCCAACTTCTTCTACCGAGGCTGCAACACCAAACAAGGGTGACGTGTTGGCAGCTGCCTGGGATGGTGGCCGGCCGCACAACAATCACGGCCGCGACAAGACAAAGACTCAGTCCACCTCTTCACCGGGCACCGGATCAGCAGCCGACGAACCTTGGCTCCAATACGGACTCTCGACGAATTGCTACCGCACGAGACTCAAGTACCGTTATCGTCTTTGGTGCAACAGCACCATCCACGATGCTGCACATTGCCCCACCAAGGGGAAACCCCGTTCGGGAAAGTAGGCGCCGCCGAGGGTGACTCGACACCTCCCTCGACGCCATCGGAAGCGGTTGTGCGCACGACCGCCCTTTCTTCCGAGGCGTATGCGGATGTCGGGAGTCTTCCACTTTCGTTCGAAGACTTCGCTGCCCGGCTCGTTCCTTCGTTGGACGCTTCTCAAGGACAAGATACTTGTGCGGCTTTCTCACCGTCCGAAGGTTCTTCCGCCACTTCGTCTTCATCAAGGGATTCGGCAAGCGTGTTCAACGAGGAGGTGTTGAACCTGCTCACGCCCGAGGACTTCGCTTGGGTTCCTCTCCCTACGACGGGCAACCTTTCGGGGCCGCAAAGCGCAGCACTATGCGCCCTCTTACACGAGTATCTTTCCTTCCATGCACCACCAACTTCGCCGATGGTAGACGAAGTCGAGGTGGGGGACATGCTTGGCTATGTTGCCAAGGTGGCCTGCGAGTTTGTCTCGCAACGGTACGAAGAAAACAACGCACCGTTGCTCTACGTCCGCATTGAAATTGGGCAAGCGGCCTGCAACGCTTTGCTAGATTGCGGCGCAACTCGCAACTTCATCAGCCAGTCCTTCATGAATCGGGCTGGCCTTGGGGCACAAGTACGGAGGAAGTCACATCCGACGACGGTCGCTCTTGCCGATGGTAAGACGAAACAGCTCTTAGACCGTTACATCTCAACTGTCCCGGTGTATTTTGCACCGCACGGCATGTGAACCCGTCACTTTTGACGTATTGGACACCGACTTCGATGTCATTTTGGGGATGCCTTGGCTTTCTAGCGTGGACCACACGGTCAACTTCCACCGACGCACGCTCACGATTCGTGATACCGTTGGCGCCGAGGTCCCGTGTACTATTCCTCCTCCTCACTCCTCCATTCGGTGCCAAGTCGTGAGTGCCAAATCTTTTCGAGACACGTGCCGTTTCGAGCACATCGAAGAGATTGGCATCGCGTTTCTTCGGACCGTCCCTACGACCGACTCATCGTCCACGGATTTGTCTTCATCCCCCATGTGACCCGGTTGTTAGACGAGTTCTCGGACGTTTTCGAGACTCCCTCCGGGATAGTGCCGGACTGGCCGATCTCTCACGAGATCATACTTGAGGCCGGCGCCGAGCCACCCAAGGGATGCATTTATCGCATGTCCGAGAAGGAGCTCACGGTTCTCCGTGCGCAACTCGATGATTTACTTGAGAAGGGTTGGATCCGCCCTAGCAGCTCACCTTACGGTGCGTCCGTGCTCTTCGTTCGGAAGAAAAACAAGGACCTTCGACTTTGCATTGACTATCGACGCCTCAACGCGCAAACCATCAAGAATGCGGGGCCTCTACCTCGCATTGACGATTTGCTTGAGCGTCTGGGCGGCGCTAAGTATTTTTCCAAGTCGGGCTATCATCAGATTTCCATCCGCCCGCAAGATCGGTACAAAACCGCGTTTAAGACGCGATATGGGCATTTTGAGTGGGTAGTTATGCCTTTTGGCCTCACCAATGCCCCGACCACCTTTCAGGCGGCCATGACCACCGAGTTCCGCGCTATGTTGGACCGCTTCGTCTTGGTCTACTTAGACGACATCCTCGTCTATAGCCGAACTCTCGAGGAGCATCTCGAGCACTTTCGTCGTGTTCTAGAGACTCTTCAGTCAGCCCGGTACAAAGCCAACCGCGACAAATGTGAGTTTGTCCAGCAAGCGCTTGAATACTTGGGTCATCTTGTATCCCCGGAAGGCATTCGTCCGTTGGCGGACAAGATTCAAGCCATCCAGGAGGCCCGAGCCGAAGAATGTGACAGACGTACGATCGTTCCTCGGCTTGGTCGGTTATTATCAGCGCTTCATCAAGGGTTACTCGAAGATCGTGGCCAACCCAACCTAAGCAAGTTACAAAGCGAGGAGCGGCCTTTTGACTTCGACGACGATGCGCGCCATTCTTTTGAAACACTCAAAGCGACACTTTTGTCCGCCGAGGTGTTACACATTTACAACCCACTCCTAGCTACGCACGTCACCACCGATGCGTCTGGCTATGGCATTGGGGCCGTCCTTGAGCAGCACGATGGCACAAACTGGCACCCGGTCGAGTACTTTAGCAAGGAAGTGCCTCTCGTGCATTCGATCGATGACGCACGAAAGAAGGAGCTTCTTGCCTTCGTCCACACCATCAAGCGTTGGCGGCATTTCCGATGGGTAATGGATAACAATCCGTTGGTATTCTACAAGTCACAAGACACGATTAGTAATACCATTACCCGCTGGATGGCTTTCATCGACCAGTTTGACTTTTTCCCCGATCACATTCCCGAGAAGTCAAACCGTTTTGCGGACGCCCTCTCACGGCGACCGGATCTTTGCACCACAGTCTACTCTACCTTCGAGATCGACGACRACTTGCGGGAGAGCTTCATCCGCGGCTATCAAACCGACCCCCACTTTCGCGACAAGTACGCGAATTGCTCCTCTCCAAATCTGGTGCCTTCGCATTATCCGATCCAAGAGGGCTACTTGCTTGTGCATTCACGGGGTAAGGATCTTCTTTGTGTGTCGAGTGATTCACATTTGCGCACACGGCTTCTTGGCGAGTTTCACGATGCGCCCGCCTCCGGACATTTTGGTGTCAACCGTACACTTGGTCGACTTCGCCAGCGGTTCTATTGGCCCGACCTTCTCAAGGACGCCACCCGCTATTGTGAGTCGTGCGAAGTCTGTCGGCGTTGCAAGTCACGCAACCATCGTCCGTTCGACGAGCTACACCGACTACCAGTGCCCCTTGGGCGACGGGCAGCGATTGCTATGGATATCACCGGCCCCTTCCCGAAGCACAAGACCGGCGTTGATGGGATCCTCACGGTCGTCGACCGCCTCACCAAGTACGCCATGTTTTTGCCTTGCCGCTATCACTGGTTGGGAGTTAGCCGAGGTCTTATACACCGGTTGGATTCACTCCAAGGGCTACCCCAAGGATATCGTTTGCGACCGGGACACTCACTTTCTCTCCGACTTTTGGGTCGCCCTCGTCAAGCGATGGGACTCATCTTTGAAGTCGAGTTCGGCTCGCCACCCGCAAACCGATGGTCAAATGGATAGGGCGCATCAGACCGCTCAAGTCCTTCTACGCACTCTTATCCGTCCCGACCAGGTTGATTGGGTTGAGCGCTTGCCAGACGTTGAGTTGGCTTACAACTCATCGATCCATTCGACTATCGGGATATCGCCATTCGAGTTTGAGCATGGTTCACCCATCTCATCACCGCTGGACGCCATTTTGCCGCGCACAGCCGAGAGCCACGACCATCTTGCGTTCCTTCATCGCATGCAAGAGCTCCTTGTCAAGGCACGAGATCAGATGTCAAAGACGCAAATACGGATGAGTCGTCAAGCCAACCGCAATCGTCTCCCTTGCCCGTTCCGCGCCGGCGATCGGGTTTGGGTCTCCGCCGCGGAGTTCAACCTTGAGCAAGACATCTCTCGCAAGCTCCTTCCCAAGTGGATGGGGCCTTGGCACATTCTCTCTGCAGTTGGTGATGATCCCGAGGGGCCTTCATTCCGCATCGCGGTGCCCCCTCACTTGCCCGTCCACACGGTGTTCCACTGTTCCAAACTCGCTCCTTTTGCTTCAACGGAGTTCAACGAGTTTCCCGACCGACGTACGCAAGACCCTCCTTCCATGGACGGATTTCAGGGCCGGCTATATCATCACCGAGAGGCGCCATGGCAACAAAGAGACAGAGTTTTTACTTCACTTCTCCTACTGCAGCCACAAGGCTGACCGTTGGCTGACGCGTTTGGAACTGCAGGCCACAACTCCCGCCGTTCTCTCACGTCATCTTAGCAAGGGGAAGACTACACCGAGCACTTCAGCTCCTCGCCATCCTCGCTACATTCCGCCATCGGATCGGCAGCTTCACACGCGCCCCGGCTCGTCTCCATAATGAGGGGGGCGTGTTACATGCTGAGAGCCTACACACGGGCCCCTCACGGAACCCGAGGTTGGAATAGGGCCCGCAGGTCGCRTCACCGCAACCTGAAGGCCCTATGGCAATTTTACTTGGGCCTGCATCAAAAAAACGCCAACTCTAGATTATTTTTATATATTTTATTTATTGCTGCTGTTTTTCTTACGTGTGTGCTGTTGTCCGTTTGTGGCCAAGTCCACGTTCTTGGGCCAGGGCCAGATTCAGGCCTAGAGGCCGAGCCTCTAAAAATGTTTGGACCTTTTTTTGTTTTCGGACAGATTTTGGACCATTCGGACCTGGACCGACGTTCAGGCCCGATGCATTCGCACAGGCCCTGAATCGGACCAGGTACCGAACAGGTCCAGTCCTGGGCAAGGCCTGGACGTCCGGTAGTGACCCAGGCAGGCCATTTTAGGCCAAGGACTGAACCAAGTTCGAAGCCTGCGATCTGGACCGTGGATCGAATTTGGATCTGCACGATCTAGAACGAAGGCCGTGGACTCATTGGGTCCGGCCCAGCGCTACTTAAGCTGGGCCAGCGCCCAGGTCTAGGAGAGGACACAAGGAGAAACCCAGCGTTACGCTGGTTCAGGATTTCGCCTGCTGCGCTATTTGGAGACTACCTGCTGCGCTATTTTGAGACTGCCGGCTGCGCTGTTCTTCAGCAATGTGGCACAGCGCTGGAGGAGTCCAGCGCCGAGGAGGTTAGCGAAGTTCAGAGAGAGAGAGAGAGAGAGAGAGAGAGAGAGAGAGAGAGAAGAGGGACTTACCTGTCGCGACTTACCAACGCCATAGCTGGGCTCCCGCAGTACCTGCAGTCAGCACCCAGGTAAGTAGGATCAGAAAGCGCCTAGCTTTCTTCTTCTTCTTCTTCTTCTCCTCTCCTTCTTCTTCTTCTTCTCTCCTCTTCTCCTCCTACTCCTCGGAATTCTTCTTCTTCTTCTTCTTCTTCATTAGAGTAGAGATAGGGGTAACTGCAGACATTGTTTGGACACGGCATTCTGCCTTATTGCACACGACATTCCGATCGGACTTGAACTCTACATTGGGATTGAACTGTGTACGACTTTCGGAGATCTCTCTCGCATGTCTATGGATCTCTCCCCATGTGTGTGAGCGGAAGGGCAATCTTTCTGATGTCTTGCCCTTCCGAAGTTTCTCTCTTTCATGTTTGTTTGTCCTCGTGTCCTTTGATTACTAAATCTTCCGCTGCGCTGTTTTCCCAGCCTATGATGATGATGATGTGAATGCATTGTTGTCGATTTCTCGTTGGTTCACTCTTTGCATTGGGCACATTGGCATCTTGTGAATGTTGCATCTATGCTGCTAGCTGTTGCCACTTTCATCATTGCTAGATCCTAGGCTCTCGGTGCATTTCACTTCCTGATATGCTACACTATGGCTAAGCTCTCCTTCTCGCCCACTTCGTCTTCGGGCACACTGCARACCACCTCGCACAAGTCGCTATGGCAGMGCTTCCGMWTGGCTTACGCAGGAATGAATGAACGGCTGGGCGCTCACCCAACTCTCTGTTTACACACAGGATCACCCTGGATATCCCACACGCATCACACTGTACAGACACGCACACACACACTACACTCCTCTATCAGCTATGGCGGCTATGGCCGCTACTACCCCTATCACTATGGCTAAGCTCTCCTTCTCGCCCACTTCGTCTTCCGGCACACTGCAGACCACCTCGCACAAGTCCCTATGGCAGCGCTTCCGCATGGCTTACGCAGGAATGAATGAATGGCTGGGCGCTGCCTCTTGATTTATACTTTTGTAGCTCGTTGGTCTGCCCCTTTCCCATGCCCGTGGTGCACACAGTCCCAGACGGTACTTGCTTGACTGGACTAGGACTGACTGGGACTGGGTACCGCTGACTCAGCACGGGTAGACTCCACCACTTGGCCACTTGCCTTGGTCTACTGTAACCACTTCCGGACCTGCCGGAAGACCGTGAACTTGGCCTTTCGGCACTGTAGCAGCTACGACCTCAACCCTTTAGGACTGTAGCAGCTACGACCTTGAGCCTTTGGAGGAGCTACAACTACGACATCTAGAACTTGCTAAGACTCCTATATGACAGGTCTACAGATCGAACCCCTATACCCTACAGACCTACGACAACCTACCAACTGTGGGGAAAGACTCAGGTCGTGGGTTCAACTCCTGGGGTCGACACAGATACTGTACACAGGTAAGGTAAGTCTAGGGATCGAGCCCTGGGATCTGCATCGGCTACTGCGAACAAGTGAATACCGTTTCACTCCCGGCGGCCTAAATTCTAGGTCCTCCGAGAATAACTCAGTCCAAGGCAGGACTTTTACCTTTTCTCTCTCTCTCGTAGGCTCTAACTATGCCGGGAGCTGTTTCTAGAAGTTATGTTCTAGTAAACCAGAGGTCGTCCTCTGGTTCCTGATAAGCAAAGTGGATCTTATATTGCTTCTGTGGACGACCTCTACCTCCTATTCTAAACACATCTTCACCTACAATGCCGTCAATGTCGTACCTTCCATCCATGTCTGGAGGGATCATAGGTCTTCTAGATGGCAACTGCTGACTTGTGACACACGGCAACAACTTTGATGCATGAAACACGGGGTAGGTGTGGAGGTGTGCTGGGATCTCTACTGTGTAGGACGGCCCATCCTATCCGCCCTTGACTTCTAGAACTGGCCATGGTCCCCTGTACGCTGGCAGTAACTTCTGGGAAATGTTTTCCTCTGGAGCAAACTCTTTGGACTTGACCCAGACTAAGTCGCCTACTTGGAACTGCGATGGGCGACGGTGCTTGTTGGCTTGCTCTACCATTCTATGCTGGGCCTTCCTGAGTTTTTCAATGACTGTAGCTAGCTCTTTTTCGTGCTGTATCGCGAACTCCCTGGTGTCGGGCGGTAGCCTGTGAATCTGGTCTTGGTTCAGTCCCTCAAACGGTCTGCGCGGTCTAAAGGACTTGTGTAACTTGTTGGGAGTGCGACAAGTGGACAGGTGCACGCTGTTGTTATACGCACTGACTACCTTGGGCAACATCTCGTCCCAATTGACTTGATCTGGTCTAATGTACATGTGCAGAACTTGTTGCAGGATCTTGTTCATCTGTTCAATCTGACCGTTAATCCCTGGATGACGGCCAGATGACATCAGCAACTTTGATGCACTGGTGCTGCGATCGTTGTCGGGCGGCTGGTGTAGCTGCCTGAGTTCAATCTGCAAGGTGCCGAGCTGCTCGCTGATGGTGGCTGGTGCGGCGAAGGTGCTGATGTCGCCGAGCATTGCGAGTACATGGTCAACTTGTTTCCCCAACAAGCAGGTTGGGGCTGCATTGCTGGGTTCCCCAGTGTCTGGTCTTTGTAATGCTTGCTCCAAGTCCTGTTCAAGTGCCCGTGTAGCACCCTCGTGCAGATCCTTGTCGTTCCGCACTGCCCGTCGGAAGTTCTCCAGTTCCTGGTGCTGTTTCGCCATTTCCTGGTGTTGTTTCTCGCTCGGACTGCACGTGGTTACAAGTGTAAGCCAACCAGGTCACGAATTTGGAGAGGAACTCCTTGTGCTTCTCTTCCGGTGTTGCGTCGTCATGGTCCTCGGATGGTTCGAAATGTCAGAACTTGAGCTTGTCGATGCTGGTGGCTTCGTGCCGCTGCAGCAGATTCTGGGCCTCCTTGCGGCGGGCCTGGGCGTCTTTATCAGCTGCGGCCTGAAGCCGCTGTTTGTCGGCTTCTGCCTCTGCTTCAGCCTGTAGGCGGGCAGCCTCGGCTGCCGCCTGACGCTGTACCTCGGCCACGATCAGTGCGAGCTGATCTAGAAACCGCTATCGGTACTCGTCAATGCACTCGTTGGCCAATCGGCCTGGCATGCCCAAAGCTGAAACCATCATGGTGGCGGGGCACTGCTGACGTTGGTACTGTTGCTGTCGTGGCACTGTTGCTGATGTGGTACTGCTACTGACGTGGCACTGCTGATGTGACACTTACCAAACAGGGAATGCAGACAAAGGGCTGGGTGGGAGGGAAACGCAGAAAGGTAACAAAACTGCACTTTCCATTCCCGGGCCTAATCAACAGAATAAAATAAAAAAAATAAAATAAAAGAAGAGGATCACCCGGGATTCAACCCCCCCCGTTTCTTTTTTTTTGTATATCTGTCGATCTGTTGTCAGTGAGGCATTTCAGAGGAGTACTATGAGCGAGATCTAGACAAGGTTTCCCAAAGTTTCGGCTTTCAAAAAAAATGCGATCTTGAAATTTTATTGTTTTTTGCGCCAAATAGACTGGAGGTTCCAATTTCAGAGAAGAATAGATCCAGTCCGAGAGTATTTCAGAGAAGAATAGATACAGTCCGAGAGTATGACAACCTCCCTAGTTCACCTAATATGCCCAGACTGAAACAGAAAACGAAATGCTAATATCCGAAGTTGCGAAAGAAAAAGAAAAAAAAATGCAGAGATTTGACGAAGCCCTACTTGATTTACTAATAATCAATCAATCAATCAAACAATCAATCAATCAAACAATCAATCAATCAATCAATCAATCGATCAAGCAAGCTGGTTCCTTGATTGGGCGGATCCTCTGATTGAGAGGTCCGCTCCGATACCAAACTGTCGCATACCGTAACGGTACAGACCAGAACAAGAACCGACCTCTCTCACGTAGTGCAAGATAGCGCAGCGGAAGGCTAATATACCAATGATCCCGACCAATCAATGCCGCAATGCAGACCAAGCATACATCATCATCATCGCAAGGTGCGAGGGGCCTGGCGCTACACACAGGAAGAAGGCGCCAGGTCCAGACCATACACAGACGAAGAGGAGGGGATCAGACAAAGAAGAAGGGAAGATGGGAATGTCGTCAACACCAAGTCTTCGGTACAGGTCCCAAATAATCCCTCGTCCAATGTCTCAATCCCAATGTCGAGTCTGAATCCAAATGTCGTCAAGTCCCAAAGTCACTAATCTCTCTCTCTCTCTCTCTCTCTCTCTCTCTCTCTCTCTCTCTCTCTCTCTCTGTCTTCTAGTCTGCAGATACTGAGAAGTCAGGTAGCGAGAGGGTGAGGGAGAGATGGTGGACTTAGAAGAGGAAGAAGAAAAACTCTCTCTCTCTCTCTCTCTCTCTCTCTCTCTCTCTCTCTCTCTCCCCGGTACTAACCTGTGAAGGTGGCGCCTTGTTGAGCTATGGCGCCACAGGTAAGTCTCCCTGGCCTCCACCAACTCTCTCTCTCTCTCTCTCTCCATCGCTACTCTAGCTCCTAATAGCGCCCCGTGCTGAAGGCCACTCCTAACGCTACTACTACTGCAGCACTACTCTAGCTCCTAATAGCGCCCCGCGCTGAAGGCTACTCCTAACGCTACTACTACTACTGCAGCGCTCCTCCAGAGTGCTGCTGCCGAATTCTGAAGACTGCCTCCTGCCTCCTGCACGTGAAGTGCCCGTGAACTGCCTGGGAAGTCCCTATGAGCTACCTGCAGCCTGCAGGGCGGGCCAGTTCTATATAGCGCTGGCCCGTCCGGGAGGCTGCTCTTGCCAATGCCGAAACGTGCCAGACCCTGGCGTTGAAGTTCAAACAAAGGTTGTCTTGAAACAGGCCCAAAAATGGCCTGTGCCAAACCCTGGTCTGGTGCCTGAGTTTCAGGGCAGGTCGACTTTATGAGGGCCTGAAAATGGCCCTCGTTTTCAGGCTTTTAGGCTGAAACGACACAGGGCCTGTAGGGCCCTTCTTTTCCGTCTGGTAGGGCCCTGCAGGCCCGTGTGGCTGCGCAGTATACCACATCGGGTGAAGATGTACCTGTGATTGGGAGGTTCTCTGCTTCTGGAACAGCCGACAGGTGATCACAGACTGCATGGAAGGGTTCTCATCTTTTCATAGGGAGTCTTCACTGATAGGTTTCAGCGCTCGACCACATTAGGTCTTCAACATTGGGGTTTTATCATGGTGTTTTTCTTTAAGAGCTTCCAGGGTCAACTAGTCCATTCAGCCTGAAGCGGACGGCAAAATGGTGTGTTGCAGGCTGCAGCCATGGCCATAAGGCTGCAAACTTCAAACAAGCAAACTTAGCAAAGATGTAACTTTCAGTGAATGTGCAAATGCAGTTGCTCAGCAGGACATACTTCGGTTACTGGCATTACATGCAGATGCATGTACGCCACCAGTGCATCTCCCTGATATTTTCTCCTGACATGGGGGTGTACCTGCAGCATTGACAGGAGCTCAGCCTACTGGACCAAAATGGGTAGCGGAGCCAGCCAAAACGAGAAAAATTGTGCCCACGCCGGTTCATTTCGTTTTTGGCACGCAGCAGCTATCGGAATCGGGGAAAAGAGGCTCGGACGGACTGGTAGTTGTGAACTGACAGTCACCCACTGGTATACAGTGCTATACACCCAGGGAGCATGGCCTTCATAATCACTACAAACGGCATCGATCAGTACCGGAGAACCGATCCTTACAAGGAACTCCAATATTGTCAGTGAATCTCTATACTCCTAAAGGATACTGGCCCGCCCAATGTTTGGATGGGCCAGCCTGTGTTCCACGAAGTTGTGTATGGAGCTGTTTTTGTGCAGCTGATGGGGGCTCGAGGCTACCCAGGGCTGAGTTTTTTGTTTCAGGGAGGATCTCTTTAGCTTCAGCATGTCGGATCCACCCTTTTTGCATGTGTACTTCGGTCTGTTGTTTCATCAGTTTTTCTTCTCGGTTTTGTCTTTTAGGGGTGTAGGTGCCCCCATAGTTTGGGTTCGATACTGTGTCGTGCATGCTCAAATAGAAGTACATAGGTACAAATTGAGAAACGGTTCGAATACAACTACATAGGTATGAATTGGGAAACGTGACGCAGTAGTTTTCTTAGGGCATACTTTCACTTTTTTCCTGGGTGGAAATGCAGTTGGATACATCAAAGTCGGGTTGCCCATTCAGAATAGTCTTCTTAGGGCATATTCACACGACTTCTTTCTGGAAGGAGTTGTGGTCAGATAAACCAAGGTCGGGAGCTCTGAACGGGTTCACTGTGGTGGCGTGAGTGCCTACTGCTTACACCAAGGTCGGCCTCTGAATGGGGTCAACTGGTGGTGGCGTGAGTGCCCACTTACTGCCTTTTTTTTCCCAGTATTCTTAGGGCATACACACACTAGGGCATGTCGTGCATTGAACGCAAGCGTGGTTGGTTGCTTACCCGGCCCCCTCCCCTTTTTTGGGCACCGCCCAGCCCATGTCCTGCATAGTGCCGCCTGGTGCACAGTATCACCGTGGCCACCTGATATCGCTTGGGATGCATTGTGCTGCCTGGCAGTGGCAAGGACCAAATTGGGCTTTTTTTTTGTGGCAGTGTCTACATTCTTTTTCTTTCTTTTCCGGGGTGTGTGTGTGTGAGTGTTGGTCCCGTCCTTGCCGTCCTGGGGGCTGGGTTCTGCCTGAGTTTGCCGGTGTGCGTTTTCTTTTGGGTGGGGCGTGGTCAAGGTGTGACCAGGTGTTTCACGCAGGCGTAGCCTGCGGGGTCAACTTCTTAACATGAAGGCAACAGCAGGAATTTAGTAACACTGGAACCAAATGGCCATGAACCAAACACCAAACTGTGGAGGACAGGCAGGCAGATATTCAACAATCATAGGAAGGCACAGCTTTCAGAGGGCAGAGTGTTTTACCTCAGCTTCCAAAAATGAGTTAACGACAATCGCCTTGCAGTCTTTACATATTTTTTTATCGCCTTCCCATGTGGTCTGCCGATGTTCACACTTCTTCACTGTATGGATCGCCAGTAGACCACTTGCCAACACACTTGTTCCAGTTGCTGTGATCGTTTTGGCAGCACCAAAGGTGCTCATTATATCAGTCTGTTTTTTTATATCGATGCCTTTATGCCATAGTACGTCACCAGTACCAGGGCAATCCCCTTTAACTCCAGAAGAGATGGAATCCGAATCAGAGTCATAAGAATTGCTCCTACCAATTTCGGGGGAACTCATCGCACAATCAGAACCTTCGACCTCCCGACCCTCATCAGAAGCACACACACTGAAACCACAGTCTTTCTCCTCCTCCTCCACCATTGCCTCCACCTCCTCCTCCTCCATTGCCTCCACCCCTTCCTCCTCCTCCATTGACTCCACCCCTTCCTCCTCCTCATCACCATCACTGTCATGACCTTCATCATCATCAACATCATTGCCGTTCTCCTTTAAGAAAACTGCAGCAGCACCTGAACCTTCTTCAAAGTTCTCTGCAACCTGGTTAACTTCGGCATCACCTAGGTCATCCTTCCAAAGATCATCTCCGTTCCCTCCCCATTCCATCTCCCCTTCCTCCTCAGCATCATCGGTCTCATCTGAAGGTTGATCTGTCAAGTGCCGATTTTCTGATATTTCGAGCTCTTTTAGCCGAGACATAATCTCAGCATGTGCTCCTGCTACTGCTGCTCCATTGGCAATCCTCTCAATATCTTTACCCACTTCTGAGTCATTATTGTGATTGTGGACAACCTCCTTCTCCATCTCCTTCCAGAATTGAATAGCTTGAATGCGCTCACTTCTACGTACAGTGTGCTCTACCGATGAACTGATGCTTTTCATTCTAGATGCTGCAGTATCGGTGATCGTGCTTGACCTACCTTTTCGGATACGAACTGTGCTTGCAGAGCGGTCCATCTGAATCCCATTTGCAGATTCTCTCTTCCACATTTCGTTTGAACTTTTTCCCCCCTCTTCAGAAGGATCTGCTGACAGCAAACTTCCCCCTGGCCGCAGCTCGCAGCAGAGGTGGTTTTCTTTCGCAGACCAGATATCATGGGACCAAGAGCGGTGACCACGAGGGCAAGAAGGTATGCGACTGTAATCACCATCAAGCCGACTGTAGACCAAAGCTTCAACTTTAGCTGCACACGGCGCTTGAAGGAAGGCCATATGATTGACAACACCCTCGATAGTGGCATTTTCTTTCCTTGCCAGGGGAGAACATGTGTTATAATCCTCTTGGATCCTTCCCAAATGGCAAAGCCCTACATGAAATTTACACTTGCATCTGTTTCCCTTCCCATGCGGGCGACGGTCCAACCGATGCACCACACCCTCATACCATCCCTGAGAATCAACAATTTGACAATGGCAATCAAGCAATCTCAATAAGTCAATCGTGAGAAAATCCCAACAAAAAGAGACTGCAGAAGCTTGACAGTGCTGAAGTCTGGACTACCACCGGTTGTTGCGAAGTCCAGGGGCCCACAGAGTCTGAAGAAAACAGTGCATAACTCTACCTTCTTCTACGTGCTTGGGGAAATAAGATAGGGCATTTGGTAGTTGTTCATTGATAGAGTGGAAGCAAAACGGTCGAATTCCTAACAGACAGGAAATCAAGTTTTTTGATACCCAACATCATAGAGCAGCCTATGGAATACAGCTAGCCCACAACGAGCAAATCCCTCTCTGAAGATCTCTCAGAAAAAAAAAACTCAAAACCATGGTTTTGAGATTTACGTCTGGACAGGAATAAGGACAGTCCCTAGGTCTCAGTCTGGATACCAGTATGCACATGATGTCCTGGCCTGGACTAGCAACATTATTCTTCTGCAAATTTTCTTACTTGAAAAAAGAAAACCTTGAAAAGAGGACAGAAAGTAGACACAATAGGGAACATCTAAGCGGAAGAATTGGGTAGGTTTGTTACAGACGTACATACACTGGTAGGTGGAACATTAGGATGGGCTTGATGGAGACAAGGTAGACCCAGAATAGCAGACTGCTACAATCCAACACCAGGAGACCAGAAGGTGCTGAGATTCGGAAAGGGATTGGGAAAGATCGGAAGAAGAAAGTGATGTAGATAAGATTTGGATATGACTTAGACATGTAAAGAAGCAATGAAGAACTAGTGCAAGGAAGACGAGCAATAGCGAACTTCAGAAATCAAACAGCATCATACACATGAGACCAGATAGTTGTGACCTTGAACCAATAGCAGAATTGCATCACGAGTTTCACCAAATAAGAGCACACCAAACGTTCATAATTGACAATGCTGGAATAGTCTCATCATCATCAACGAAGAACCAATGTGGATATCCTATCTGGCGCTCGGCGCCCAGACTACATATGGCAGATCCTATCTAGCCTACTCTACGATCCCGCTGATGACGTCAACAGCTCCCCGAAGTACGAGCAGATCTCGGACAGTGCCATACGCTTCAAGCACCAGGTATGTCTCTCGTGTCACTCACAACCTCATTCCCCAACACACAGATGCCACATGCACCCAAGGACCACCATGCGCCCCATCCAGTATACAGCAGCGCAGCTCGGCTGTGGCTGCCTGCTCCTTCCAGCTCACCCGTGAGCGCGTGAGCCTGGCCAGCGTTAGCGCAGCAGCGCTTGCGCAGCATGCAGCCAGTGCCCGAATGTCCAATGCGTAGGTAGGCCCTTCTCTATATCGAAGTGGCCTGCTGCTGCGTGCGGTGTACTGGGCCCTGGCCCAGAAGCTTCCGGTAGGCCCCACGAGGCTGAGCCTCAGTCCATACAGAACAGGCCCAGGGCCTGAGTTAGTTGCCCGTACCCAACTGCCCTCAACCTTTGTTCGGTCCACTTTGTGTATCCGGCGCAGGGCCTGCGTCAGTTACATGCAATGAAAGGCAGCCTGGGCCTGGGCGCTTCCAACCAACTGATGCTGCGCAACTGCCTGAATTCCCCAGTTGCGTGGTGACCCCAAAATGGCCTGTAGGCCTCGGTCGTGCCTGCCTTCATTTAGGGCGGCCGACTCTGTGGAAAATAGGCCCTGTAGGGCATATCGAGGCCCTGTGCCTCGCACTAGGTATGTGGCCTGATCGACTGGCCGGAACGCCCCCCCTCCCGCACCATGCCCTCCTGGGGGCTGCTGTACTGCGTGCCTGGGTGCTGCTAGTAAGCCTCCCGACGAGTTGAACAGCATGCGTAGAGTCGTCGAGGTTGGGGGTGGGCGCTCCAAAGCAGCCCCCCCTTGTNAAAGCAGCCCCCCCTTGTTAAGGCGTGCCCTCCTGGGGGCTGCTGTACTGCGAGCCTGGGTGCTGCTAGTAAGCCTCCCGACGAGTTGAACAGCACGTGTAGAGGAGTCGAGGTTGGGGGTGGGGCGCTCCGAAGCAGCCCCCCCTTGTTAAGGCGTCTAGTGCCACAAGGGCTGGGCTGACCCTCTTCTCTTATCTATTCTTCCCACTGCCTTTGTACAAAACATGCTTGCCGATGATAAACAACTGAAGGGGCCTTAAACCACCACTACCTTTCCAAGCTGTAGTCCCATTTTGGAAAATGACGTCAGGTGCAAAGTTCGGAGGTCCGGGCGAGGGTTGGCAAAAAGAAAAATTTGGGCCTTATGGGCCCGACTGGAGAAAACAAAAGAAAACAGAAGTAATTGCAGGGTTGAAAGGAAGGACGTCGGGGAAAGCCACAGTATTGCCTCCAAGAATGCATTTGCCCAGAGTCGTCGATAGTTTCGTTTTTTGTTTTTCGTGTTTTTTATTTTTTCCTTCTAAAATAGTTTTAGTGCCCCACTCCCCTGCCAACGAGGCAGGGCGCTTTCCCCAGACAGCTGACACTTGCAACCAACGGTGCACTCTCACATGTACTGAAGATTCTGTATCCAGCTGCTTTTACGTCCAAAGAGTTGTTGTCGTTTTTGCTTCCCCCCCCCTCCCCCCTACAGCTGTGTTTTGCTGAGGGCTGTAAAGATCGTTGGCAGGGCATATTCTCACTTTGTGCCCAATGTTCTGTATCCAGCTGCTTTCACGTCCAAAGAGCCTTTGACTTTTTTTACGTTTTTTTTTTTTCCTATTGCCGTGTTTTGCTGAGTGCAGCAACGCCCTTTGGCAGAGCATACTCTCAGATGTACCCGATGTTCTGTATACAGCTGCTTTCACGTCCCTAACGTCGTTGTTTTTCTCCTTCTCTTTCGTTTTTTTTTTGTTTTGTTTTGTTTTTTTGCATTTCCGATGAGTACCAGAAAAGAAAATACAATGGGACCCAGGCTCGCAAAACTCGGTGGCAGTGAAATTCAGGGTCAGCAAAAACAGGCTTGGAGGTTTTTGCAAAAAAAAAGAGGACACAAAAAATCTGGGAAAACAAATTTTCAGCATTGCAACAGAAACAAAACAAAAGCTGGGAAGCGACCATTTGCGCCTTCCAGCTCGCACCTGGTGTTAGAAGCTTGAGTGCTGCTCCCCGCACAGAGCAGATGTTGCTTCTTAACTTAGTAGAGATTTCCTGCCTTGGGCACGGAAAACCCTGTAGTAAGCTGCATGTAGGTAGGTAGGTAGTGGTAGATATATCGAGATGAGAATATAGGTTAGTTAATAAAATATATATTAAAAAAAGCAGTAAAGAAGGTTACAAAGGGTCGCTAGCGCCGTCCGGTGAGTGCTAACGCTCAGCGCTAAGTCTCACACCCCCATCGCCAGTAATTTTCGCATGTCCACCTTTTGCCGCGCGCGCGGTGGCAGAGACTCTTCTCCTCTTTCGAAATCGCACGGGAGAGAGCGTGTCGACACGTTTTGCCATGCCTCCGCGCGTGGTGCTCACAACCTCAGCACGAATCAGACAGACACGGGAGGGGAAATGAGGAGGAAGAGGGAAGAGGACAGATACAATGAGAATCGAAAAGAAGAAGAGGGTCTTTCCTAAGAATGGGAAAAAATCGAGAGGAGAGGTAAGGAGAAAAAGGGAGAGAGGACGAATTTTCAAGTAGGGAAAGGGACACGTAACGACGAGAAAAGCAAGCGCACCATCTCAAGCCACGGAGAGGAGTGGCGCAACAGCCAAACATCACTTCATTGCACCCGGCAAGGTCAGAACAATGCTTCTCAACTCTCTAAAGGTAAGATCGAAAGCTCTCGGGGGGGGGTCGGGGGGGATTTGGCTCACCTGTGTACTCCAGTCGATGCATTGCTGCTGGAGGTCAGAAAGCCTTGGAAAAACTGCCTTTTTTTTCTGTTTGTTTTTGCTTTGTACATTTGCACGGGAGTTACCTCCAAGAGACCTGTTGAGGCTGAATTTGGTGGGTTCGCGGGGGCGGGGGGGGGGATATACTACACGATATTGCTGGAGGGGGGGGGCGTAGTTAGTTAGATTGGGGTGACTCTCTCTCTCTCTCT
>BFEA01000304.1:976502-992853 GCA_003427395.1 Chara braunii | reverse complement strand
ATTTGTGAGATTGGGATTTTGTGACATTTTTGGATTCAGACTTGACATTTGGACAGAGACATTGTGGGCGACATTTGGGTTGACGACATTCTCATCTCCTCCCCCCACTTCTTCGTCTCTCCTCCCTTCTCCTCGTCCGTGTATGGTCTGTGCCTGGCACCTTCGTCCCTGTGTGTGGCGCCAGGCCACTCCCACCATGTGATGATGATGATGTATGTCCAGTCTGCATTTCGACATTGATTGGGTGTGATGATTGGTATTCCAATCTTCCGCTGGTGCTATCTTGCTCTATCTGGGAGAGGTCGGTTCTTGGTTCTGGTCTGCACCATATTGGTATGCGACAATTTGGTATCGGAGCAGACCTCTCGAAAGAGGATCTGCCCAATCAAGGAACCAACTTGATTGATTGATCGATTGATTGATTACTTAGGGGAAATTGATCAAATTTCTGAATTTTTTTCCAAGTTGCTATCTTGATTAGCGCAAATTAGCGCTAATCCCGGATATCGCTAATCACTACTTAGCGCTGCTCCGCGATAAGCAATCGCTAATTAACCCTAATCAAGATTGGCGACTAATTAATGGATTAAGTCCTGCCAAAAAAAAAAAAACATCTTGTTGTTCTCCTTTCAAGTTGGTACTTTCGAAAGATCGAAACTTTCGGCATTCCGCGAGCACCCGAATTCCACGATTTTCGAAATCCCGATATTTTGGCATTCCGCGAAATCTGAAATTCCACGATTTCCGAAATTCCACAAATTCGGGACTTCCGCAAGTTTCGGAATCCCGAAAATTCCGGAATTCTGCTAATGCACGACTTCTACGAAACATGGAATTTGAAAATTTTCAGAAATTCTGCAATATTGAACATACGAAGTTGGCAACTTAGGGTTAGCACAGGTTTCTGTTTTCTCGATAAAAACGCACCAGCATTAGGTTTTTGTTCATAATTTCTTATTGTAAATCACGAATTGGCCTTTCATAACTTATTTTCATTTTGGAATTACCTTGCGATTTCCTTTTCTTGTACTTTCAAGAATTTCGTGATTTCTCCCAATCTGGACTACCAAATTATTTTTTCGAAATTCATGATTCTGTGCCTAATTAGGTTTAGGATGGTTTCTAGCAATTAGGCCATCATTGCCGCAAATTTTTGTCATTTTCGAAAATGACAGAAATTCGTTTGTTTCTTTTTGGCAACGGCTCGTTATCTGATAGATGCCCCACTAATACCAATCGACAGATAAAAAAAAAGAAATCTTTCTTTTTCTTGCTCGTTATCTGATGCACGCCCCACTGATACCAATTGACAGATTACCTGAGTGAGGACACCGCCCGGCCGGGCCTGCCCTGCCGGGCTGGGCCCAGCCGGTTGGGACAGGGGGCGCCGCCCGGGTAAATCGGGCAGGAAAAAGAACCGCCCAGAATTTTTTTATTTTTATTTTGAAACCGGGGTCGTTCTGCGCTCGGCGAGAGGACCCCGAATCTGCAATAAAATTTTGGTTTTGGTGGGGGGATGCGGGGGTTGGTCTGGCTTGGGGGGGTCTGTACAAGGGGGCACGCACACGCGCGCGCGCGCGCGCGCGCGAGAGAGAGAGAGAGAGAGAGAGAGAGAGAGAGAGAGAGAGAGAGAGAGAGAGAGAGAGAGAGAACGGATCCACTTAACACGGCTCAGACGGCCCATGTAGGCTATGTGAAGGGTCCTCGCAGACATGTGGCGCAGACCCCCCCACCAAAATCGAGGCAGACAGTGAATATGAAATAGAGCACGAGCTGGCCGAATATATACTCAAGATTCGAATTCAGGTCTGTGTTTCAGCAGTTATGGGTTGCTCACGTAGCTAGGACCTGTTGGTCTCTGCACGTGACTCCTAGGGCTTGGCTGCACTACTCACGAAATGTGCAAAATTAGAATGAATCTTCTGCAGAACGTGGAATAATACACCACCATATGTTTTGTCTTTTGTGCATTTGGTGAGTAAAGGCCCTTAGCGCCACTGCACGTATTCCTAGGAAAAGAAAAACGAGAAAAGAAAAGAAAAGCGAGAAAACAGAGAAATGGTGACCCATAACCGACATGCACAGACCTGAATTCGAATCCAGACTATATATTCTCTGCCCACCCTCAAGGAGTACAAGTTTGAAGTGTATCTCTGCATGACGTCGGGTTCTGGCTAATATGCTGTAGGGATCCTTCCGAAAAGAGGCTGGACACAACTAGGACATTTTTGTTTTTCTATTTTTTTAATGCGCGCATCACCTGTGCGTGCCTGTGTGTGCGGCACCCCGTGCATGAGATGCGCTGCAAGTATGATTCGAACACATCTCTCTCTCTCTCTCTCCCTCTCTCTCTCTCTCTCTCTCTCTCTCTCTCTCTCACACACACACACACACACACACACACACACACACACACACGCACAAAGGGGGTACGAAATCCCCCGACAGGTGAGTGCGCTTGGGGGGCCCGGCCCCCAACTGGGTGCCCTGCCCGGCCAGGCCACCCGGGACCTCCCCCGGGCCCCTGCCGGTCACCCGGGCGGCCCGGATCCCCACTCAGCAGATTACAAAAAAGAAAAAGAAAAAAACATCTCTTTCTTTTTCATTTTTTTCTGTTGATTAGGACCCAGGATTGGACATTGCAGTTCTGTCGTTTGCCCGCCTGCGTGTTTCCCATTCACTCCTCTTCATACTACCCCGGGCCACATCAGCAGTGCCACGTTAGCAGGTGCCAAGACAGTAGCATTACATCAGCAGTGCCCCGTCAACAGGGCCAAATCCGTAAACGCAGTGCAGCTAACTGCGGCTTATGCTCTGATGCGGCAGACACATTGCAGAACGTGAAGGGCAGGGAGCCGCAGCAGATCATCAGCTACCCCTTCCCCTCCCCTCTGCAATGGAGGCCCAAGGCAACCCCATGGAAGACAACGCCGCATCCGGCGGTCCACGGAAGGTGTGCATTGAGAACCCCCTGGTCCTGCAGGCCCACCAGGTGAATCCCACTGCGACAACTGCAGGAGCCCTCAACGTTGCGCCAGCTCGGCAACCAGGTGAGACAATGACAGCCTTCTTGGCCAGCCTGTCCACCTACACGCAGCACGTACAAGAGGAACAGCAACGTGAAGCTGCAGCTGAAGCTGCACGTCTCAACGCCATTGCACGCGACGCCGAGCAACGGCGCCAACAGCAAGCCGCAGCAGCTGCCAACCATAACCAGCTTCGCAGAGATGCCGCATCTGTCCTAATGCAGCAAGAAGCGGTTCATACCGCAACACTCCAAGAATGGACCTTTGTTCCGACGGAAACGCGCACGGAACAGACCGTGGAGGAATGGACCAAGGCAGCACTCTCCAACCTCATGCACCAACTCCTCACTTGCAACTGGCAACAAGTGGAGTTGGCTCGGCAGGCACGTATCATCTCAAGCTACGAGGAGACTCACAGGAGTTTCCACGCCCGACTTGAGGAATTGGAGAGAGATGACGTGCTGCATACACACATGGCATCCTCAATCATTGATCCATTGACCCGCAACTTGAGGGACTTGTGGATCAAGTGGTAGCAATAATCGGCAATCTGAACAGCTTCCAACAGCCTACGACCATCAGCCAACAAATGACAGCAGTGCAAGCTGACCTGCATCAGCTACCGACCGAGACCTGCAACAGCGTTACGCCCAAGCAATACAAGATGCCGAAATTCAGCATCGAAAAGTTCGATGACTACCACAAAACTTGGTGGCAGGGTTTCACCAATGAGCTTTCCATTCACGAAGTCCCGCTAGCATCGAAGGTGTCCGCACTTTACCTTTGCAGCACCAGTGCCAGCCAAATGTGGCTCAGCCACTTTGCGCAAACCGAAGGCGTCAAGGTTGCACCAGTGCCAGTGCCAGCCAAGTTGACTTAGGAGGTCGTCACCAAGAAGTGGTGGAAGCGCTTCATCGTCGGCGACGCTCAAGGCAAAGGAGTGAACCGGATCTTCACCATGAACGAAGGCAGCCAGCCAACGCGCGAATGGCTAACCGAGTGGCAGAAAATCGTGACGATCCCGAATCTTGACAGACCACTCGTGCATCTTCGTTGCGAATTTTTCCAGCGGTCAATCGACGCATTGAGCACAGCCCTTAACGAGTGCAGCCAGCACACAGAATTTGACCAGATCGTGGACAAGGCGCGCGAGGTAATCTAATCAAATTGATGGGCCACCAACGAGCAGCAAACCCAACTGAATTTTGTGGAGAAGGGCAAAGGCCTGCGGAGGCAGCAAGTCGTTGTCGTCCAATCAAATGGACAAGATAATGACGAGGTGTTGACTCTCGAGACTAGTGAAGGAGACCAAGTCAACGCCCTTTCGCCACGACGCAACAACAAGAAGAAGAAGGTGAAACCCGCGTCAACGACAGAAGTCGGACAGTTGCTGCCATGGGTGAAGTTCGGCCTCATGGAGGAGCAATACAAGCTCCGCCAGAAGTGGGGCTGCTGCTATTGGTGCAATAGCACCAAGCACAAGAGGACGCAATGCCCCGACAACGGCAAAGACGACGCCCGCCCATGGCAAAGCTCGGGAAACTGAGCTCTGCGGGAAGGGAGGCAACTCCACTTCCCATTCCGTCAGACATGGTTGCCTTGCTAGCAACCTCCTCCACGTTCAAGGAGCACGCGGATGTTGCAAGCCTTCGAGAGAATTACGAAGACTATGCTGTCCAGCTGGTCCCTCCATTGGACCAACCTCTCCACGTGCAAGAGGGGTATGCATGCGCGACTTCATCACCATCGCCAAGCGAACCAGCTTCCTCGCCGACACTATGATCTTTTGGGGACTCGTCGGTGTGGTCTAGACTTGAGGACCTTGACCCATTGACGACGGAAGACTTCCAGTGATTGCCTCTTCCCCCATCCGGTTCCTTGCCAAAGCCGCATTGCAACACCCTGCAAGCAGAACTACACAATTACTTGCACGCTGCAGTACCAACTCAATTGAGGGAAGACGAAGAAGCGGTTGTTGACCTTCGCGAGTACATTGTGAAGATCGACCGCGAGTACGCCACGCAACGGTACGATGACATCAACGCGCCGTTACTCTACATCGGCATTCAGATCGGGAAGACGACCTGCAGCGCCTTGATCGATTGTGGAGCTACTTGCAACTATATCAGCCAAGGCTTCATGGGGCGCGCCGGCCTTAGGGCGCGCGTTCGGAGGAAGACGCAGCCCATGCAAGTCACGTTGACCAGCGGTCATACGCAGAAGTCCATTGACTGATGCTTTGACTCCATCCCAATGTACTTCGCCCGACACTCACACCAGGCCGTGTCCTTCGACATTTTGGACACCCAGTTTGACATGATTTTGGGTATGTCAGGGCTGCGGAGCGAGGACCACCTGGTGAACTTCTACCGCTGCACCGTTCAAGTTCGTGACCAGAACGGGGTACTTGTCCCGTGTACGGTGCCTCGACCTCACCCTTCGATTGGTTGCCACATGGTCTCCGCGGCAAGCATTCGCAGCTCCATCGCACGACACGACATCGAGGAAATGAGCATTTGCTTCTTGCACGCCCTCCCTCCTCCCAACGGCCGACGAAAGCGCCACCGGATCCACTCATTATAGAGCTTCCTGACTCCTATGGCGACGTCTTTGAAGCCCCCGCCAGAATCGTACTGGATCGGCCCATTCGTCACGAGATCATTCTCCAAGACGGGGCCGTACCTACGAGCAGATGTCTTTACCGCATGAACCAGGAGGAACTAGAAGTGCTACGATCGCAGCTCGCTAACCTCATTGCCAAGGGCTGGGTTCGCCATAGCTGCTCGCCCTACGGTGCACCCATTCTCTTGATCAGGAAGAAGAACAAGGAGTTGCGCTTAAGCATTGACTATCGCAAGCTTAACGCTCAAACTGTTAAGAATGCCGGCCTGCTCCCACGCATTGATGATCTCCTCGAATGTTTGGGCGGCGCCAAGTACTTCTCCAAGTTGGACCTCAAGGCAGGTTACCACCAGCTTGAGATCCATCCAAGAGATCGCTGCAAAACCGCATCCAAGAAAAGCTAAGCACACTTCGAGCGGGTCGTGATGCTATTTGGCCTCACGAATGCCACGGCCACCTTCCAAGCGGCAATGACGATGGAGTTTCGTCACATGGTGGACCGGTTCGTGCTTATCTACCTCATCAAATCTTGGTGTATAGCCTGAACTTGGACGAGCACATTGCGCATCTACGCGCCGTTTTGGACAGGCTACGTACGACCAAGTACAAGGCCAACCGGCCCAAATGCAAATTCACACAACAAAAGCTCGAGTACTTGGGCCACTTTGTGACGCCGCAAGGCATTCGTCCACTCGCGGACAAGATCAAGGCCATCTAAGATTGGCCGGAACCGACCAACACCACAAAAGTTTGCTCTTTTATGAAATTGGTCGGGTACTACCAAAGCTTCATCGGCGGATACGCACGGATTGTTGCACCCTTGTCAAAATTGCAATCTCCAAAGGTGCACTTCCAATTCACCGATGTTCGTTCCAAAGATTGAAGACGACGTTGCTCCTCGCTCCCATCTTGAGTATCTACGACCCCACCTTATCTACGCGAGTGACGACGGACGCTTCCAGCTACAACATGGGTGCAGTTTGGAACAACACGACAAAGTAGATTGGCACCCGATTGAGTACTTTAGCCAAAAGGTGCCTCCCATCAACTCGGTTGATGATGCTAAGAAGAAGAAGTTGCTCGCTTTCGTCACGGTACTCGAGCATTGGCGACATGTCCTTCTCGAGCGTCATAGGTTCACTTGGGCTACGAACAACAACCCATTGACCTGCTACAATACACAAGACACGGTGAGTAGCACGATCGCTCGGTGGAGGTACTTCATCGACCAATTCGACTTCCCACCGAAACACATTTCGGGTCTCTCCAACCAAGTCCGGGATACTCTCTCGTGAAGTGCGGATCTTTGTGCATTGACTCACCACTCGTTCAAATTCAACGACGTCCTACATCAGCATTTTGTGCGAGCATACAACTCCAATCCGGAATACGCCATGCTCTACGAGCAACTATCCCCGTATCACCCGTTGTCCAACCACTATCGCGTCGTCGACGGCTACTTGCTTCTTCATTCACAAGGCAAGGACTTACTATGCGTCCCACAAGACTATCGCTTACAAAGTCGCCTTCTCGGTGAGTACCACGACTCGCGACTCTCTGGCCACTTCGAAGTCAATCGTACGATCGCAAGACTTCGACAACGATTTCGGTGGCCCGACTTCATTACCGACGCCACTCGGTATTGTGACTCTTGCGAAGTTTGCCGACGAAGCAAGCCCCACAATTGCAATCCCTACAACGACTTACGCTCGTTGCCTATCCCGCGGAACTCGGCCTCTCCATTGCTATGGACATCACCGGCCTGCTCCCCCGCCACTGCTTCGAGAATGACAACATTCTCACGATCATCAACGGTTTGAGCAAGTAAGCGCCATTTCTTCCCTGCAAGTACTACGCCACGACTCCCGAGCTTGCGCGACTCTTGCACACCGACTGGATTTGCAGCCACGGCGTTTCGGAAGACACCATCAGTGACAACAACACTCGTTTTATGTCGGCATTTTTCGACTTCTCTCATGAAGGAGTTCGACACCAAGATGAAACCGAGTTCGGCTCGGCATCCACAAACGGACCAGCAAACGGAGCGAGCAAATCAAACCGCTCAAATGATGCTTCGAACGCTCATCCGTCCGGATCAGAGGGATTGGGTTGATCGCGACATCGAGTTCGCCTACAACACTTCGTTGCATCCAACGATCGGCATGACTCTATTCGAGTTGCACCACGGTGGCCGGAAGGCCGTATCTTTGTTGATTTTCTATTCCCATGGACTGTCGACATTGACGCCGCTTGTTCTCCCGCCTCCGTTCAGAAGTATCAGGACTAAAGCCCGCGCCAACATGCAAAAGGCTCAAGTCCTCATGCAACTGCAAGCCAACCGGCGTGGGTCTCCGCGGAGGAGTTTGTGCTTGAACAAGACGTGTCGTGCAAGCTACATCCCAAGTGGTTTGGACCATGGACCGTCACTTCAGCCGCAGGCAATGAGCCCGACGCCCCCTCCTTTGTAATCGAAATCCCATCGCATCTACTTGTCCACCCGGTCTTCCATGCCTTGAAGCTGGCCACGTACACACCAGCCAAGGACGATGACTTCCCGGACCGACGATCGCAGGACCCTCCATTGGATGGTCATCAGGAAGTTCATCACATCATCACACATCGCAAGTACGGCAACAAGCGGATGCGGTACAAGGTTACATTCAAGTGGAGCGACCACGACGACACGATGGATTTCACGAGTAGACTTGCAAGCCTCCCCACCACTTATCTACGCGGACTATGAGCGACGATGACGAGCTACGGAAGCTTCAAAGCCTACCCCTCCCACCCGGACTTCAGTCCCTCCCTCCGCTAGACAGCTTCCCCCTCACAGGTAAGCTCGGTCTTTCAAGGAGGGGGGGGGCATACTTAGTTCCACATGGGCCCAGTAGGGCCCGACCAGGTAGGCTAGGGGTTAGTAGAGGTTAGGGTCTTTGTCGTTTCAGCCCACATTGGGGCCTGTAGGGTTTGTAGGCCAGGTTAGGCCTGAGTTGCACCGAAGCCGTTTCAGGTCCGATAGGCCAAAATCCATTTTGGACCAGCACCAGTTAGAGGCCCTGTAGGCCAGGTTTAGGGTATAGAACCTGGTGCTATTTTTGGCGCCAGACCATCGACGTTCAACAGAGGCCACGCCGTTTCAGTTAGGCGCTTGGCCCTTGACGCCCGGCCTCAATTTGGCCGCCAGAGATTCATTTTGGACAAGAGTTGAGGTCGACCCAACGCTATATATAATTGGGTCCAGCCTCAGTCCAGGGCATTGACTAGAGGCACTCTTCAGACGACATCAGCATATTCGTAGTCGACGATAGGAGTTGTGGTCTACCAGCGCTGGGCGCTAATAGCATCTAGGTTAGTGCTGAGAGGAGAGGGAGGCAGTGGTGGAGGCTAGGGGGACTTACCTGTGACGCCATCACTCCAGCTTCGTCTTCAGCATGTCGGCACCTGCGTCAACGTGCCACCTTTCGCAGGTCAGTACCTAATACAGAGAGAGAGAGAGAGAGAGAGAGAGAGAGAGAGAGAGAGAGAGAGAGAGAGAGAGAGAGAGAGAGAGAGAGAGAGAGAGACCTTTTCCTCTCGTGCCCCGTCTCCTCCTCACCCTCCTGTGGTCTTACTTTTCAGTTCGGAGCGGATACCACATGTCATCGTGTGGGAGGCGAAGCTCGTAGTTCGTTAGAATGGGGTCTCTCTCTCTCTCTCTCTCTCTCTCTCTCTCTCTCTCTCTCTCTCTCTCTCTCTCTCTCTCTCTCTTCGACTTTATTTCTCTCCCTCCGTTGTGTCACTCTCTCTCTCTCCCCATGCGAGCGCGTCCTCTTGCACTTAGCCAGCGTGTGCCCATACTGGCCACAGTTCAGGCGAGCGCCTAGCGCAACACGGTCTCGCCACACCTCGTACTGTAGACCAAGCTTCACCCATATGGGTGGTCCTTGTCACTTTGACCCTTGGGCCAGCCTACATTTTGTTTCTCGGCCCCCTTAGCCTTTTCCCTAATAGGGGTGACTACTCCACTAGTTAAGGTCTCTACACTACCATCTATCTCTGTTTCTTCCCCAAGGTCAGTGAAGTCATCAATCTCAGTCGCTTGACCATCATGGTCAACGAACGTAAGATTGCCTTTCTTCCTCCAGTCTTGAGGGAGCTTGTTCTTTCTCCCATCAATCGATCCCTGCTGGGCACTCCCAAGCCTAGCCTCAATGTCTAAGGCCTTCTTGCCGAAGGAAGCAAAGTCATGTACATCGATGGAGGCCTCATCAACCAACTTGTTTTTGACATTTGTAGGCAAATATCGCAAATAAGTTATCAAGAGGACCTGCGATTCGTACCACACACCATGGACAACGATCAGCTGCTCTGCGGCATCTGTTACCTCGCAAACAGTTAGATACGTCTTCGATCCCAGACAAGCCAACGAATCGGTGGCCTTCCGAGCCCCTTGGGGATCACGCCACCTGATGTAAACTAACCGTACAAACTCCTCCAATGATTTGGCCCGTGCCCAGCCATCGAAATTCTAACAGTAGCCCTGTTGCTGTACTAACCCATTCAACCACCTGGCTTCAGATCCTTTTAAAAAGGATGCACCTCCTCTGTCCTAGTGAGCTTGTGCCTCACATAAGTAGGGACAGTCCTCACCCAAGTATCCAAGTTCTCGTCCTTTGTCTTGTCGCCAGAGAAGGGTTTAGGACTCAACAAGGGTATTTTGGGGGTCCACTGCATAGGCTGAACAACACCCTGTGTCTGCATCACAGGTTGAGTAACCAATGGAACAGGTCGCTGCGGCGACACTTGTTGCTGCAGCGACACTTGCTGCTGCTGCTGTAGCTGCTGGAACAGGTCGCTGCGGCGGCACTTGTTGCTGCAGCGACACTTGCTGCTGCTGCTGTAGCTGCTGCTGCTGTAGCTGCTGCTGCGGCTGACTCTATTGCAAGGGCTGCTGCACTTGTGGCTGCCCTCTATCGGCAACCACCAGTTGGGGAAATGAAAAAGGTTGTACAGCAATCTGCCCACTACTACCAACTACTGGTCCCCCTGATGGGGGTACCCCAAACTCAACAGAAAAGGTTGCCCTGTCGGCGGCAGCGTCATCACTGGACCTGCAACCGTAGGGGGAGCTACAACAAACTGTGGTTGCCTCACTGGTGGTCGAGGCACCCGCAATGTGGTCAGAATCTGGTTCTGACCAGCTATCAGTGCAGTTAACATCTCTTGCTGCACAGCTTGTACTTTGGCTACGCTCAACAAGGAGTTCCAAAGGCACAACCCTACAGGATCCAGAGTCAACTTCGAACTTGCATGACTCCTCTCCCCTCGCCTCTAATCAAGCTTTTCTAATCCTAGCTCTCTCTCTCTTTCCCTGTACTTCCCACAACTGGCGTTGTAACTCTATGTGGAGAGCATCCGCTTACTGGATCTCATAATCCTCCTCTTACATGGGTTGCAGATGGCTGACCGGCAAACTAGAAGCCTGACTAACGGAAACATGGGCGACACCTTGACTGACACTTGGCGAAGAGGCCTGAGATGAGGCCTGTGACATGGTAAAGGCGGTAGCCATGGCTGCCTCGACGTTGGCTCTAGCGTCTGCTGCTAATGTTGCTACTAGTGCCCTTTCGACGTTGGCTGCTGCTTCCCCAACCCTCTGCAATGCCATCCTCTCTCCGACTTCTCTCCGCAGTCTCCTTTCCTCTCTGTGTTCTAACACTAGGAAAGCGGTTGGCCTATTGAGTGCACGTCTCAGGGTAAGCCTCCTATCGTCTTGGTTTAGTCTCTCAACCTCACTATCATCTCCACTCATGAGCAATGTGTGACCCACGTCTCAAGGTAAGCCTCCTATCGTCTTGGTCTAGTCTCTGAACCTCACTGTCATCTCCACTCATGAGCTATGCGTGACCTGCGATCTGTATTAGAGTCCTCACTGGGACCTTCTGCAACATGGTATCCAACCGATTTAAATAAAATAAAATAAATGTTTGGTCCAGCTTTGTTTGAAAGTAGTCCAATTTTATTCCTAATTTTGACTGGTCTGGAACAGATTGCAATGCAGCAAGGAATGATTACTACCTATCTGCCGCTGTCTGTTAGTTGTTAGCAATTCTTGTCACAACTAAGTTGAACTTACTAGTCACAAATAAAAATGAAATTATTTGCTGGTTGTGCATGCAGACTGGAATTTTACATTAATAAACAATCGAGCCGTTTAGTAGAATCTTTCCTCCCCCTGTATCCCTCTTCGGTAGTCACTTGATGTCAACCTCCTCAAGCTCTGGTTCAGCAGCGTGTGTGAAGGTGTGCAATCAGCCCACCCTTGTGCCCAAGAAATCGCTTATGGCCAGTTCTGCCCGTTATTTATCCTCGCATGCAACGAGCCTTCCATCTGATGATCTGGCTGATCAAGAGGCAATTTAAAGACAGCCCCCAAGGTCCTGAGGAATTATTTACCGTCGCAGACAGGAGGACACTCAAAGCCAGTATTCATATCAAATCCTGCCAGAAAGAGTTTATAGACGGTCTGGTAGACGTCTCGCGTAGGACTGGTCAGTGCACATTCCCTCCACAGCGCAGCAAGCAGAACAAAGGACAAGGGGGAAATCATGTGTGTACTAGTCCCAGTGGGTTGGCATGGTGACCGTGACCCGCGTGCTTCGTCCAGGGCCCTTCAGAGGCAACGCCCGTCTCCCACCAGCTTGCTCCCCAGGAAGAATGTTGACTCTCAAGGTTGAGCACTCGCAACACCTCACAATGAGAGGACTCTCAAGACAAAACTCACTTCCTCTCGCTAAGAAGTAACGAAGAGGAAGATAAGGTAAGGAGCAACGTACCTCATAATGCTACCCCCAACCATAAATTTCCCACAAGTAACCTCACGTGCATATGATGACCGGTCGATGCCTCGGCACAACCCACAATGCAATGCTGTTCCACCTCGGCTTAAATTGCAATGTCGGCAAACTCTCATCATCTTGCTTGCCACCCTATGTCACCACATAGCCTTCCTGGCGCGCCCGCGCGACACTAGGCCTCCGTCACTACCCAATGCACAAGCGGTATCACTATCCCACCATATCCAGCAAAGCACCAAACAACTATTGTGAAGGAGCCGGCGGAGCGGCTCGAACCAGCTTTGATACCAAATTACAAGGAAAATAAGATATAGCGAAATGAAAGAATTCCAGAACGCAATTTTACATTAAAAGCCAGAAAGTCCGACACTGTCTAGAAAGCAAAAATGCATTGATATTCCACGAACGGAGAACCAAAGCTCCGAATTCGAATGTCAATGAGAGCATAATCTCGCCACCACCAGCATATGTATCCTGAGCCGTTCCCTCTACTTGGCGCTCAACGGCCGGACTACGAGACAGCTACTAGCAGCCTACAAATTGACAATGCATCCCGTTGACGTCAGCAGCAACAACCGCAATACATGAAGATGTTGACCTTGTAGACCATCCCCGAGTAGGGTGCGTGCCCTCACATCATCAACCTCATCTCTCTCTCTCTCTCACCCTCGTCTTCATCACCCACATCTTCCTTCCCATACACGAAGACCACCACCACCAACTAACCACGTCCAAGCCTCAGCTTGGCTACGAACGTTGGGCAATGGCGCTGCTAAGGGCAGCGCCTTGTATTCTCTCGACGCTCGCGCGCGCCCGCACCTCGCGCTAGCGCAGCAAGCAGCTCGCAAATCTAAGCTCCAGTAGCGCTGCCGCCCGCAAGTGCAAGTGCCCAAATGTGCAGCCATGCGCCCTGCCCTTTCCTATATGGAAAGAGGCGGACGCTTGCCTTTGCTACGCCCACGAGAGACCGAGTTTCCATTGGCTTCAGTCTGGCCAAGTGTTTGCGCCCAGGCCCGATTTAGACAATTGCCCGGGACCGAATTGGTTAGGCATGCCTAACCTCCCAGGCACAAGCATGCAATGCTCCCCGCTTCGACCACATTGTTGGAAGAGCCTGAAAGGCTCACAAATATTTTGACTTCGCACGAGCAAGGCGGATTGTAACCAATTGGCGCGTGACAACTGTCTGGCGCCGACCAAGATTTGCAAAAATTGATGATTTCAAGGCGCATTGAGATTCAGGGGGCCCGCCTTCACTTAGGGCGGCGCGCCTTATGCAAAGGCATAAACCCTCACACTCCCTCCTTTACTTTGATAGTCCTTTGAGAAGTCGTTACACAACATGTTGCTTCCCTTTCAAATTTCGTTCATAGCTTGCAATTATTTTGGGGAGCAGTCTTCATTAGCTCTTCTCTGGTGAACCACCAATTTTCTCTAGGAGTTGTATGATCTCTAAAAACCGCATCTGTGGTTTCAAAGGATGTCCCCTGCCTGGAGGCTTGGGCACATGCATCAGCTTATGCTCAACAATGTCGTCAATGTCCACGTGTCCATCCATGGTTGGGGACAACATAGATTTTCGTGAGGGAAACTGCTCAGTTTCAGCGAAGGGTGCCAATTTGGATGCATGGAAAACAACGTGTACGGAGGTGACTAGGAATGTGAAGCACATATGATGGTCCATCGGGTTGATCTCCTACTATGTCCAACATCTCCCAAAGCCCAAAGTATTGTGGCATCAGTTTGCATAAAATTCCCAACTCTTGGCCCAACTCAAATGATTATACCTAGACTCGATCACCTGGCTGAAATGCAGATGGTCGTATGTGTTTGTTCTCAGATGTCACCATGGCATCTTGTGCTTTCCCAATTCAAATGATTTTACCTAGACTCGGTCACCTGGCTGAAATGCAGATGGTCGTATGTGTTTGTTCTCAGATGTCACCATGGCATCTTGTGCATTCTTAATATGTTTTACCACCTACTGCAGCATCTGTTTGTACTTTACAGCAAACCCACGTCCTGTAGTGGGCTGATTTTCAAGTAATAGAAAGTCAAGAGCAGATCTGGGGTTCCAACCAAGATGCAGCTGGTTGGGGGTCTTACCAGTAGTGTTGTGCACAACATCATTGTATAGGCTGGCGATGAGAGGTAACTTCTCATCCCAGTCATCTTGACTTGGCTTAATATAATGCCGAAGCAAGTGCTGCACAACACGATTCATTTGTTCAGCCGGCCCATTTGACTTAGGGTGGTTCCCTGATGTCATTTGCAATTGGGTGTCCCCTTGCTGGGCTGTATTTTGCCAGAGCTCGCTAGTGAATCTCACATCTTTGTCGCTCACAATAGGCTTGGGGAGACCGAAGTCACATACCTTGTTGTCCATGAATAACTTGATGACGTGGTCAGTCCTAGCTGTCTCGGGCATAGCGATAGGTCTAGCGTACTTATTGAACGTGTCCACAATGAGGAAGATGTGTCTCTTACCGCTCTTGCTGGTCACAAGAGTATCCATGAAGTCCATGTATGCACTCAAACCAGGTCCAATAGGGATAGGCAAGGGCTTGATAAGCCCAACCGGTGCCTGCATCCTTGGCTTGTCACGTTGACAAACATGGCAAGTCTCAACATATGTTGTCGCATCATCCATCATTGTGGGCCACCAAAATTTTTGCACTAAATTTGTTGCTGGCTTTTTATACCCAAAATGTGTGGTTGCATCATGACACTCACCTAAAAATAAACTGCTTAAGGACTCTTTATACAAAACACACAATCGTTTATTTCCAGCTTTCTCAAGGAACAGCAAGCCATCAACCAGCATAAACTCATCGGAAGTAGCCTCGTCTTTAGCTTCCAGTTTGCGAATGATCTCGAGCATGACCGTGTCCTCTCCATAGGCTTCCACCATAGATCGATTTACAACGTCGGAAATTCCAAACTCGGTCACTAGCACACCAAGATAGTCTGCCCTACGCGATGGTGCATCAACCACTTTGTTGTACTCTCCCTTTAGAGGGTCGAGCTTGAAGTCATACATGCCTATGACTTCAATCCACCTCTTCAGTGCGTGGGAGAGCACAGGCTGTGTCTTAGTCCAGCGCAGCGTCTCATGGTAAGATCTCACATAATAGAATCTACATAAGAGGTAGTGCCTCCAATGGAGCAGCACTCTATAGAGGGCATAAAGCTGACGCTCATGTGTGGACTTAGTTAATTTCTTAGATGACATCTTTTTGCACATGTGACATCTTTTTGCTCATGTACTCGATCGACCTCAACGTTTTCCCCTCCTCCTGCACAAGCACCACGCCTATATCGTATTGGCTGGCATTTGTGGTCACAACAAAGGGTTGTTCAGGATCCGGAAGTTTTGAGGACTTCATAGTGTCTCAGTGCATACTTAAATTTCTTGAAGGCTGCCTCACACTCTTCAGTCCACTCCCATGGGTGTCAAGGCGCGTGAGGTTAGCTAGAGGTAAGGCTATCGTGCTGTAATTTTTCACAAATGGGTGGTAGTAGCCTGTCATCCCCAAAAGCGACCTCACCTCAGTTACAAACTGAGGTCTGGGCCAATCACGTATGTTGGCCACCTTAGGATCAAACCATCCGCGAAAGTCTCATTACCCAAATATAAGATCTTGGTGCGACCAAATTCGCATTTCTCCAACTTAACCTTTCTGCTGGTGCTCTCTTAGGAGCCCTAACATTGTTTCCACATGCTCAACATGCTCCTCTACAGTCCTACTAAAGATAAGGCTATCGTCCAGGTTCACGACGATAAACTTCTCTAAGTAGTCATAAACGATCTGGTTCATTGCGTGCTGGAACGTCCCGGGAGCATTGCATAGGCCAAAGGGGATCACC
>BFEA01000304.1:960322-976427 GCA_003427395.1 Chara braunii | reverse complement strand
CATAAATGATTTGGTTCATTGCGTGCTGGAACGTCCCAGGAGCATTGCATAGGCCAAAGGGGATCACCACAAACTTGTACAAACAATACCTGGTCTGAAAGGTGGTTTTGTGCTGGTCCTCAACACTTGACTTTGGACACTTGTACTCCTACTTCGCTTTCTTGCAGTTTGGACATTCAACAACTACCTGTTGCACCCACTGAAGACCGGTTCTCTCACCTATTCTGTATATGATCAAGACCTCCGAAGACCTTTCTCAAGACATTTTTTTGCTTTTTGACACTTTGTTACAAACCTGAGACTTTGTTTTCCCACATCCCTCAGACACCCCAACCCTTGAGCATTGAACAAACAAGTTTTGTTTTAATTTTGATCAAACCTAATAACCTTGTAGAACATCAATAGGACTGCCCTCTTACCTACAAAACCTCAAAAGGATTACCTTGTTACTTCACCCTTGTAGAACTTGAATAGGATTACCTTGTTACTTGAACATTGATACTCTCGTCACTGTAGAACATCAATAGTATTGCCCTGTTACCTGTTACTTCAACCTTGCAGAACCTCAACTACCCTTTTATCTGAACACCGATACCTTCACCCTTGTAGAACATCAGTAATATTACCCTGCCACTTGCATTACTCCACTTTTACTTTTATTTTCTGACCAGTGATCGGCCCCATCCAGTCCTTTACAGTTTTTCATTAGGTCATGGCAGCCAAGACGTTGCCTTCCGGAGGGATCCCTAGTCTTCCGGCCACACGCCCGCTTGCAGCCTTTTTTTGTTTGTCTGCTGCATCCCGGTTTTGGCGCCACTCCCAAAATCCAACATTTTGAAGTTTCGTGCCCAACACCTTGCAGACCCGGTTCGCGTTTGGCACAACATACCGATATATACATCGGCCACTTGTACCATCGGGCAACTAGTTTTCAGCTATTGTCCTTGCTCTGTGTGACTCGCCCCTCCAGTATTGAGAATTGAAGACTTCCACTTTGTGACTCCGCTACTTTCTTTGCGTCCGTCTAGTCCTCCAGTCGTGTCGATTGAGTGAGTGTGTGTGTGCTCTCACTCTTTCCCTCTCCTCTCCTTCCTCTCTCTCCCTCTCCTCTCCTTCCTCTCTCTCTCTCTCTCTCTCTTTTTTTTTTTTTCTTTTTTTTTTTTTGGAGATCGGATGCTAGGTGTGCTGATAAGAGCAGACACATCTAGCACCATCGGGGAGGCTCCATCTATTGGTGGGGAGCAGCACCTGCTGGAAATCGGGTCCACCGTCCCTTGGATACATCTTTGTGGTACAGTGATTGTTGGGCATATGGCCATTAGAGTTATTTTTCCTGAGCTTTCTTCTCTCCCCCGAGGCTGCGTATGTTACCCTTCCAGATAGCAAAGCTCCTACTTCCCACTGGCCTAGCCCCACCCAGGGTGGTGTCCGCCGTGCTTCAATGTCCATGCTTCTCCTGCCAACAGTAGCTAAACTCCTACCCTTGGTGTCCGCAACCCCCCTATTTATTTCAAGCCCTTTTGTATCACGAAGCCAGAGATCCATCGTAGTTGGTCACATTTGGTGTCCCGTGCAATCACAACAGGTTACAGTGAGTCTTTGTCTTTGTCTTGAATTGTAAAATGAGACAACAACGGGTCTCCATTCATCTTTGCAACCCATCATGTGGTTGCCCTGACGCTCAGAAGCTCAGGTTCCCCGTTGCCGGTCCTATCAGTGGCATCCCATCCTTCGTAGCCAATCGCATCCCATTTCACCCCCCACAACCTTCGTTGCAGTGGTCATAGCATCCCGACCTGTGGTTGCCCCGAAGCTCAGTAGCTCATCCTCCGCAGCCAACTGCTTGCCATTTGACCACCCACAGCCTTCGTCGCAGTGATTATCACCCGGATTGCGGTTCTTCAGTCTGACATCCGACTGTTCATGTTGCGGTTGATGATCCCTTGTTGGCACTGTCGACTCTGGCAGAGGGGAGGTGAGGGGCTGGGAGGGAGGGAACGGGGCACGGGATGGGCATCCCCCAACCCGTGGGAAACACAGAGCTAGTTAGAAGCGGACGGAATAAGCACAAAGTTAGTTGGGAGATATGGGACCTGAAAGTCTCCCAACGGTCGTCTCTGCCAGCCGGGTTCACCCATTCTCCAAGGGTTCCAGCAAATGTGAACCCCGTCCCTCAGTTCTGAGAAGGTTCGGTTGGGGTCCTGCCATATTTGGAGATAAGATTCTCAAAGGGCTTGTCTGGCCTCCGGGTCTGTTTCCTGTAGGCAGTCCTGCTGCATTGTCCTCCAGGCTTCTAAGGTCCGAGCTCTAATCTCTTCTTCGATAGCCTGCTGCGCCTGTTGCAGCCCTACTTGGTGATCCTTTCTTTCGAAGGAACACCTTGCTCTCCAGGCAAGCATGAGCACCAACAGTCTCGTGTAGGCAAAGAGGTTAGTGGCGAAGGGGGACCATTGCGCCATCAAATGGTTGTTTTTAGCCAGCAGAATAAGACCCAGGTCCCACGGGATGTGGAACCCAGTCAGGGCGTGAAAAGCCGCATCCCACCATCTCCATATCTGGGCAACCATCGGGCAGGCCAGCAGGCAGTGTTCTAATGTTGCCCTGGCCGGCTGGGCGGTCCCACGACAGTTGGTGCAAATGGGAGACAATAGACCTTTCTGCTCAAGGTCAGTTTTGGACACAAGCCAATCCGGGGTGGGGAGGCAACGGTGCAAGATTTGCCACTGCATCGACTTAAGGTTCGTGGGCATAATTTTAGAATAGGCGGCCCAAGACAGGTTCTGCAGCAGACTTGCATCAACAGGTGAGTCTCTCTCCCACCTGAGCAACAGTCTGTGATTAGTGGGCATGTCTCGACGGGATGTTTTATAACGCCTTCGGACTATGTAATCCCACACATGCATGGGCTTTTTGCCAGGCCATTCCCACTCGTCCGGGTCGAACGACAGTCTGGCTACTGGCACTGAGGACTCATATGCGTGATAGCCATTGTCCGGATCTCCCACCACCCTTATAATCATCAAACCTCCCCAGTCTTCAGTGATATCGAGGTTTTCTCTCCATGTAAGTTTAGAGATCTCCCTGGCAGGGCCCCCGACCGGGCAAGGTTGTAGGCTTCCAACACACATTTCCCATCGTCGTTCCTGTGCACTCGGTAGACAGTAGGCGGACGAGGGAGGTCAGCGTATCTAACCACCCAGTCATGTTGTTGTATCGTGGGCCCTGCATCAGGGTGCCCTGCCAGGCCAGTGGGAAGGCCTCTCTTAGCTGGAAAAGTTTGTCGTCGACATTCTTGACATGCTTCAGTCTGGCCTGCATTTGTGGTGGAGTAGCCCAGTCATTTGCTCTCGGGTCCCACAGATCCCGGCAGTAAAGATCCCCTTCCTTGCCCAGATCAACCAGTGCGAGTTAGCGTTGAGGAGAAAGGGGTTACCTGTGTGATCAAGGATACGAGGGTTACCGAAGAGCGGTTGTCTCCACACCGTATGCCACCTGTTCTGCGGTCGTTTGTGCGTCGGGCCTCGTTTCCGCCAGAGTCTGATCATGGAGGGCCGCAAGGGGTCATTTGGGATATCACGTTTGACCGCTTGATCCGGAGCGTTTCCCACACACCCTTGCTAGCTCGGCCCCGGGATCGTCCAATTGTTGTTGGTCAGCCATTGGAACGGGTGTACCCTGTTCACTGTCAACGGCTGTGGGGCCATATTAGCTATTTGTATGCAGGCCAAGGGGCTCCACGGGATATCATTCCTCAGCAGCAGCCTGACACACACTTTAAACATCAGGGCGTCACTCTGTAGTTCCGGGTCCAGTATCCCAAGGCCCCCTTTGGTCCTAGATTGGGTGAGAATGTCCCAGACGACTCTGTTCATATAGCCTTGGGAATTCGCTTTGTTTTTCCAAAAATAGGTCGTGAGGGCTCTTCTAAGCCTGGCGTACTGGTGTTTCGTCAGTGGCCACACTGCCAGTTTATAACAGATCGCAGCAAGCACAACGTTGTTAATAGCCAAGGCTCGTCCCACTAGCGAGGTATGGAGGTCTTCCCACTTTGCTAAACGGTCAATTGCTGAGTTCACCAGTGCATCCCCATGATCTGGAGGGGGCCCTAGTGCCGTTAGTCTCACGCTGAGAATGCGAATAGCTTCATCATTTGTCTGCCATTTAACCGCCGATTGCGGCGGCGGGGGCTGATGTTGAGGACACAACCACCAGCCTTCCGTTTTGGAGCCCCAATTCACTTTCATGTCTGCCGCAAGCGAGAACTGGTGTATAACATGCGGGAGGGCCTGAATGCTAACAGCGTCCGCCTTTATGAGAACAGTGAGGTCGTCTGCAAATAGCGAGGTCATCGAAATAAAATGGTCTGGAAGTTCCGGGATGGGAACCTTACTTATCCGAGGATGGGCCCTGATGAGTGATGCAAGGGACTCCATAACAATGATGAAAAGTAGGGGTGCAATGGGGTCCCCCTGACGCACTGATCTCTGGAGCGCAATAGGGGGTGAAAGGTGCCCATTGAGAATAATGTTTGTGGTGGCAGATTTATGAAGAAGGCGGATCCATCGACAAGAAGTGGGTCCGAAGTTAATATTAAACAGGCACATGTCCAGAAAGTCCCAGTCAACATGGTCATACGCTTTTTCAAAATCAATGAACAGGATCGCTGCTGGAACTTTCTGTTGTCTGGCATATTTTATGGTCTCATTGACCAACAGTATGTTGTCTTGAATCTTGCGATTGGGCATAAACCCAGTCTGATCAGGATGAATCAACATGTTCATTAGGGGAAGCAGCTGGTTGACCAGGGCCTTGGCCACCATTTTGTAGGGAACCGGAAGTAGGGTGATTGGTCTATAATTTTTTATGTCCTCCTTGTCCCCTTTCTTGTAGAGGAGTGTAGTAACTCCCTGCCCAATCATGGCCCCAAAGGAGCCCTCCATGTGTATCGCCGCGATATAGCCCGTGAGGTCTTCATGGAGCAGGTCCCAGAAGTGTACCCAAAACTCCTTTGGGAAAGAGTCAATGCCTGGCGTTTTCTTATCCTCCATACCATTCAGAGCCTCCCATATTTCAGCTGGGGAGAGAGGTTCTTCCAGCATTTGCCTTTGGTACGGTGTGAGGCGTGATTGGAGCGCTTCAAGTAAGTCCTCCCTTGCTTTTTGGACCTCAAGTGGACATTTTTCAGGAGTTCGAGAGGTGAAGAGGTGCTGATAGTACTGGGATGCATAGTCCGTTATCGCGTAGGCATTAGAGGCTATGCGGGCATCATTGTGGAGAGGATTTTTTAGGCTAAGGACTATTGCGGCCCTGGTTCCCCTAGCAAAAAATGATTTTGCCATTGTTCCGTCAGTATGGGCTTTTTTTACCCTGGCGTCAATTCTCCATGCTTGTGTTTGTCTTTCTATGTAGTCAAGGAGGTGCTCTCGTGCCTCTTGCAATCTCTGGAATGAGGGTTGGTGAAGAGGATTGTCCATCTGTGTGTTATCCCATTCTTCCAGGTCTTGCATGAGTCTATCGAGGATGGCTTTATGATCACTTGCATGCTGAATATCATTTTTTTTGGCCCTATTCCTTAGTTGAGCCATTCCCTCATTCAACCAGGCCACCCTTTCACCCGATGCGGGTTTCGGGGTCTGCCAGTATCTCCAAAATTCATTGACCAAGTCCTTAAACTTGGGTAAGGCTAGCAGTGAGGTGTTAAGCTTGTAGAACCCCGGTCCCCTAGTGATGTGGGTGTGGAAGGAGAGTCCAAGTGTGACCATTCTATGGTCAAAGGACTTGCACGGGCTGATAGCAGCAATTTCTGCAGTGGTGACCAGTTCGAGAAGATCCTTGGAAACGAGCGTAAGGTCGATGCGAGAGTTAGCCAGGCCTTGGTCACCCTTGGAGGACAGACATGTATAGGCCCTTTGAGATGGGTGAAGCATTCTATAGGCGTCTTCCAAACCCCTATCCGCCATCAGTTGCCTAAGCATAAGGATGTCCAAGCCTACATGTGGTAGCGATGTTGTCTGCGAGTCTTGTCGTTGTGAGGTTGACCTTCGATCCAACACCGGATCCAGGGTGGTGTTGAAGTCCCCTGCCATTATGATCGGGGCATTGTCCGGGAGGCACTGGTGCAGGGTAAGCCAGAGATCCACCCTATGCACGGGGTCATTGGGGGCGTAGACATTAACAAGGTACAACTCCTCTTCATAGGCCACCTTGAGAGCCACCCACCTGCCCCACTGGTCGTCCTGTTGTACCGACAGGGGTCTGAGTTTCGAAGAAGGAGGGATCCAGATCGCCACTCCAGTTGACGCCCTTACCTTTGCGGGTGCTTGATAAGAGGTGTAGGGCCAGATGGCTTTCCCTTTTGCCACATGCGGGGGGGTGTCTTGAAGGTGTGCTTCTTGGACACACACCGCATCCGGCCAACCATTAGAGGCCGGATTTTGAAGCATTGCCCATATTACCTGTCTCTTCTCCGGGGTTGCCTGTACGAGTCCGTTTACGTTGAGTGAACGGCTATCTATGTCAACCCGGGCCAGTTTAGATGCCCAATGTGGAGGGTTCCTAATTTTGGGGGACACTGGGGGGGATGGGGGGCATGATGGCGGTGGGGGGGGGGTCGGGGCCGGTGGTGGTGCAACGGTCGAGTGGACCGTTGGAGGGCCACAGGCCTGTTGCTGATCGACAGACTGTTGATGCACAACCGGGTCATCCATCCAAAAATACTGGTTGGGTTTACGAGCTGTCAATATGTCGTTCTGACACTGCTCAGTCCACGGTCTTGATGGGGAGGACGAAGGAGGGGGCGTCCCATTGATTATGCATCTCCAGCACGCTGTCCTCGAGGAAGAACTACATAAACACCAGGACGTGACTGCACGTCCACTCCGCATTGGCCCTGAACCGGGAGGCAGACAGATCCATAACCTGCTTATGGTTAAACCATGAGAAGCCGTTAGGTGTTTTCCGCAGTCTGACCCTGGGGTCTAGCAGTAAAAGAACCGGGGTGATACCCTTTGGGAATGTAAGGGATTTAGGGCACACCGCTCCCAGCACCCCACCGGTAGCTGCCTCGCTCAACCAGTACTTACGCCTCTTACAGATGACCCCTGTGGAGGGGTTGCCTCTCCAGCCATCCACTGTAAGGCCCCTTAGGATTGATGTTGTGACCACGAGCCTCTTCCCGTGGTGGCCTAAGGCTCAGGACCCAGTCACCTCCTTGTTTTACCCGGGTGATCGGGAAGAGAACCACTCCCTGGGGCATCGCCACCGGGGAGCTGTCGTCCTCCTGGAGTCTCACCAACTCTCTCATTTTTTTTAGGGGGTGGTGTGGTGACCAGGTCTTCATCCGATGCCTGCTGCAAGTTGTCGCAGTCGTCATCATGGGTGATTTCTATGACGGCGACCTGACGCGAGAAAGCAGAACTCGTTACGTGGTTCAATTGGTCCTGCAGGAGGTCCGGCCCTTGCGACAGTTCGCCATTTTGCAAAGCAGCGAAGGAACCGGTTTGCGGGGATTCCAATGGATGTGGCTCCTCCGGGAGGGCACATAGGCTTATGCAGCGATCCTGTGGGGGGTCTGGCCCTTGCGGTGGATCCCCATTTTGCAGGGCAGGGCGGGGTCCAATTCGAGGCAATTCCTGTGGTTGTTTCACCTCCGGGAGGGCATGCAAGGTTATGCAGAGTTCATGCACAAGGGCCTTAGGCCAAGCCAAACCTTCATGGAGGAATGCCTCTCCCTGAGGACCAGCGTCTATTCCTGCGGAACTGTTCGTAGCATAGCTGTGTATCTTATCCAAGAACTCATTAACCACCAGGACAATGGCCGCCCCCACATCCATCCAGTCTACCGCTGCGACTGTCTTGTATTTCTCCACTATCGCAAGGACTCTCGGACTATACATAAGCACCGTTTTTGCCTCCCCCCAATATCTCATTTTAAGCATGTCCTGCGGTTTGTTGTCTGTAAGCGAGAAGATTTTGGTAAGGGTCCAATCAGTCAAAAACTGGAGCTTCTGCTTTACCTCATCGTTATCCGACAGGGGAGAAGGAGGGGGCAGCTCATTCATCTGTGACATCTCTGGCGGGGGCAGTTCAAGGTCCATTGCCACCGGTAAGGCTTGGTGGGTTTGTTGCAGCGGGGGCGGGTCCTCCGGGGCAGATGTATCCATGTCTTGGAGGAGACGACCATCATCCTGATTGTCTGACACTCCGCAGATCGTGTGGTGATGTAAGGGCTGCTGCAGCTGGAGGGCATTCTGGTGATCAGCCTGTTGCTGCCAGAACATATGCAACTGCTCTTATTGCTGTTGCAGCACCTGTTGTTGCTGGCAGCATAGTTGCTGCTGCCAATGTAAGTGCATTTGCTGTAGGAGCTGCTGCCTTTGTAACACCCGCTGTTGATATTGTTGTTGATGGTATTGCGCGAGTTGAGCTTGCAGCAGGATGCGGAGCTGCTCCTCACATTGCTTGGTCTGCAAGACATGTTGTTGTTGTTGATGGTGGAGCTCTTGAGGCTGCCCCTGCGCTTGGCACATCAACTGCATTTGAGCTTGCTGTTGATGTTGTTGATATTGCTGCTGTAATTGTTGTTGTTGTTGTTGTTGATGTTCTTGTTGCGGATCAAGTTGTTGTTGAGACACTTGGATGTGAGCAGCCTGGTAAGAGGCGGGGTCGGAATGTTGCAGCTGCTGTTGGTGCTGTTGCTGAGGTGGCAGTTGCTTATCCATTGATATGCCCTGGTACAGTTGGTGCTCTTGACACACATCCATGTGTCGCAGCGGGTCAGGCGGATCCCGGTGCTGTGGTTGCTCCGTGGGAGAACAGTGTTGTTGATCATGGCACCGTCGGGTATGGCACTGTTCCTCCAACTCCACCCTGCTCAGTTGTTGGTCCTGGCGCTGTAGGTCCTGTTCATGACAGAGCTGGGTGTATGGCTGATCAGCAAGGAGTTGTTGGCGCCCCTGCTGCACCCTGACATGTTGTTGTTTATCGCAGAGCTGCAGGGTTTGCTGTTGCTCCTCCGGCATCATCCATCGTTGATCCTGTTCCGTTCCACCATTCAGTTGCTGCATTTGCAATTCTGCAGGCGCCATCAGGTCAGCATGAACTGGCTGCTGTTGCGTTTTCCTCGTGAGGTCCAGTTGGTGCTTGTGATCCAGGTGGGGCTGCTCCCTCTGCCTCTCAAGAGGCAGGACGCCAGCCAGGTCTTGGAGTTGGCCAAGGTGTTGCTGCGATTCCTGGAGTTGCAGCGTCGTGGGTAAGTGCTGCTCCTGCTGCATCACCACCTTCTTCCCCTCCCCCTCTCCCTGTCCCCCCTGAGGGCCTTGATGTGGGGGCAACAAGTCTGCAGCCAGTTGTTTGGCTAGGTCTGTGGTGCTCTGGGGTAAGGCAACAGCCGGTTCAGACCGGGAATGGGGAAAGGCTGCTCCTTTGATTTTGTTGACGAGCGAGATCGCTTTGAGCCACCTTGTCTGTGACGATGACACCTTGGCAGTCTTTTTCAGTCCAGCAAGCGAGGGTTTGGCTTGCTGTGGGTCCCTATTTGGAGGTCTCCGTGATCTGTTATCGTCCTCCGCCCCCAAGCTTTCACCCCCAGAAGGTGGGGGCTGCAGCAGGGAGGGACGGATTTGGAGCAGAGTCGGGGGGGGTTCCGGCCCCGCGGATGACCGAGAGTGAATGTGGGTGTGTATATGAGCCACCTTGATTTCAGGTTGCGCATCCATCAAGGCCGGACCCCCCATCCCTCCAGCTCCCCGCGGGGTGGAGTCCAGCCCCGAGGATGGCTGAGAGCGAATTTGATTATGTATATGAGTCACCTGTATTCCAGTTTGCTCATCCTTCAAGGTCGGACCCCTTATCCCTCCTACTTCGCCTCCTGCTAGAGGACAGGAGGCCCTCGGATCGGTGATCTGATCCAGGGCCTGCGGTCACAGACATCTGGCCTTTTGTATGCTGTCACCGCCTCCCTCCCCAGGCCGTTGGTCATGTGTAGGGAGAGGGTGCCCTCCCTCTGTCGGAGACAGCGAAACATGGGGGGGCAGATTGTCTTCCCTAAGAATGGGGGTCGCTGACCCACCTTGCCCACTTGCGGAAGGGGTGTGCAAGTGCCGCTTGTCGCCCTGGTCCCCATTTTGTTTTGGCACATATCTCTGTTGGGGGAAATCCTGGGGCGGCCTGCTGCATGCCACGAGAGCTCCATGATTCCCCATACCGGCGGTGCTCACTTTTGCTCCTGTGGGCAATAGGTGGTCGGCGTTTTGTTTTCTTCCAGACCCCAACGTGGTTTCGAGTTTGCCTTTTTGTTTGGGGTCCTCGTTGATCTGCACTTTTGCTCCAGCCGGGAATGCTTTTGGTCGGTCCTTATTCTGCCAGATCCACTTCCCAGGTCGGCCATCTGCGTATGCCTTGAAGATCCACCCCTCCAGTTCCTTCTCTTCTGGGTACCACCATTCCTCATCCGTGGGATGGTGAATCACCGGTCCCCTGATTTTCGGTTTGTTGTTTGGGGCACGAGTCATCAGTGCAAAGATGGCCTCGTTTTTTGCATGCATAGCACCAGGGGTCTTGGGAGTGACTCACGGGGACAGAGAATTCTTTACCCCTATACGAGTATCTCCATTCTTCATTGAGGGGGAAGGGAAATTCCGGATCCCAATCCACGACCACGAGGAGGGAATTGTCCCGTTTTCCCAAGAAGTGTGGGAGATCTGTAATATAACCTTTAACGGGAGCAATGTTCTCAAGGTCTGTAAGAATCGCGCCTTGCACGCAGAGAGGTGTGAATCTAAACTCGACCCAGAAGTTAGACTTCATTAGGTATTCTCTTCTGTCATCACTCGAGCAATGTTCTCAAGGTCAGTAAGAATCGCGCCTTGCACGCAGAGAGGGGCGAATCTAAACTCGACCCAAAAGTTAGACTTCATTAGGTATTCTCTTCTGTCATCACTCGACTGTGGGTTGGCAGGGGTCCAGTCCAACACTTGCACTGGCGAGCCTCTGAACTGCATGGTGCTGTTCCTCAAGATGATATGCTTATCGGTCGAATACAGGGCAAGAACAATGATGCAGTCCGGGTTTTCCACCTCGATGAGGAAGTGGTCGTGCACTAGCTGGCGGTCTGGTTTAATCCTACCAAGTTTGTCAGCAATCCATTTAACTTTGTCGTTGATCGGGATCGCTGTTTGCATTGGTTGAAAGCGAAACTGTAGTGCCCGGTGAGAGTAGATCGCCTCCCTTGCCGTCTTCGCCTGGGAAGGGAAAACCGAGTGAGGGTAGATGTATCCTTCCCTGACCTGAAATTTCCTCTGTGGCTCAACATAGAGTTGTTGAATAAGCTGGCTTTTCAACGGGGCCATAGTGGCGAGCGCAGAGGATCTCTGTGCATCCGACTAGGCGGGGGCGGAGAGTGCTCTAATCAGCTGAGGGGGGGCTTTTCTGTTGTTAGCAAGAGGGGGAGCTTGGTTCTTCCGGCCAGATCCTGATCCCGATGCCTGGAGTATAGTCGTCCATGAGGCGTCTCTTTCTTTTTTTCCCATTGTTGTCGTTCCCCCCCTCCCTCCCCTGGGGCAGCATCGATTTTTGCCCACCTGATTCATCGGCTGAGGTAGGTAGTGCTCCGTCCATCCCCTGTGGAGATCGGGCATGAGGGGGGGAGATGTTGCCGCACCTCCCTTCTTTTGTGCCTTTCCCACCGTTCTGGGCACACTGTCAGTTTCGGTCCCACTATCACATCCTGGCAGTTCTGTTTGTGCGGGGGGATGTCCCCTATTTTAATATGTGGGTCAACAGGGAAGGGGAGTTCTGCCGATGTTCCAGCTCCCACCCATGGTTGAGCCCTTTTTTTCTTCGCCATCGCAATAACACTTGTTTACATATAAAATTTTTGAAAGGGAGAGTTAGTTGTATGTTTGGAGAGGTCAACCCCCAAACACCCTGGGTCAACTCTGATGCATTTCCCGGCTTCAACGTGGCTGTCGCACGTCGTCGGCCTTGTGTCATATGCAAGCGTTGATTATATAACGAGAAGCACTCAAAGTTGCCTCGGTTGTCGTGTGCCGGCGTTCATTTGTATGACTGGAAGCGCACTTAGAGAACCCCTAGTCAACTAAAATAATATGTGGCGTCATTCGGCCATGAGTCATATACAAGCTTTGTGTGCGTAACAAGGGGCGGCAAGGGTGCGCTTCGTAGTGTTTGGTGTCTACAAAGCCTTCACAGTCGGGCATCCGATGGCTGATTATTGTTACGTGGGGGAATTGGCAGTATTTCCGTGGGAGGTGTGATCTACACCGTCGACGGTGTGGTCAGGAGAGCAGGGTTAGGGTGAGTGCGGGGCAAGGGCATGGGGCAAGGGCACGTGCGGTATCGAAGGTCAGAAGAGCAGATCCAAGGGTCAGTCCAGGGTATCAGGGCAGGGGTTAGGGTGTGAAGCAAGAACTCATCAGGCAAGCGTTGTCGTCACTACCTCACTGGTCCTGCCTTCCGTTGTTTCCTTCCTCTCCGTATCTCCGTTGTAGCATGCCGCTCAGGCACGGACGGCCTTTGCTTCGCAATCACCCCCCGCCATCACCGGTCCACGTGGTCCGCCCTCCCCAACTTTGACGCGAGCCTTATCGTTGTCTCCTTCGACCGTTGTTTTCTCTTTCCGCTTTGTGTCTCCGTTGTAGCACATCGCTCAGGCACGGGCGGTCTTTGCTCCGCAACCACCCCCCGCTATCACCGGTCCACATCGTCCCCCCTCCCCTGCCTTCACTGGAGACATGTCGTCCTCTCCTTCGGCCCGTTATTTCCCACCCCCTTCACTCACTACCACCTCTCTGTTTCTCCTGGTTGCTTCCACACCACTTCAACACCCTGTCTCTCTATTTTGGCCACTTCCCACTTCATTCCATGGTGGGCCGTCGTTAGAAGCAGATGATCTCCCCCACTCGCTTCCCCGTCCCTCCTTCTCCTGGTCACGCTTCTCCAGACGGCTCCCTGTACATCCCTTGCTGGACTGTCGTCGAAAGCTGATCTTCACCACAGTTGTCGCTGAGAACATCTTCCTTCACGTCGATAGTCGCGCCGACGTAGCTGCATCCTGCAGGCGCCACGTGGGAATTCCCATTCCGGCATATGTAGCCGAGGCCGCAGATACTCAAGACACGTGGCTTCAGTCAGCCAGTGTGGCACATGACACCACGTATCTTGCGCGAGTCTTGGTGGACGGGCCCAGCCGTCCGCAGGTCGCGAGGCGCTAGCGTTTGACTTTGGCTGCTGCCTCTCACCATCAGTACACTCACTAAGCTCTCTCTCTCTCTCTCTCTCTCAATATCCTCCGCCTCCCACATGTTACAGTATGCCAAACTCGACTAAAAAGGGTTGCCCTGTCGGCGACCGCGTCATCACTGGACCTGCAACCGTAGGGGGAGCTACAGCAAACTGTGGTTGCCTGACCGATCGTCGAGGAGCCTGCAATGCGGTCAGAATCTCCCGCTGCACAGCTTTTACTTCAGCTACACTCAATAGGGAGTTCCGAAGGGACAACCCTGTAGGATCGAGAGTGCACTCATCTATAGCTTTTGACTTCCATAACTTCTCTCCCCTCGCCCCTAATCTGGCTTTTCTCATCCTAGCTCTCTCTCCTTCCCTCTACTTCCCGCAGCTGGTGCTGTAACTCTATTTGCAGAGCATCCGCTTGCTGGATCTCATAATCCTCATCTGACATGGGTTGCTGCTGGCTGACCTGCAAGCCAGCAGACTGACTAACGGAAACCTAGGGGACACCTTGACTGGCACTTGACGAAGAGGCCTGAGATGAGGCTTGTGACATGGTAGAGGCGATATCCATGGCTGCCTTGACATTGGCTCTAGCGTCTGCTGCTAATGCTGCTGCTAGTCCCCTTTCGGCCCTGGCTGTTGCTTCCCTAGCCCTCTGCAATGTCGTCCTCTCTCTGGCTTCTCTCCCCAGTCTCCTTTCCTCGTCGTGTTCTAACACTAGGAAAGTGGTCGGCCGACTGAGTGCACGTCTCCGGGTAAGCCTCCTATCGTCTTGGTCTAGTCCCTCAACCTCACTGTCATCTCCACTCATGAGCTATGAGTGGCCTGCGATCTCTACTAGAGTCCTCACTAGGACCTACCGGAGCGAAATAAATGTTCGGTCAAGCTTTGTCAGAAATTAGTCCAGCGGTAACAGCAGATAATCTCAGATTCCTACAAGCAATTTTATTCCTACTTTTGACTGTCTGAAACAGATCGCAATGCAGCAAGGAATGATTACTACCTATCTGCAGGTGTCTGTCAGTTGTTAGCAACGTCCGTCACAACTAAGTTTAACTTACTAATTACAAATAAAAATAAAATTATTTGCTGGTTGTGCATCCATAATGGAATTTTACATTAATAAACAATCGAGCCGTTTAGTAGAATCAACCCACACTTGTGCCCAGGAAATCGCTTATGACGAGTTCTGCCTGTTATTTATCCTTGCGTGCAACGAGCCTTCCATCCGGTTGATCTGGCCGATCAAGAGGCAGTTTAAGGACAGCCCCCAAGGTCCTCAGGAATTATGTAACGTCGCAGACAGGAGGATGACCAGAGCCAGTATTCATATCAGATTCCGCCGAACTAATTTATAGATGGTCTGGTAGACGTCTCCCGAAGGATTGGTCAGTCCACGTTCCCTCTACAGCGCAGCAAGCAGAACGAAGGACAAGCGGCAAAGCATGCGTGTACTAGTCCCAGAGGGTTGGGATGGTGACCGTGACCCGCGTGCTTTGTCCAGGGCCCTTCATAGACAACGCCCGTCTCCCACCAGCTTGCTCCCCAAGAAGAATGTCGACTTTCAAAGGTTGAGCGCTCGCGACACCTCAAAATGAGAGTACTCTCAAGATAGAATTCACTACCTCACGGTAAGTAACAAAGAGGGTAGATAAGGTAAGGAGCAACGTACCTCATAATGCCGCCCCCAACCACAGATTTCTCACCGGTAACCTCATGTGCATATGATGACCGGTCAGTGCCTCGACACAACCCACAATGCAATGCAGTTCCATCTCGGCTTAAATTGCCACGTCGGCAAGATCTCATCATCCAGCATGCACCCCTATGTCACCACATAGCCTTCCTGGCGCACCCGCACGACACTGGGCCGCCGTCACTACACAATGCACAAGCGTTATCACTACCCCACCGTATCCTGCAAGCACCAAACAGCTATTGCGAAGGAGCCAGCGGAGCGGCTCGAACCAGCTTTGATACCAAATTGCAAGGACGATGAGATATAGAGAAATGAAAGAATTCCGAAATGCAGTTTCAAATTGAAAGCCAGAAAGACCAACACTGTCCAGAAAGCAGAAATGCACTAACTAACGAAGAACCAAAGCATTGAATCCGAATGTCAATGACAGCATAATCTCGCCACCACCAACATATGTATCCAGAGCCGTTCCCTCTACTTGGCGCTCAACGCCCGGACTACTACTAGACAGCTACTAGCAGCCTACGAATTGACAATGCATCCCGTTGACGTCAGCAGCAACAACCGCAGTGGATGAAGATGTTGACCTTGTAGACCATCTCCAAGACCAGGTGCGTGCCCTCACATCATCAACCTCATCTCTATCTTCTCACCCTCATCTTCATCACCCACGTCTTCCTTCCCGTCCACGAAGACCACCACCACCCGCTGACTGTGTCCAAGCCCCAGCTCGGCTATGAAGGCTGGGCTATGGCGCTGCCCTCAACAGCACCCTGTATCCTCTCGATGCCCGCGCACACCCGCACCTCGCGCTAGCGCAGCAAGAAGCCCTCGAGTTTAAGCTCCAGCAGCGCTGTGGCCCGCAAGTGCAAGTGCCCGAATGTGCATCCCTTCGCCCTGCCCTTTCCTATATGGAAAGAGGCGAGCGCTTGCCTTTGCTAAGCCCAAATGAGACCGAGTTTCCAGTAGCTTCAGTCTCGGCGAAAGTGTCTGCGCCCAGGCCAAATTCAAACAGTGGCCTGGGACGGAATTGGTTATGCATGCCCAACCTCCCAGGCACAAACATGCAATGCTCCCTGCTTCGACCGCGTTGCTGGAAGAGCCTGGAGCCTGGAACGCTCACAAATATTTTGGATTCTCACGAGCAGATTGTAA
>BFEA01000304.1:940927-960037 GCA_003427395.1 Chara braunii | reverse complement strand
CTCACAAATATTTTGGATTCTCACGAGCAGATTGTAACCAACTGGCCCGTTGCAACTGTCTGGCGCCATTTGCAAAAACTGACGAGTTCAGGGGGCCCGCCTTCACCTAGGGCGGGCACGCGCCTGCTGCAGGGCCCTATGGAGGGCCCTATGCCTTTGCACATTCCTTTTTTTTCCCTTTTTTTTATTCGTCATCTGTGTGCAGGGGCCATCCTAATCTTCTCTGTATCCTTCCAATTTTTACAAATGTCCTAAAGGACAAAATTGTAATCATTCCAGTTATCAGAGATCTTCATTACAAGAGTTAAGAAGTTAAGAGCCCTAATATCAGGTGCTCTTTCAACAAACAAGGAAAAGTTAAGAACCCTAACATCACATCCTCCTCCCACAAATAAGCAAAACTTGCAAAAGAAATAGACGAATGTCGCTGTCTCCAATGTCATCAGAATAAGTAACCATCTTTCATACTTATAGTAGTCCCGTAGGAGAACCCAAAAGTAGCCTTAGACTGAGAAGGTAGGAGGGGGGGGAGAGAGAGAGAGAGAGAGAGGAGAGAGAGAGAGAGAGAGAGAGAGGGAGAGAGAGAGAGAGAGAGAGAGAGAGAGAGAGAGAGAGAGAGAGAGAGCGGTGGAGGAAGAAGAGGGAGAGAAGGCGAAACATTCCTCCCTGGTACCTGGCACGGTAGCTATGGCGCTGCAAGGGGCTGGGCCGGTGACTGGTGCTGCGCCCAATGCTGCGCTGATCCTCTCGCCGCTGAACTCCTGCTCTCGTCGCTGCTCCTCGCTATGCTGCAGCACTGCGCTAATCGTACTAACGCTGGAACGCTGCGCTAATCCTGAAGACTAACCTTCGGTCCATACTAACCTCTAACCTTCCTACTGAGGCTGGTACCCAGCCTTTTGTAGTGCTGGGCCGGCCTCCTACCTGCTGGTACCTACCGGCCTGGACCGTTGATCTGATCAACGGTCCAGATTCGAACTGGACTTAAGCCTAAACGCGGCAGCCTCTGAACTGTGTCGTCGGTAGGTCCTATGCTGGACCGGTACCGGCCTTGTGGCCGTTGGCCTGTGCCTTTACCCTGGCCTGTCTGAAATGTCGTGCCCCTGGCCTACCTGGGCCTCATCTGAACCGTCGTCCCTTTAGGCCTACCCTGCCTACCTCGAACTGGGCCCTAACTGGGGCCCGTGTGGCTCAGAATGCCACACACTCCCCCCCTTGAAGACCGAGCTAACTGTGAGGGTGAAGGTGTCTGTCCGATGTCCGTACGGGGCGGGCAAGTTGGGCAGCTTCTTTGGCAAGTCGCTACTTTTCGTAATGCGCGAAGATGAGGGGTGTTGTCGCCTTCAGATCAGCTCATGAAATCCAGCCTGTGTCGTCAGGATCACATTGCTTAAATGTGACTATGTAGATCGCATTGCTTAAATGTGACTTTGTACTGCATTGGCTTGTTGCCATGCTTGAGATGCGTCAGAACGCGATCGACCTCCTGGTGACCATCCATTGAAGGAGGGTCGTGTGACAGTCTACCCGGGAAGTCCGCTGCGGAGGCTGGAGTGTAGACCGCCAGCTTTGAAGCGTGAAATACCGGGTGGACCGTCAAATGCGGGGGAATCTCAATGATGAAAGATGGACCCGCGGGGTCGTCGCCAGCTGCTGAAGTGACCTTCCATGGTCCAAACCACTTAGGGAGGAGCTTGCATGAGACGTGCTGCTCGAGCGCGAATTCCTAGGAGCTGACCCAAATTAGGTTGCCAGCGCGTATTGGACATGGGATGCGACGCCGGTTCGCTTGCTGCTGCATACGGACCTGAGCCTTTTGCATGTTTGCGAGGGCTTTGGCCAGCGGTTCCCTGTACATTTTCGTGTAGAAGCGGGGGAGCAAGCGGCGTCTATATTGGCAGCCCGTGGAAGCAAAATGTTTGCGAAGATACGTCCTTTCCGTCCACCGTGATGCAACTCGAATGGAGTCACGCCAATCGCCGGGTGCACCGAAGTGTTGTAGCCGAACTCGATGTCAGGAAGGCGGTCAACCCAGTCCTTATGATCCGGGCGGATGAGTGTGCAGAGCATCATCTGCGCAGTCTGGTGCGCACGTTCCGTTTGCCCATCCATTTGAGGATGTCGTGCGGAACTCGGTTTCATGCTGGTGCCGGATTCACCACGAGTGTCGTCCAAAAAGCTGACATGAAACGAGTGTCGCGGTCGCTGACGATGTCTTCCGGGACGCCGTGGCTGCAAAACCAGCCGGTATGCAAAAGTCGTGCGAGCTCAGGAGCCGTCGCATGATACTTGCATGGAAGAAATCGAGCGTACTTGCTCAAACGGTCAACGACCGTGAGAATGCCATCGTGGCCAAGGCGATCGCGAGGGAACAGGCCGGTCACATCCATAGCAATGGAGAGACCCGGTTCCCGAGGAATCGACAATGGTTTCAATTCGCCGTACGAGAGCTGATGGCGCCCTTTGTTCCGGTGGCAAACTGCACATGTCTGAATGTACCGGTTGATGTCGCTGATAATGTCCGACCAGTGAAATCGCTGGCGGAGTCGTGCGAGTGTGCGTGCAACAACAAGGTGTCCCGCCAGCCGCGAATCGTGGTATTCGCCAAGGAGGTGAGTGCGCAAGATGTGGTCTTGGGGAACACACAACAAGTCCTTGCCTCGTGTATGAAGAAGCAAGTAGCCGTCGACAATGCGATAGTTGCTTGCCGGCACGTGATCCGATGATAAGTCCGCATAGAGTGTGGAGAATCCCGGATCCAACTTGTAGCCGTTTACGAAATGCTGTTGCAGGTTCTCGTCGAGGCCGAATGTGGAGTGCACCAAGGCGCAAAGATCAGGTCTTCGCGAGAAAGCATCCGCTGCCTTGTTAGAGGAGCCCGGAATGTGCTTGGAGGTGAAGTCGAACTGGTCAATGAAGTACATCCATCGACCGATCGTGCTGCTCACTGTCTCTTGCGTCTTGTAATACGTCAACGGATTGTTGTCCGTTGCCCACGTGAATCGCCGACGCCCGGGGAGAAAGTGACGCCAACACTTAAGTACGGTGACAAAAGCTAGCAGTTCCTTCTTCCTCGCATCATCAAGTGTATTGATGGGTGGCACCTTTCGGCTGAAGTACTCAACCGGATGCCAGTCTGTGTCGTCATGCTGTTCCAAAACCGCGCCAATGCCATAGCCGGAAGCGTCCGTAGTCACTTTGGTAGGCAAGGTCGGGTCATAGTTGCTTAAGACGGGAGCTTGGAGCAAAGACGTCTTCAGCGTATGAAACGCATGTCGGGCTCCGTCGTTGAATTTGAAGGGCACCAAGGGGGACTGAAGTCGCGACAATGGTGCAGCGATTCATTAAAACCCTTTGACGAAGCGCATGTAGCAAGATGCTAAGCCAAGAAAGGAGTTGACGTCAGTAGTACACTTGAGCTCCGGCCAATCTTGAATGGCTTGTACTTTGTCCGCGAGCGGACGAATGCCTTGCGGCGTAAAGTAATGGCCTAAGTACTCCGACTCTTGCTGGGCAAACTCGCACTTGTCGTGGTTCGCCTTGTACTTGGCAATACGGAGCCGCTCCAAAACGGCGCAAAGGTGCTCGAGGTGCTCGTCCAGAGTCTGACTATAAACCAAGATATCATCAAGGTAAATGAGTACGGTGCGGTCGAGCAAGTCGCGGAATTTCGTCGTCATAGCCGCTTGGAAAGTAGTCGGGGCATTGGTGAGACCGAAAGCCATGACGATCCACTCAAAGTGCCCATATCGCGTCTTGAACGCGGTTTTGTACCGATCTTTTGGCTGGATCTCGATCTGGTGGTATCCGAACTTGAGGTCAAGCTTCGAGAAGTACTTGGCGCCGCCTAGTCGCTCGAGAAGATCATCGATCCGAGGGAGAGGGCCGGCGTTCTTGATCGTTTGCGCGTTAAGGTTCCGATAGTTCATGCACAAACGAAGGTCCTTGTTCTTCTTCCGGACGAAGAGAACGGGAGCACCGTATGGCGAACAGCTAGGGCGAATCCAGCCCTTGGCCAAGAGGTTGTCTAGTTGTGCCCGAAGCACTTGAAGCTCCTTTTCGATCATGCGATAGATACATTTGCGCGGAGGTACGACACCGTCCTCGAGAGTGATCCCGTGGCGTATGGGCCGATCCAGTACAACTCCGGCGGGAGCTTGGAAGACATCCTCATAGTTGTCGAACAGCTCAATTATGCGTGGGTCCGACATATTCGTCTTGGGCTGATCACCGGGTGGGAGGGCGTGAAGAAAACATATGCCCATCTCCTCGATGTCGTTCCGCCAGATGGATTGGCGAATGCTCGCCACGGAGACCACATGACAACCAATCGAAGGATGAGGAAGCGACACCGTACACGGGACTAATTCGCCTTGCCGATCACGAACGTGAACGGTGCGTCGATAGAAGTTCACCAGATGGTCTTCGCTTTGCAGCCACGACATGCCTAAGATCATATCGAACTTAGTGTCCAATATGTCGAATGACACGGCCTCGCATGCTAGCGGGGCAAAGTACACGGGCACCGAGTCAACGCATCGGTCAATTGACTTTTGTGTGTGACCATCGGCCAACGTGACGTGCGTAGGCTGACTTTTCCTTCGAACGCGCGGGCCTAGCCCGACGCGTGCCATGAAGTCTTGGCTGATGTAGTTGCGAGTCGCTCCACAATCGATCAAGGCACTGCAGGTCGCCTTTTCGATCTGAATGCCGATGTAGAGGAGCGGCGCGTCGATGTCGACGTACCGTTGCGTTGCGTACTCGCGGTCTATCTTCCCAAGATAGCTACGAAGGTCAACAACTGCTACTCCGTCGTCCGTCGACGGAGGTGGTAGTGCAACGTGCAAGTATTCGCGCAGACGTGCCATTAAGGCATTGCAATGCAGTGTTGGCAAAGAACCGGTGGAGGGAAGAGGCAACAATTGGAAGTCCTCAACCGTCAACGGGTCAAGTTCCTCAAGACTCGCCCAAGTTGACGGATCCTCTGATAGAAGGGCTGGCGAAGCAACCGGTTCGTTGTCCGACGGCGGAACTTCCGCGCACGCGCTTGAAGCTTGCAAGCGGAGAGGCTGGTTCAATTGTGGGACCAGCTCGACAACATAGTTCTCATAATGGATACGAGAACTTGCGACTATCGCAGTGTCCCCGGGCGTGAGAGAGACTGCTGCCAAGGCAGCCGAGTCCGGCGGGCTGGAAAGTGTTGTCGCTGCACTTCCCGCGGAGCTCAGTTTCCCGAGCCCGGACGTTTGACATTTTCCTTGTCCTTGTCGAGGCAGACGCTTGTGACGTGTTTGGTGTTGTTGCACCACAAACAACATCCCCATTTCTCTCTCAACTTGAACATGTCTTCGGTAATACCGAACTTCGTCCATGGTGACTGTCATGCTCCATCGGTCAACGCTGGTTTCGCCTTGTGTTTTCCCCCTCGGGGTCTTGAGCGTTGCGGTGGTATCACTGCTGCCACATCTCCGTCACTTGATGTAGACGCGGCTGCATGGTCCTCACTAGGTCCTTGTTGGACTGCTGCTACTTGCGGCGTCCGTTGACCTTTGCCTTTCTCCACATAACCGGGCTGTTGGCGGGCCTCGTTCGCTGCGCGCCGGTCACCTTGGATTAGTTCTCTTGCCTTTGAGAAAATGTCATCAAAGGTCTCATAATGGAATTCGCTGCCCAGCGCAACTGTCAAGGCGTCGCATGACCGAGCAAAAAATTCGGCCCGGACTGCGTCGAATGGTAAGCTCAACTCCGGGGTGGCGACGAGTCTTTGCCACTCCGTCAGCCACTCCCGTGAAGGTTGTTGGCCTTGAAACATGCAAAAGATCTTGTTCAAGGCGTGACGCTTGTCGTTGTTGACCACGAACCGGGTCTTCCATTTCTTCTCGAATTCCTCCCACGTGATCTTGGTGTGGAGGGTGGGGATGGTAAATTCCAATGTGACCACCATGTGCGTAATGAAGGCCTGCGCCCCTCCAATGAGTTCGAGGTAGCGAGCGTCAAGCCGCCGCAGTGCTGGAGTGTGATGCACGTTCGCCTCTGCTTTGAATGCCATCCACCATTGCAGCGGATCAGTGTTGTGGTAGTCATCGAACCTCTCGATCTTGAAGTTCGGCATCTTCCATTCCTTGGGGACATCGGCAGTTGATTGCTGATTGTTGACGCTCCAGCAAACTTGCTGGTGTCGCCGAGGGACACGACCACGTGGTTGATCCACTCCTCGAGTTGCTTTGCCTGCGCTGCCAAGGCTGGGCTGCAGTCTGCCACTGCGCTGCCCGTCGACGCAGCTGCAGATAGTTGTGCCAACCCTGTGCTGACATCGTTCTGCACCTGGCCGTTGATTGTTTGTTGCTGGCTGTTGGCGGCGTGTAGTGTGCTGAGTTTGGCCTGCATAGTAGCGATCTTCTTGTCCAATGTTTTAAACATCGTTTCGTGGCGGATGAAGACCTGCCGCATGGCCAACAGTTCACGTTGCTGCCAATTGCACGTGTACAACAAATTCTCCATCAGAACTCCTATGCCCTCCTTGTCTCTCTCTTCCTCGGACGGCTCCTCTTGTTCTTCATTCGCTCTAAAGTGCTGCTGTCAGAGTATCCTCCGATATGTGGCTTCTTCGTTGGCGAGCTCCATTGTCGCTTGATAACGAACTTGGTTCTGACTGGCCTCGACCTTCTGCTGTTGCAACCGTGCGGCTGCTGCAGCTTCTGCTGTGGCCTGCTGACGTCCTGCCTCTGCCTCTGCCAGCTGGTGTTGGATTTCCTGCTGGCGGGCGGCTTGCTCCTCTTCCCACTTGCTTAGTCCAGCTGCCATGGTCTCCGAGTAGAGCTGGAGACGTTTGAGAAAAGCTAGGAGTGGTTCATCGGCCTCTGTTGAACTGGGATAGGAGGGGTAACCGGCCTCTTGGGGCTGGCTTGTGCATTGACGTCAGCGGTAGCAGCCATGGTCGTGCGTCGCCTGCGCGGGATCCGAGATGTCTTAGGTCCTTGTTGGGGCTTGGTTCCTTCGGATCCGCGCTCCGCAAGTCGTTGACTGCGGCGCATTAAGTACTTTGGTCTTCGTCTGCTGCTGACGTGTCACCGCTGAGGTGGCACCTACTGATGTGGCACTGCTGAGGTGGCCATTGCTGACTGGGCACTCGACTGTCGTGGCACGCTGAGGTGGCATGCGGCTGATGTGGCAATCTGTGTTCGTGGCCCGCTGCTGATGTGGCACAATGCTGACGTGGCCGGAGATTGACGTCCACGGTACCGAGAGGAGGAGAGAGAAGGTAGGGTGTGGAGGAAGGGCAAAGAGGCAAACAATGCACAGCCACTCCCTTTCTCCCCTGACCTCAAAATTTGACACTAATCAAAGGGAAAAAAATTTCCCCCCCCCCCCCCTTACGAAAATTTCAATTTTTTTGAGAAATTAAATAAAATTTAATCAGAAAATAAGAATTAATAAAATTTAATTTTGGCAAAAGATTAAATATTTAATTCAAGAATATTTCAATTTGCACAAATAAACATGAATAAAGTTTACGCAAGTTTAAACATTTAAACATAACTTCAATAATTTCACAAAATTTTAATCGGGAGAATTTAGCATCATCACGAGGTCACTAAGTAGAAGATGAATGGTAATAGGAAGATACACAATTTGCTGGGAAGATTCAACCTTTCAATGCAATAAAAGATGCATTTTGCAAAAAGTGAAAGTTCTGTGAAGTTGCAGTTTGAATGTGGCCGTGCTCAGGCCCGATTTGCCGTGACTGGCGCGGTGCCTGGCTGGCACTTACTTCCCATATGTTGATAGGTCGTTAGGTTAGGTTAGGACGAACCCTAATTAGCGCTAATTCCGTTACTCATAATTAGCGATTCCCTAATTTGCAGAATATGGAGAAAAAGTCGCAAAACCTAGAATTATAATTTAACGACTAATAAGATTGGGTGACTTTTGAAAAAAAAATTCGCGCTCGCGCCACTCGGTGAGCGCTGTGGTTCGCTTTTCGAGCGCTAGCTCTCCGCGCTCACGCCCGTGGACGCTGTCATCCCCGCGCGCGCGCGGCTGCTTTTTTTTCGAATTCGAAGACGACGACATTGGAGCCATAGCTGGATGACCAGGCCACGCCATAACTGGCCACGCACCGCAAGGGAGCGCGGCGCGGGCGTGCCTAGCGCGCGCGCTTAGGTCAATGTATTAGCGCACGGAGTCACGACACGGGCGAATGTACAAGGCCAGACTGCACATCCCAGCGGACAACTGAAGCTCTCATCTAAGTCTTCACCAAGTCAGCTCGTACCCCAAGCAACTAAGGGAGAAACCTTCGACCAAGTGAGATCCAGCCTTCTCGCACTATCATCCTATATTAACATCCCCCTTCTCCTGACTTCGTTATTCCTCCCCCGCTGCTAGGTCTCAACACAGTTCACGGCTTTAATCCCGTTTCCCTCATCTCTCCTTCGTCAATCATCACTCCCCCTTTCCTTTCTGCAATTTCCTAACTGAGCTCCTCCCCCTCATACACTTGAATTTGGGACCGACGTTCCCCCTTCTCTCCTCACAACAAACCCTGGTCCTTCTACCCTTAGTCTGAGCGCATCAATCATCCCTCCTTACATTATCGGAAGTAGCGTTCTCGCTTCAGCGGCACGCCCATCCATCAAGTCACCCGCTGATCTCTTCATTCACCCATCTACCTGTCCAGCGAGGCGGCTGCCAGCACACCCCACCCAGCCTATCCATTCACCCATTCCCAGAATCTTGACTTACCCTACCACCACCATCCTCCCCCTCTCTCTGTTGTCGTTCGTCCTCACACCCCGTTCCCCCCCGCAAAGATTCCGGCCACCACGACCCCATTTACCCATCTTCTCACCAGTACTCTCATCAACGTGTTCGGCCTTCCACACATCTTCCCTCAACCCACCACCTTTGAGGCATACCCAGCCATCCGCAACCCAGCTACTCAATCCTCTAGCCTCTATTTGGTCTCCTCACCCATTCTTCCCCTCATCCACCCAGTCATCCTTCCCTTTTCCCCGTCTCATCCCCTCCAACCTCTTTGTTTCGAATCCCCATATAATCTCGTTTCTCGTCTCTTGTTCATTCCGTGATCCTCATCTCTTGCGCTCCTCATCACCCGCACGCCCTGGATCGCCCGATCCTCAAGCCAGTTTGTTCCCTCCCCACAACCATCGCTTCCCCGATACTATTCTCCTTCCGGGCTCTCTTCTACTATCCATCCATCCATCCCTCTATCCCTTCAACCCCCTATCCTCACTCTCTCGCCTGTCTTCCCGACAACCCCAGCCTATCTCCCCTTTCCCCCCCGATTCCTCTCGCTCTTCCCTAACTTCATTCGCCCGATCTCAAGCGACCCCACCGGGGTTCTATCCCAACCCCGTTTTGACCTCTTCCCTGGTCCCAGCCCCACCCAGTACCAAAACCGTTGTCTTTCCTGTTCTTGCTTCGCCCCCACCTCAATCTGATCTGGATTCTAACCCGATTTCGCCCCGATTCTAACCTGATCCTACCCCGATCCTAACCGGATCCCACCACGATCCTATCTCGTTCCATCCCCGCCCCCAACCCGTTCCTACCTAGGTCTCGATCTTAAGCGTTCCAACGCAGTCCCCGATCTCACTCAGAACCTGATCTTAAGCTACCCCTCCCTAATCATATTTTGCACCTACCCCGCCCCAAACCCGACCCTACTCAAATCCCGACTCCAAGCGGCCCCATCTGGGTTCCATGCCGATCCTGACTTGACCCCTCCCCCCCCCCTCCGTTCCGCCCCAATACGGATTCGTTCTCATCCCAATCGTGCTTCGCTCCTACCTAGTCCCAATCTCGAGTCCAACTCTACCCGATCCCAACCACGACCCCGTACCTATCCCAACCCCCTGTCCCCGATCGGTGATTGGTTTCGCCCTTTCCCTCACTAGTATCAAGTACATTCTGTACCTTAGAGTCCTAATCCCGACCCCGATCCTCGCCCCATTTCAGACCCTGAGCCCAGACCCCTCCCCACTCTCGACCCCAGTCCCCCTCCTGATTCCGATCAGATCCTCCCCCCCTCCTCTCTCCATCTGGTTCAAGAGTCCACCAGCATCCCGACTTCGTTCCACCCACACCCGAGTCCCTCTCCCAACTGCGCCCTTTCTTCCTCCGCCCACCAATCTGAATCGCTCTCATCCCCACCCCCGATTCTATCTCCTTCCTCAAACCATCCCAGCCCCCTTCATTAGTCTTTTCCATCCTCCCCCGACCCCAGCTCCTCCCCACCCGTCCCTCAGCTTGATTCGGTTCCCTCCTCTCCCCTCCCCCTCTCCTCTTCCCATCCAACATCCACCCTCCATACTCCCTACTTCTTCACGTCCAAACGCCCTTCCTCCACGCTACCCCAGTTCTCAGATAGGCCACAGATAGGGACACGGCCACGATCTCTCGCGATCAACGATGGCGAACCCAACACATGGCACGGACCCGACAGAGCAACCACGGAAAAGACAACTAACATTATAGATAACGAAGCTCTTAAGTTTTTAATAGAGAAGACGAAGGTGCACGGAGTCGAGTCGATGGGAAAGCAGATCGTGGATGGCAGGGAAGAGGAAGTGATCATATGGAAGTATCCAGAAGAAAAGGTTGCTGAGCTGCACGACTTACATGAAAAACACGGAGTAGCGTTCAACTACGCACGCCATGGGGCAGACCTCCAGCCAGCAGAAAATCGGAAATGGGAGTCGAAACGATCAGAAAGGAACCAAAATTGAAACAGATTGGGGACATGTTTTCGCTGCAGAGGCTGGCCGCAACAGCATCATGGTTCTCTTCATCCACGAGGACCATGCAAGGATCGCAGTGGAAATGCAATCAAGGAACTGCCATGGTTCAGTCTGGACGATCACTAGATGGAAAAAACGTTCAATCCAAAGGCAAAACCCGGTGTTTGTAGTCTCCTACAAACAAACCCTGATGAAAGAAAACTTCTGGGTACAATTCGACAACATTCAACCGGGCTTTCACGACATGTTGGTCGACAGACTGGAAAGACAATACACAGCGAACAATATTCTGAAATGGATCTTACCGACACCAGAATTCCTGGCACCCCACTGCGGATCTATGACAACGATTCTTGATGCTAAGACATACGATCCCCCTGTATTCCCGCCGGTTTGGAAGTTCCAAATCGAAAACAGGCTGATTGAAGTAAGAATCTCAACTAGAACCTCTCCAATTTGTTTTCGCTGAAGGGAAAGGGGCCATCTGGGAAGCGATCCAACGTGCCCCAAGTTTCTGAAACAAGCCAAGGAGCGGAAAGTCCTACCAAACATGTTGGTAGAAGTGGAAGACGCACCTGGAATCTGGTTCGTGGCTGATCCATCATATGATGGATGGGTCTTTGATGACAACCTGGATGAGCCAGACTGGGTGTGGCAGTTTGGTGGCCATAATCCATCTGTCAAAAAGCCACATGTCTTCCCCCAGCTGACAGTAGGTGGCAAAAGAAGGCGACCGGAAAAGTGAGAGGATACCCGACAAAGATCAACACCAACCCCATCACAGACTCATGGGTTATCAGGGAGGAGAAAGCGAGGGAAGACCTGTTGTGGGATCTTGATATCATCAGGGAATAGATTGAACAGGAATTTAACAAGGAACCATCCGCTTTTAAGGAAGCGCTGAAACAAGCGGAACAAGTGGATCTGCAAACATACAAGAGAAGGGACAAAGTTCAGGCTGACAACAAGCGCCAACTACATGAGGACGATGGAGCATCAAAGAAGGGGATGGGCCCAAAACGAAGGAAGGCGGGGGAGTCAATAGTAGGAAAGGGAACAGAAACGTCTGAAACAGGGATGAAAGGAGAAGGGATGGAGATGGACTTGACGGAAGGCGAGGCGGATGATGAAGCAGGAGGGAGGAACAACACACCAGACGCTGGTTCCACAGAAGAAGAGGATCGGTCCACGCAGTCCCTGACCTGGCTCAGAGACTAAGTGGAAAAGGCTAAGAGGGAACGGGAGCATGCCTTCGACGTACGGGTCGCCTGCTTGAAACATGCAGAGAGATCCCAGATGAATGGAAAGAAAAATGCATTTGCGGGGATCAGCAGCTTATCTAACCAGTATGAGATGCTAAAAAAGGAAAGAGCTGAGGAATTCTCTGAATTTGCTGCTTTTAGGTATGCAGTAAAGAAAAGGGCGAGGGACCAAGGAACAGTGGACAAAGACAAAACCATCCCTACAATCAACGATAATTTTCAGGATCTGCGACCTAAGGCAAGGAAAACAGGGAAGAACCAGAGACGGAAAGAGATTAACAATGAACAAGTTGAGGTTGAAGTAAAGTCGGAACGCGTCCTTCTGGAAAAAGAAAGGGTTGTTGTGCTGTCTCAAATGGAGAAGCTGAGAAAATGGAACAAGGAATATGCCTCCGCATTCACATTCATTGCTTAGATTGCACGAGGGGAAGCCCCAAGGGTGATTGAGGCGGCCAGATCGGCTCGTAGGACGCTAAGGAACATCCGGCCCCTTATCACAGCCAGGTAAGTAAGGCGAAGGAATGGCAAATCTCAACAGATGTAGCCTTCAAGATCCCTCACTTCATAGAAGGCGAGAACATGATCAAAGTGTTGAAAGGGAAGGTTACAACGGAGACTCTGTTGGATCTGTTTGAAATTGTTACCATTGGAGAGGATCAGACCGTCCTTGACACACATGAGGAACCAGAGAACCCTCTCAAAAGCTCAAACGAGCCGAGCAGAAACTCCCCAAGGGCCTTTTCTCCATTAATAGCCAAGATGCCCAAATCAACACAACTGAGACCAGGAATGATCTGGAAACCTTGGAGGACAGTGACCGAGGTGCCCTACACCATCCTAGCAGATATTGGCATCTCAACAGAACTGTTGGCTACAGCAGTGGCCCAATTGGTCAGCACAGGGCAACTGGAACTTCTGGAAGGGGACGAAGAACTGGAATCCAAAGCCCACGCCATTGAATGCGAAAGATTATACAGGAGTGACGCTTCGGATGCCGGCTCGTGGGATGGTGACGGTGAGCAGGATGGGTTGAGCCAGTACCAGGAGTTAGAAAAGGATAGCAGTGAACAGATAGAGCTGGATAGGGCGGACACCGCGGGAGACCTCGTGCTCTCCCCACTTACGAGCAGTGGACCGGAGACCGTCCAGGAGGCCTTGGGTAGGGACACGGACAAGGGTGACCCGCATACCTAGATACCCGTTCTATCAACTGAACTCCCCCTACCTAAGTAACCTCGACCGGTCATCTCCCTAACTTATCCCAATCTCTTCCATGGAGAGCTACAGAAGAAGAGCGAACGAGGTCGGGGACCGCTTCGACAGGATAAATCAAGGTCTGGTCCTTAGAAGCTGGAATGTTAATGGTCTAGGGAACATAATGGAGAGAGAAGAAAAATGGAACGACTTAGTGACCGGGTTATCGCTGGGGAGTAGGAAAATAGTGGACATAGTGCTGCTTCAAGAAACCCACCTCACCCTTTCCACAGAACACAACAGAATTCGCACGTTCATGGCAAGGAAGTTAGGCGGCCTAAATGATGAAATTTGGGCTGTTGACCCTGAAACAAGCTCCAAGGGAACAACCATCTTGATTCCTAAATCCTCCTGTCTATATAAAGCAGGCTCAGTTCTAGATAAGAGACCCGACCAAATGGAAGGGAGGTGGTGTGTGTTACACCTGAAATGGAAGGAAGAGGATTTTTTACTCTTCAACATTTATGCACCGAATTCGCCAATAGAGAGGAAGACCTTCTTAAGAAATATCGCAGACCTGATCCCGCCACTGACCCCTTGTATCCTGGCAGGAGACTGGAATGCCACGATAGACCCTTCAGTAGACCGTATATCTCAGTCTCCCGGCACCCTAAACTCTTCTGAAGCAATACCAATCTAATTGATGCTGGACCACAACCTGGTGGACCCTCGTAGAATCCTTCACCCAAACAAGAGATCCTTCACCTTAGTCAAGAAAAATCACGCTAACCATACGTCCTTTTCACGAATAGACTACTTTTTAGTATCAGAAACCATGATGGGGGCAATCAAGAATGCTGAAGTGCTATCCTTGGCTCCATATTCGGGACTGGATCACAAACCAATCGAACTGGTTATTTGCTTTGATCAAGTGGTTAAAAAGGGAGCTAGCTTCCACAACCTCAACAACTCCCTCCTGTTGAGCCAGACCTTCCAAAGTGAGGTATGCAACTGGTGGGAGGGACAGAGATCTGCGCACCTAAGTACTGACCATCGATGGGAATGGTTTCAAAAGAGTTATTCCAACCTCTCAAGCACAGTGGCCAAAGTCTCTAGGAAACTAGCGTCTATAAGGAAACACAGGAAGCACTCACTAGAATTTGCGTTGAAATTGGCAGAAACCAACCTGATAAACAACCCCGCCTCACCTCTGTATAATGATTTGTTCGACAAGGCACGAGAGGAATTGGCCATGTGGAAATGGTGGGACCTAAGAGGCCTTCAAATAAGAGCGAGAATGTGCGAATACGAACTCGGCGATTCTATGTCAAAACACTTCTTTGCCCGAATCAAAGCAAACTCGAGAGCTACTACGAGTGAAGGTCTGAGGTCCCACACAGCCCTGGAAACTGTGAGATCAGATAGCAAAGGTATGCTAGAGATAGCTAACAATTTCTACAAGGACCTCTACCTCTCCAAAACCGAGGTTCCGATACCCTCCAACATTAGAGAGGCAAGGCAGAAAATGCTACACTACCTAGAACAAACAATATCAGCATAACAGGCTGAAGCACTCGACAAACCAATCACACTGGAAGAACTACATCTGGCTTTAAAAAGCATGAATAACAACAAGTCCCTTGGAATCGATGGATTAACAAAAGAGTTTTGGGAGAAATTATGGCCCTTGCTAGGAGGTGACCTGCTACACTTCTACAAAGACAGCTGGTCCAAGGGAGGGCTGGGCAATCTTCTCAGCAACAGCGTGGGCACGCTACTTTACAAAAAGGGTGAGAAAGAAGACATTATGAATTACAGACCCATATCGTTGCTAACTCTACCATACAAAATCCTCGCTAAGACCCTGTCCAACCGGATTATCAAGATTACCAACAAATGCTTCCACATTGACCAAACAGGTTTCATCCCGGGTCGCTACATTCTAGACAATGTTATGACACTGAACGAGTCGGTAAGAAAAATCAGGGAAAGAAAAATAAACACTGCCATTCTCTTCTTTGATTTTGAAAAGGCATACGATCACGTAAACAGGGATTTCATGGAAGCAAGTATGGAAAGAATGGGAGTTGGACCTAATTTCAAAAAGTTGGTCCGGATACTGTACAAAGATGCAGAAGGTTGTGTCCAAGTCAATGGCAGATTGCTACCCGATCTCCCGCTCGGTCCGTCAAGGGGACCCTTTGGCCCCATCAATCTTTCTATTCGTAATGGAGGCAATCGCATCCTTCCTCCGTAAGGATCCATCAATTCAAAGACTAGCCAGCACCGACATAGGATCAACCCACCAGATGGATTTTCCAACAGCTAGCATGTTCGCTGACGATCTAATGGTCCTAATCAGAGCGTCTGATTCCTCATTCAGGACATTAGCTAAAGCAATGGAAGCGTTCAGACTAGCCTCATAAATGAAGATCAACTGGGAAAAAACAATTGGCTGGTTGCTATCCGAGGAAAAGCCCCCTTCACTCCAAGGCGACGAGGGGGCTATGACATGGCAAACGCCGGACACACCCACCCGCTATCTGGGCACCCCAAATGGGCCCATCCATGCTGGCCAAACAGATCAATAAAATCGAAAGGTGGGGCAATGCCTTCACGTCCCTTATTGGTCGAGCACTAGTCCTCAATACATCGGTCTTTTCGATGATGTGGTACATTGCCTCCATTTGGACAGTCCCTGACAGTTCGCTTAAGGAACTGAATCGATGAGCTAGGCTTTATCTATGGACAGGAGACCCCAACAAGGACAAAGGCATATCCAAGATAGCCTGGCACTATGTTACAGGAAGGCCACGAAACGGAGGCCTAGGAATTATTGACCTCGGAACAGAAACGAAAGCCCTGCAAGTCAAATGGATCATCAAACTGCTGATGAAACCGGACAGCGCATGGAATAATCTGGCACTGGATAGTATCAGATCCGTGGCCCCAATTCCATCCCCGAACAATATGTCAGGTCTGTTTTGGGTAATGAATAAAGAATGGGTGATAACCACAAGACGTAGGAATCGCAAGAGGAACAACAGGCTCGAAGACTCTCGACTGCCCACGCCTTACTGGCCGGCATTACTCCGATCCTGGAGGAAAATAATTCCCAACAAGATAAACAGACCCAAATCCAAGGATGAAGTACTAAGGCAACCGCTCTTCGGGAATGAATGGATTAAGAACGAGGTGGACAACCCACTCTTCCTAGAACAGAGGTGGTTGTCCTGAATCAAGAACGGTATCTGGAAAATCGACCACTTATGGACGAAAGATAGAAAGGGCTGGGTAACGAAACAAGAAGTCAGCTCCCGATTGAAAGCATGCCATAGACGAGGGACCAATCTCCAATATATACTTAGCTGCATTCTGCAAGAATGGAAAGATATCCTAGTAAAAGACGAGTCGTGGAGATCGGGTGAGTGGGGACTGATGATTCAAGAAGCAACACCCTCTAGAGCCTTTCAATTCTACCATTGGCAGCAAGGCTCACACACTAGGGCCACTTTCCTCTCTTTTCCGATCTCCCTCACCAATACTGGTTCGCCAACTATCCTGAATTGCGATGTAGAGTCTTCAGTCTCAGAGTCCTTCCTGCTTCGGAAAGTAAGGGTCCTAGGGGCATGGCCGAAGACAGTCTACAAACCCGACACTACAATCCGTAACTTGGAAGGTCAGCGACATTAAGACCAAAATTCCAATTCAGGATTACACAGTCAAACTTGGGTACAGACTGTCTCTAAAGACCAAAAATCCAGACCCTGTAGTCAAAAATAGATGGCGGAATCTCGTCGGGCAGGAAGCAGACAAAATCACACGGATCCACTGGGATAAATTCAAACGCATCAGACCAATCAAGATTAGAAGTTTGCAGTGGCTGATCGCGTATGCAGCCCTTCCGGTGAACCAATGGCTACACACTAGTCGGAAAGTCGTAGACCCCAACAGCTTGGAGCTATGTACAATATGCACTGAAGGCGCCGTAGAAGATATAGTTCACTGCCTGGTGCGTTGTAAAGAGGCTACTGAATACTGGGCCAAAGCTTCATCACTCTGGGATTCCCTCTTCACTTCTCCCTTCCCCGAGCAACCCATTCAACTTCTCCTCTTGACTAACATCCCTGTCAGGCGCAAAAGGCAGAAAGGATCTGGTTTGAACTCATCAGGAAAGTGACCCAATGGGTCATAAGGAAGGAGAGATGCGGCAGGACAATTGACAGGCGGTCTAACCCACGGGAGAAGGTGTGGATAGAAACCAGAACTTTGATACAAGTTGAGATTCTCTGCAGATGGCGGAAGACCAAACAAGCTTGGGCAGAAGACGAAGAGCAACGTAACAAGGAGAGGCGGAGATTCTACAGGAAGTGGCTGATAAATGACAAGATTGCACAATTGCGAGAGGAGCGAGTATGCTGGAGGGAGTGGCACAATTCAGTACCAGAAAGAGGCTTTCGACAGCAGGCAACGTCTAAGGGCATATTCGCATCCTCGGCCTCAACAGAATGTAAGCGGCCCATCAAGGGCCCAGGGGGCACGAACAAAGAGGAAACAAGGGAGAGAGAAGAACTAGTTTGACTAGGGGAAAATACGGGAGCATGAACACGGGCTACAAAGGAAGACTTTATTGCAGGGGGCCGGAAGCTAAATCAATGCCAGTCAATGTACAAGCTCGACTATTGGAGGTCGGGCGCATAGGCGAAGGGTTTAGGGTTTAGGGTTTATCATAGATCTTCCAAAGGGGCAGGGAGGTGTGTGGGTAAGATACAGGCCGGTAAGATTATCGGATGAGCTCTTTCTAGGGACAATGGTGCTATCTGGCAGACCTGGACCCCAGGCCTGAGAGGAAAGAGTGGGATAGGGCAAGCTGACAGTCAATCCTCCACCGCGGTGGAGCAATCAATGTTGTTCAGGGATCCTTCGGCCCGACGGAGGGAAGCGTGTGTAAGTGTTCTTGATGTAATGGTTGTTTTGACTTGCCAGTGGAATAGGAACCGGACTGACGCTCCCCAGAATAGAAGGAGCTAGAGCCATAAGGCCCTGTTTTTTGTTAAAAAAAATAAAAAAATAAATAATAATAATAATTTAACGACTAATTACTATGTAAGTACGAGAAAAAGTAAAAAAATTTGCAACTTGCGATTTAATGATAACAGAGTACAGGTTTAGATCATCAATCAATCAATCAATCAATCAATCAATCGATCAATCAATCAATCAATCGATCCATCAATCAATCAATCAATCAATCAATCAATCAATCAATCAATCAATGGTGAGTCATCCAATGCTGGTCTGCTCCGATACCAAACTGTTGCATACTCGTGAAACACAGTCATAAGTATGGTGCAGATTCCCAGAACCGACCACATAATACAGAGTAAATACAAATACAGTGGAAGACTTGAGAGACATGGACTGACTCTGACCTGACTCGGACTGCAATCAAACACTCTCAACCATTCATCGAGGGCGTGAAAGCCCTGGCCTTGGACACAGACGAAAGGCCAGGGTCTGAGATCGTCCACGGACGAATGGAGGGAGGAGGAGAGGGAAGATGATGTCAACTCGATGTTTCCCAAGATAGTATCTTGAAATGCCAGAGATGGCGAGAATCCAAAATGTTGCGAATACAATGTCCCACAATGTCTTAGATATCGATCTCACAATGTCAAGTACATCTCCAGAGGCAGATGAAATCAGATCCCACAAGTAGTCCTCAACCTGTAGTCCCAATGTCGCTATCTCCAATGTCATCAGAATTCGTAACCATCTTTCATACTTATAGTAGTCCCGTAGGAGAACCCAGAAGTAGCCTTAGACTGAGAAGGTAGGAGGAGAGAGAGAGAGAGAGAGAGAGAGAGAGAGAGAGAGAGAGAGAGAGAGAG
>BFEA01000304.1:921203-934326 GCA_003427395.1 Chara braunii | reverse complement strand
ACACACAGAGAGAGAGAGAGAGAGAGAGAGAGAGAGAGAGAGAGAGAGAGAGAGAGAGAGAGAGAGAGAGAGAGAGAGAGAGAGAGAGAGAGATCTTTGACAGCTAGACACGTGTGAGTTTGCTCTGAAATACGAGAAAGAGCCACAGAAAGTCCAGAAAAATATGAGACATGCCCAGGAGAAAACAGTAGAGCAATCAAACAAACACTGTAGACCGTTGGAGTTCGCTGTAGGCAAGCTAATCAAGATAAGGTCTAAAGAGTCTATAAGAGAGGAGGAATTTCTCAGAAGTTGCTACCAGAGTACAGATGGAAATGGGAATTAGACGTGATAGGAGATGTCAATGGACCGTTCTAAAGTATAGATGTTCCTCCAGATCCACGAACTAACCCGGTTTTCCACCCCTACAGATGCCTATGCAGCAACTCCGAAAAGTCCTTCCCTTGAGTAGATCAGTGATTCCACCACATATGGATGGAAACTATGATATTGGTCGTACAGTTGACGGGGATACATTGAGAATAGGAAGAGTGGGATGACCTCAGCAACAGTTCAGAGTGTCATGGAAGTATCTGGTCCCAGAGGAGGACACGTGGTTCCCAAGGGACCAGCTAAGTGGATTGCAGACTGTAAAGGGGACGGGGAGGAGATGAAGAATTCCTCCCCTTCCGCCTCAGCTACAGGGAGCGGGATTTGGTACTGGATGCCCACGATTGGTACTGAACTTCACTGAGAAACGCCTCCCACTGCCTCAAGACCCTCAAGTGACTACGATGGTGATTTACATTCCCTCCTACCGAGGGTAGACGCCGTGACGGAACTGAGAGAGTGATGGGCCAAGAGGGACTGGGTGCCCTGCACCCTGTTCGAACATTGGACACAGCAATGATCCAGGGAACAATGTGCAATTATGAAGGGCGTTCCGGATCAAAAACAGGCTGTGCTCTTGTGGCAGCTTTACCACTTGGAGATTCCCATGGCCCAGTGGCATTCGCCGAAGAGCCAGTTTTCAGATCAGCAATGCACTGCAGGCAGGTGCAGTGAGGACAAAACCATTCCCCATGTGTTTGTGCATTGTCATATAGTTAGGAGTTTCTCGGAATGGTGGGCCGGGGCGATGGTGGACTTTTCTCCACTGGCGACCTCAGAGGAGATGCTCCAGTAATCTTGTTGGGCCCTCATGTCGGTTGATCAGTCTAACAAGCAGAGGTTATATGCAATGGAGGTGGTTGAGCTGCGGTCCGTCGGGCCATCTGGACCCGACGCAATGAAGATATTTGAAAGGGTAAGGCGTTTACCGTACCAGTTCTTAGATCCAAAGTGGCGGGAGAATATTTGAACTGCATTGATGTCGGCGTAATTAAGGGATAAGGGTAAGTCCCGGAGGATACGAGTGAATACGTGCAGTTGGCATGAAAAGAGTCTTCCATGCGTTGTTTTATGTTCAGCCCATCTCTACAACAGATTGCTCAGCCTCTAGAGGGCGAAAGGCTAGAGTAGTGTACCATAGAATAGGTGGTTCAGTAGTGTTGTTTGTGGGGTTGTGGGGTCTTCATTTGGGGGTGTGGTCATCATTTGTTAGATGCAGGGAGGGGGGCGAAGTAGGGGTTGTGGGGGTAGGGAGGCGGGGGGGGGAGGGGGTGGGTGGGGGCTACTGCAGAAAATGCTGGGGAACCTTGGTGGAGTATCTAGTTGATGGGCGTCTGTACATTTCTCGGCTTTGAAATACTGGTGCTTGCATTATGGAAGGGCAGTAGGCGGAAAGGGAGCTTGAATTGGTTGGAGGTTGTGAAAGGATTCACGCTGCAGACACCCAGTCCCGGTATCAGGGTCCCGCCAAGCCCTGGGACACGGTAGGGTAGGCCGTAGAGGCTAGAGGCCAAAGTGTCGTAGGTGGGTAGGTGTCGGTACCAAAGCGTCGTAGGTCGGTAGGAGTCCGTCCGGTACCCGGCAAGAAAAGTCCAGAAGCGTCCAGTCCAGTCCGACAGTCCTGAAGCTACCGGACAGACGAAATGTTTGCAGCAGACAGGCTGCGGCCGACCAGTGGCGGGCTGAAGCAGGCCAACACAAGTGGTTAACGGGGACCCCGACTTTTCGGCCCTGGGTAACGATGAATGATCCTGAAATTAGGGTTTCGGGGTCAAATTTTGTGTTTTTTTGGATTTTTTTTTTTTGCCTGTTTTTGTTTTAGGACAAGCTTGCTGTGTGTCAAATTTGGTGTCATTTGGGTTATTAGAATTTGTGCTGTTAATCATCCTGAAAATCCTGAAATTTTGATGAAGTTGTTTTTTGGCAAAAATGCCTGAAAATGCACTTTTGAGTTGCTGTTTTATATGTTTTTATTTTTATTTATTTTTGTATTTTTTTAATAATATGTTAGTGAGAAGTGCACTCTATAGATTGGTGTGAAGTTTGCTTGGGCAAGTCCTATATTTAGCTGCTAAAGTGCAGCGGCTCATCACTTGTTCAGTTGCGAGATGCGGAAGCGCTGCTGCTGCTTGTGCGCTAAGGCACCTTGTGCACTGTGTGTCTGAGGAAGGAAAGGGCGCATGTGAGATACTCCATAGCTAGGCTAGACATAGAGTAGGAGAACGGTGGCCATGGCTGCCAAGGTGTAAGCTGCCTGAGTGGGTGTATCCAGGGTAATGATCCATGGTAGAGAGAGAGTGAGGCAGAGCGAGTCAAGCCAAAGAGAGAGAGAAGAGGGGAGAAGCCATAGCCGCTATCTGGTTGAGATCCGTTGTGCTTGTGTGTGAGGCAGAGCCACAGGAGACGAACATTCTTGTATATTGATAATAACATTGGAGACGACATCTGAAAGTGTTGATTGTATCTTGATTTGGCTTTTCACGTGTGAACTCTCATGTGAATGTTCATTGATGTATGTGAGGTTGAACTTGATGAGTACTTGGCTCATTTCAGTGGTATCGAAGTTGGTTCCCACTGCACCCACGGGAGTTGAGACGCTGGCAAGGAAGGAAAAAAAAAAATAGGGTTGACTGCATGTTGAAGGCCGAAGAAGAAGGGGCATAGCAAGGAGCAAGGGGAGCACATACCTGCTATCGAGAAGCTTCATCGAGGGAGCGTTCAAGGAGTGAAGTGCTTCTTTGCCCTGGTCGTCATCTTGTAATTCGAGTCAGCAGTCGCACTTGGTCTGCGTGTTGCTTGGTGAGTCAGAGACCGATCTCTCCTGGAGGCATCGGTTCCTCCTCCTTGTGGGGGAAGTGGTTAGGGTTGCCGGCCCACCTGGGGGCATAGGTATCCAAAGGGACCCTAATCCCGTGAGACGGTGAGAGAGAAAGTTTCCTGTGGGAGGTAGACCAGACTAGAGTAGCAACTCGGCAGCTGGATCTAGGAGGGAGCACGAGCAATGAGCAGCGGGCCCTCGTAAAATAACCCGGCTATGCCCAACGACCGATACTGACCGGCGATCGACTGAAGACTCTATGGGACGCAGTGACAAGTTGTAGAGGGCAGTAGGGTTCGCCAGCTGTATAATGCACAGGCAAAGTAAGGGTGAGACGTAAGGTCCACACCAGTTGAGGACCCCAGGGAGATCCCCCAAGGACCGGTACTGACTGGCTGGCTAGTCGCTGGTGGTAGTTATACCCGAAAACCGGTGCAATCAGTGAGAAACCGGTCTAAGTCTTGAGAGTGATCTTTCATATATGTGGGCACGGCGTTCTGTTTGCGTCGTTAAATAATTCCTGAGGTCTGTGCTGGCTGACCGTAAACTGCTGGTTGCCCACCGGGTGTTAGAAGAATTGTAGTGACAGACCAGGGAGGGGAATTAGTTTGTCCGACCCTGATTTAGGTTAAGATTAGCATAAGTGTTGAGGACTGCTAAGTGTTGAGGCGTAGGTCTAAGTCGTGAGGAGGCGGAGTCAACTTACCTGTGCTGACCGTCGCCATGGATGACTACCTGACGTTTGGCTTCTTGGCCGTGTCCGCTAGATGGGGCCCTCTCCTCTTTCCATTGGGTTTCGCCCGGACCTTTGGCATGCACGTTGTGAGTCGGTCCGGAGCGTCCACGCAGCCATACTCTGCTGAACAGCAGGCCGAAATTGATAGGAGGATGGGAGAAAAGGAGGAGAAGAGGAAAAGAGGAAGGAAAGGAGAGGAGGGAGGAGAGGAGGAGAAGAGGGAAAGGCGAGGAGGGAGGAGAGGAAGGAGGAGGAGGAGGGGGGAAAGGCGAGGAGGGAGGACAGGAAGAAGAAGGAGAAGGCGAGGAGGGAGGAGAGGAAGGAGAAAAGCAGCAGCAGTAGCAGGAGGAGGAGAAGAAGAAGAAGAAGAAGAAGAAGAAGAAGAAGAAGAAGAAGAAGAAGAAGAAGAAGAAGAAGAGGAGAAAGAAGAAGAAGAAGAAGAAGAAGAAGAAGAAGAAGAAGAAGAAGAAGAAGAAGAGGGGGAGGAAGAGGAGGAGGAGGAAGAGGAAGAGGAAGGAGGAAGAGGAAGAGGAAGAGGAAGGAGGACGAAGACGAAGACGAAGACGAAGACGAAGACGAAGACGAAGACGAAGAGGAGGACGAGGAGGACGAGGAGGAAGAGGAGGAAGAGGAGGAAGAAGAAGAAGAAGAGGAAGAGGAAGAGGAAGAAGAGGAATTTCTTCCTCTTCTTCTTCCTCTTATTCTTCTTCCTCTTCTTCCTCTTCCTCTTCTTCTTCCTCCTCTTCCTCCTCTTACTCCTCTTCCTCCTCGTCCTCCTCCTCCTCCTCGTCCTCCTTGTCCTCTTCGCCTTCGTCTTCGTCTTCGTCTTCGTCTTCGTCCTCCTTCCTCTTCGTCTTCCTCCTCCTCTTCCTCTTTCTGGCAAAGGAGGAGGAGAAGAGGGAAAGGAGAAGAAGAGGGAGAAGGAGGAGAGGAGGGAAAGCAGAGGAGAGAGGAGGAAGAGGAGACAACGACGACAAAGACGAAGACGACGAAGAAGAAGACGACGAAGAAGAAGACGACAAAGAAGAAGACGACGAAGAAGAAGGGAGAAGCGGAGGGAGGCAAAGGAGGAGAAGAGGGAAAGGAGAAGAGGATGGAGGCAAAGGAGGAGATCAGGGAAAGGAGAAGAGGAGGGAGGCAAAGGAGGAGAAGAGAGAAAGCAGAAGAGGAGGGAGGTATGTGACGCCCAACCCCACGCCCAGCGCGACTTCCTGATCGGAGTGGGATGTGGGCCTGGAAGTGCGAAAAGGGGTCTGCCAAGGATTTCTGGGAAAAGTGGGGGAGTCTTAGGGGTATGAATGCAATTAGGCAAACAAGGGGCGCGTGGGATTCAAGGCCCGATGGGGCCGGGGTACTGTGGGCGGCGGTTTATGGGGAAGTCCCTCCGAGGAGGAGGCGGTCCCGAAAAGCTGGCCCGTCGGGGGCCGCCACGTGGCGCGGGCCGCTGTGTATTTGGGTTGGGCCTTCGGAATTCCGGGGTTCTCCGTTCGCCGCTACGTCGGCAATTCCCGCAAGGCGTGCTGGGCCAATAGGGGGCTATGGCCGGCCACGGAACGACGCTGAGTTGATGATACGGGAGAAGGAGGCGAAAAGGAGGGAAATTGGTGGTGATGACGACAAATCCCGGGTGGGTGAAGTAGTAGGTATGGTTGGGGGAAGGGAAATCAGAACACCGGGGGTCGCTAGTGGTGGCGCAGTGGAATTCTCGCGGGCACAATCGAGTCTCCGTGTGGCAGGGGTATCGGAGCCTTAGGAGTTCATTTATCCAAGGGGTGAAGTAATTTGGGTCGTAGGATGAGTCTGAGCTCCAAGATCGCGTCATGGTGTCATCGTGTATGGGATGAATCAGGTCGGGTTATCGTCACCGCGCGCGAGTACGTGCAGGACAGGCCGACTTAGTTGCGCCTCAGCGTGCTCGTACGGGATGACGGTTCTGCCGCGAATCTTTTCTGAGCGGGCGAATCAGCGCACGGGGGAGGGTCGCATTTACTCATGTCCTCGTGCGACGTTCGTGGGGCCCGGCGTTGGATCGTCTTATTGCTCCGTAAGTTTGGTTATGCACGATGCAATCCCACCACATCCCATTCGTGAGACAAGCAAAAATGAGGGCAGAATCGCTATCGGGGCCAAATTCTTATCCCTTTTTACAACTGCATCAGGTGCAGGCAAAAATTTGACACAAGCAAAAGCAGAGACAAAGATTCTCAGTAAGAAGATAAACGAGCAACCACAGCATCCATACATCCAGCAATCATACACATAATGCAATCGAGACGGTCATCGCAAGGACAAGTGTGAGCAAAAACCCAAGTCCAAATTCCAAAAAGCCGAAACAAAAACAAGAACGGACAAACCGTCCGGAGCCCCAATCAAAATGTATGTACACAGATGAGGAGGGGGAAGAGACAAAGAAACAGCAAATCCGCGTCCATCGACCTCAACTCTCTCCTCCTCTCTCTCTCTCTTCTCCGATGCGGCCAGTCTGTCGTCACGCACCAACCCACGAAGTTGTCACCCCGGTTAGTCCTCCCGCACCCGTCAGATTCGCCCATGCCCACAGTCCGTCGTGGCCCACGTCAATCCCGCGCGTTCAGCACCAGCCCGTCGGGTCGCCCAACTCCTACTCTACTCACCTCTTACTTCGCTCGTGTGCCGACCCTTCCTGATCGCGCAACCCCGAGCTTCCAACAACAGGTTAAGAGAGATCACTAATCGCGCAACCGGAATTTATAGTGTGCATGTATGCGCGAAGAACACGGAATTACCAAGACTTAGAACGGGGATGAGAGAGGGAGCGCCTGCGTTCTGCATGATTAGGCCGCGGCGTGAACGTAGCCCTTCTCCACGCATCGATCCGAGCATGCAACCCGCGACTTACAAAAATCCCAGCAAAAGAAAAGAGAGGGAGGGCGGGAGAGACGAAATGCAAGAAAAAAGATACGGTTACAATGGCTCCCGCCCAAAATTACAGTTACACACACGATTAAGGGCCCCCGCTAATCAGAGTACTGTTGCAGCCGCATGAAGAAGCGCGTACACAAAAAGGCGCCGCGCGGCAGAAAAATCCTAATTACTGAATTCCTAAATTCCTATCAAAAAGCACGAACTTGAGGGGGAAAGTCCGAAATTCCGAGAGCTATCGGGGCTCGACAAAATTTGAAAGAGATTCAAAAGAAAATTCAAAAAAGAACGAAGCAAATTCCCGCGCGATGTTCGCGCCCAAAAATCAAAATCGAAACGAAAGAAACGACGTCAACAATTATTAATCGCGCGTGCGGTGGCGCGCCAGCCATCAGCTGACTAATCAATCAACCGACCGTCCTAGGACACACCCAGCTCCGAACCCAGCCATATGAAAAGAAGCGACGAAAAAGACGAAAAAGCAAGGGCACTGATGCAATTTTCCACCGATCCCGATCTCTCGTAATCGGCCCAACCTTCCCAGCTTAGGACCCCTCGTTGCAACCACGCAGAAAATCGCACGTTACAGAAAGTGGTTCGTCACATATGTGACGCCAGGGGGTTCCAATGTTAGCAAGCTCCTGCTTGCTTGTTGACACATGTCGATTTCTCTAATCGATCGACACGTGGAGCACTTCTCTCTATGCCACTTACCGTTCAAATGCGTGTGGACGTCATCCAACGTGGCAACACTGCTCTTCTACTAGTTCCTCAGATTGGGCTCTCGATGATCCAAGGACGGGATCATTCTCGTGCCGTCGCCGCGACACGCGTCCATTACCTTCTGCATCAGTAATTAACCGTGAGGGGAAAAGGAAGTCGGTACATGGCAGCATGGCGGAGTGGAGGGTTTACGGGTAGCGGGGGCAGGAGACCTTCCGTTCCAGCTACAGTCTCCGGGAGCTCCTGATAACGAACAATGCAATGAAAACGGGGGAATCGGTTGCCCGTGCGGGGGAGGGATGCGAGATAATCGGGATAGAGGGTGATGAGAGTTCGGAAGAGTGCCGCGCGGAAGCGATCGCGGTCTTCGCACGCAGGGATAATCCCCGTTATCACGCAGTAGACCTCGATCATATTGTGGCCTCGCCACGCGGCACTAAGGAGCAAGACATGGAGGCAGAAAGCCGGGACGGCGCATCGAATGGAGGGGTGGGGATGCACTACTACAGCAAGGCGAGCGGCGTACACGTGATGGAAGGTGTTGCGGGGGATCAGGTTGGAGGGGAACGTGACGGGGGAAGTGAGCTGGCGGAGGGTGAGGTAGTAAAGGGGACAGCGAGAGAGTGATCGGGGACGAAGGCCGATCGCCAGTATCGGGACGTCGGCGAACTGGGGGACGGATTGGGGAGGAGGGGGATCGGCTCCGTCGCCGCGCTGATGGGGTCGGAGTCGTGGCCGCGAGGTCGCCATCTTCAGGTCGGGGCGGCTCCAGATCTCGGTTCGGGTCGTCGTGGATCTGCAGACTCGCTGCGCTTGCGAGTTCTAACTCCTTCCCGGCCGCGATCTCTTCTCTTTTGCGGGCCGCCTCAGGATCTTCAGCCTCTGTGCCCGTACGCAGTGCTTCTTCCGGCACGACTTCCCACTCCGATCCAGCAAGCTCGTCTTCTTCTTCTTCACTCTGTTCCTCCTCGCTATGCTTGCTATAGCTCCCTTCTTCGGGAGTTTCGTCCTCTTCACCGAGCACTTCGTCGCTATCCCCTCTTTCTTCCTGCGCGTCTTCTCCTTCGTCACTCCCGGTGCTCTCTTCCTCCTCCTCCTCTTCTCGAATGGCAGCCAACTGCTCCGCCGTAGGGTGCTTGAAGAAGGCAGGATCGCGAGCCCTCCGGGGATCCAAATACTATTGCTGCGACGGCGGGATGCGTTCTGCGGCTCCTTCCACGCAAGCCGACCACTGAAGGTAAGGTGTCAATGTGCGAGGGAGTACGTGGGGAACCGGATGCTCGTCGTCTTGCGCGATGATGTCGAGAGGGAGATCATCCGCCAGCTGCGCTACAGGGATCGTGAGCTCTTGCGTAATAAGCTCCTGATGGCCGGGCCGCACTGTTCCACATAAAAATGTGAGAAGCTCTCCTTCCACATTGGTGAGCCAGGCCTGGATAAGCAGCAACTCCAGACGCTCTATGTGAGGCGGGTGCGCTCCGTCCTCGATCCACGTCAGCCGTACCTCAACCAAACATATTGAAAGCTCGATGAACTCCTCGCGCCACAGGATCCAATGGGGAGGATGAAGAAGGGGGACAACAAGAGGCTTCAAACAGTAGGAAAGGCAAGGATGGATATCGGACTGCCATAAGGTAGGGAAGGTGGAGGTGAGATCACGAACTCATTGGGGATGTGGGAAGGGAACGAGGACAGGGAGTTCCGCCAGCGGATCGAGCTGATACATCTCAAGGCCGTCGTACTCGATTGCTCGTGACGTCGCGATTGTATCCCCGGGACGAGCCAGCAGCTGAGTCCACTCGGCGAACAGATCGTCTGCCCACGCGCGCAGCGATGTCTTCACCGCCGAATGTCGTAAGGGAAGGAGCGTGGAGAGATCGCGGCTGAAGTTGATGATGACTGATATGCGGCTGACACCTGGCACCGGTCGCTGATGAACTGCGACCGCCTCGGCCATTACCACTGCGTCAGGCCGGCCTTCGATCCTGAACACCGCCGCAGCATACACGCCTCCTATGCAGAAGAAGTGCGCAAGCCGCCGAAGATCTGGAACGTCATGTTCATCGCTCGCTGAAACGTGGCAGGCGCATTGCAAATCCCCATCGGACACCGAACCCACTGCCACGTGCCTTGAAACAACACAAAGGCCGTATTCGGCCGATCTTCCTCTCTTACCAAAATGTGATGGAAACCATGTCGAATATCAAACTTGCTAAAATAATTAGCACATCCAATCGCATCCAGCAAATCATCAATCCGGGGGAGGGGGTACACATCTTTGATCGTGATCTCATTCAACTTGCGATAATCAATGCAAATGCGAATCGCTCCGTTTTTCTTCGGTACTAACACTACAGGAAATGACCAAGGTCCGGTGGCGGGTTCAATCCAGCCGCTGGCTTCGAACTCCCGAATTCGCTCGAGAGCCTTTTTGCATTCAATCAAGGAATACCGGTAGGGTTTGCAATGAATTGGGGAGTGATTTCCTCTCTGAATCTCATGTTGGATTACTAACGATAAACCAATGTCAGTGTCTGTCACACTAATCGCTCCTTGGTATTCCGTTAGAATGTCCGCAATCACCCGGTGGATTTCATCCGGTACGTACTGTGGAACGTGTAGTTCGAAAAGTTGGTCCCAGATCCGAACGTCAATCTGTTTCGTGTGCGCCTATTTTGCCACATCGGGTGGAGGCGCCGAGATGAACGAATGGTCCGATCGCCAGGAGAACACCGTGGCCATCGTCAGGGCATCTTCTTCCCGGATTGCCACGTGTCCTTCCAAGGTAATTCCGTCACGAAAATCCTGCCATGGCACGTTCTTAGTTGCGATCTTTATCCCCAGTTCGTCTGTTTCTGCTTTGAGACGCCCAGGGGGTTCCAGAGAACTTGCTTCCGCCCCCAAGCGTAACAATCTCACTTCTTTAGCAGATGTCAATAAGCACTTGGGTAGATCCGTAATGTCACAGTAATGCTTCTTGTCGTTATACCGGGCGAGGAGTGGGGTGATTCCTTCGTACAGAGTCTGAGGGGGTTCCAAAGAATCAACCATCCTCGAAATCTGCACGAGGGGCTCACCCAAGATCATCGCCTTGGTCCTTTGAATTTTTCGGGTGGTCAGTTGCATCGTTCTCGCTATCGTTTTGGGCGGTGGGTAATGAACGCGCTGTCGTGCTAATTTCAAGATTTCGGGATCATCTTCATCACTACTGTCCGCATCATTCGTTGATGACTTTTCATCGGCGGATTCATCCCAAGAGATCATGCGGAGAGTCCCTGTCATCATCGGCGAAACCCGTGAGACCGTGTTAATGGTAGTACGAAGGGTCAATCGCATGGGCGCAACGTAGGGTTTTCCTACGGTATTGCGGAGGATAATCGATCTTCGTTCAAGATCCAAGTTTGCTCGTAGAGCCACAAGAGCGGGAAGTCCGAAAAGAACGTCGTACGTATTAACGTCTAGTACTACGACATCTCCAAGCGCGTGCACTTTTCCTAATCGGAAAGCGACATTGGTCATTCTTCCCACAATCTTGATTTTCTCTTCATCTGCCAAAACGAGCTGATCTTTCTCAGTGAGCATGATCAAATCGTTTTTCCTACCTGCCCTTTCGACCACTCTTAGTGAAATAGCCAGCACAGGGGCTCTCGAATCTATAATTGCGTTGTAAGGAATTCCCCAAATTTCAATATCGCATTCTGCGGATTTCCACGGAATTGGTTTAATCCGCAGGAAATGGTCGTCTTTCTGGATTAAACCTACCCGTATTGGATCCGAAGTGCCTGTTGGGTTTTCTTCGGACGTGGGGCTTTTAGCCTTTACGTTCGGTGTTCGAGCGAGGGCGAATCGCTTCCGGTTCGCTTTGCAATGTTGTAGCATTCGCTCATTGGCTTGTTCGGAGATCGAGAGTAGACGACCGATCGGAAGCGGAATCCGATGATCCAAGGCTCGGATGATGTTTAATACGTCGATCTCTCCTGTGACGAAGGTGGGTCCTCCCGACTCCATTTCTCCTAGAGACGGTCGCCACTCCGCCACCTCTTTTGGCTCTGGCGCTGGTCTGATTGTTCCGATCATTCCAAGCCCGGGATAACCAAGGGATACGTATTGATCCAGCGGGATTAGCTCGGCGGCTTCTTCCGTGGTGGCCAGGGCACTTCCCCCACCCTCTACTTCTTCCATCAAAGCTCCGACTCGTCCAGGTCCGTTAGCGATGGGGGCCGCAGCCATGGGCGCGACCCCGATCCGCTGTTGTGGGGGTCGGTGGGGGCAATCACGGGCTAGATGTCCTGGCTGATGACAGGCATAACGAACATTCAGATTATTCACGGCTCCCCCGAGAGCAGGTGTTGGGGCTAATCCTTGCTGCATCGGTGGGGCGCGCATCGCAATAGGCCGCATGTTCCTCATCATGGCTTCCAGTCGAGCATTGTGCTCTTGCTGCTCCTTTTTGCTTTCCTGGATTAAACTAATCAATGTTTTGATTAGTTCGAAAATGGCCGCTGATTCGATCGATCGTACTGGAGCCTCAATCGGTGGCGGGGCTAACGCTCTGACGGGTGGGGGTATCACAAGAGCAGAGGTGCTCGGAGTCTCACTTAGGACCACTTGTTTGGGGCCTATCTGTTCCATATAGGTGACAGGTCCTGATACAAACCCCATGTTTTCAAACTTGTTCTGCAAGGCAGCCAACTCAGCCCTCGCTCGTGCTGTCGAATCCCCTTCTCTAGGGTAATCTTCACCTTCCAGGAAGTTTGTTGCGAACTTCCGTTCCATTTCCTCCGCAGCAGCCATGATTTGTTGTAGCGTGTGAGTGATGGGGGAAAATTGCATCCGCAGCTTACCCCTTATTGTTCGGCTGCGAAGCCCGTCAATGAACAGATCTCTCCCTACTTGCTCACCTCGCTCAGTTTTTATGAACACTCTGTAGAACCGGTTTCGATATTCTGCAACGGATTCGAGCGGTTTTTGCACTCGGTCCTTGATCATGTACAATGCTTGCTCGGGGTGAACATAATCGAATCGGTTCATGAAATCCCGCTCAAAGGTTGGGAGATCAACCCATACACAGGTACTATACCAATGATGAGCATCTCCTCCCATTCGAGCCGGAATGTTGGTCTGCGCTTCGTTATCATTGTACTGCTGTGCTCTAAGCGTGGCCAACCATGCTCCTGCGAGATGGTGCGCCGGATCAAACAGGTAGAGATCAAGGGGCGTCATGGGAGCTCGTGCACGCGGGGCGGGTTGCTTTGGTGGATTAGCATTCGGTTGCGGAATCGAATTTTGCACGTTGGCAGCCATATTGGCTGCTCGTCAGTTAGCCGGTCTGCTTCGAGTGACGATAGGGTAGCGTCTATGCGCGTTCCGAGGGCGAGGTCGCCCACGGTTAGCCAGGTCGCCTAATTAACGTGCTATCAACCCTAAGACCCTAGCCACGTGCCGAGCCCCGATACCAACCTCGCGCCCAGCGGGACTTCTTGATCGGAGTGGGATGTGGGCCTGGAAGTGCGAAAAGGGGTCTGCCAAGGATTTCTGGGAAAAGTGGGGGAGTCTTTAGGGGTATGAATGCAATT
>BFEA01000304.1:893344-905858 GCA_003427395.1 Chara braunii | reverse complement strand
GGCAGCCTCAAGAGCGCCGCCAGGCCCAAACGATAATGCCGTTTGGGCCTGCCCGTCGGGTACTGGTCCAAGATCAGGCCCTGAGGGCCTGTAATACCCCAAGGTCGGGCCTTTAGGCCCTGATGTGTCCCTCCGGCCCTAAGTCGGGTCCGGTAGGACCCGTGTGCGTCGAAGATGTAACACATGGTATGGGTTAAGTCTAAGGAGTTCGTTCTAGAAGAAAGGATCCCGCAGAAACTGTTACCTGCATATAGGGGACCATGGCAAGTCTTAGATGTCAAAGGAGAGGCAGATGGTCCATCCTACACTATCGAGATTCCGCCCCACCTGCACATGTACCCAGTATTCCACGCATCTCATTTGCTTCCCTGCATTACAAACGATCAGTTCCCTCTCGACATTCCATGATTCCACCTCATATGGACGAAGGTTATGACTTAGACCGAATAGTTGCTGAAGATACTTTCTGTATAGGATGCCGAGGGAGACCACAAACGTTAGATCCGCCTATCAGGAACCCAGAGAAGACTGCTGGTTCCACAGGGAGGAACTAATACAAACAACCCCTCAAATTGTCTCCTATTATGAGAGGGCTAGACGGGGAGTGACTGTGTATGATTGATAAAGTATTTTTTCGTGGAGGACCTCGAAATTAGGCCAGCGCGAGTGAAAGAATTCACGTTGGAGACACCCAGTCCCAGTCCCAGGGTCCTGACAAGTCCCAAGTCCCAGCATCGTCCGGTAGGGTAGGCCATAGAGGCTAGAGGCCAAAATGTCGTAGATCGGTAGTTGTCGGTATCAAAGCGTCGTAGGTCGGTAGATGTTGGTACCAAAGCGTCATCAGTCGGTAGGAGTCCGTCCGGTACCCGAAAATTGAAGTCCAGAAGCGTCCAGTCCAGTCCGACAGTCCCAAGTCCAATTGTGCACCATGTCCCAGGAAAGTCCAGAAGCTACCGGATCGACAAAATGTTCGCAGCAGACAGGCCCCGGCCGACCTGTACCGGTCTGAAGCGGGCCAAGCCAAGCCAAGCCAAGCCAAGTCCTATACTTAACTGCTACAGTGCAGCGGCTCATCACTTGTTCAGTTGCGAGATGCGGCAGCGCTGCTGCTGCTTGTGCGTTAAGGCAACTTGGGCACTGTGCACCTGAGGAAGGAGAGGGCGCCTGTGAGATACTCCATAGCTAGGCTAGATGTAGAGTAGGAGAACCGCAGCCATAGCCACTAGGGTGTAAGCTTCCTGAGTGGGTGTATCCAGGGTAACGATCCAGGGTAGAGAGAGAGTGAGGCAGAGCAATCCAAGTCAGAGAGAGAGAGAAGAGGGGAGAAGCCATAGCTGCTATCTGGTTGAGATCCATTGTGTGTGTGTGTGCGGCAGAGCTGCTGGAGACAAACATTCTTGTATATTGATAAGAATATTGGAGACGACATCTTCAAGTGTTGATTGTATCTTGATTTGGCTTCTCACGTGTGAACTCTCATGTGAATGTCCATTGATGTATGTGAGGTTGAACTTGACGAGTGCTTGGCTCATTTCAGTTGAGAGTGTTTGTGGTTAGGAAGGCGGATGAGGACTTCTTTTTTGGCAGCGAGTGCCATTCGTTTTGTGACAGGCGGATATTGAAGTGATGTGGCTTAGGGGGGGTTATATGGCTGGTGGCAATTTGTGGGACATTGTGAGTGGCCCCTGGTAGGCTGCTGAAGGGAGCTAGAGACCTGTTTCCCCCACGAGCTGGGACCCCAATGATGAGCATATGGGTGCCGCGTCCAAGTTCGCCGACCATCATGGGAATCAAAGTAGCAGGTTCAAGCGTTGGGCATCTGGCCCCTCCATTCAGGCCCCCCAAAGCGGTGTCTCGATCTGCGGGGGTATAGGGCTATCCCTTTTATTTTCTTTCCTGATCTTGTTCTATGCTCGCTGGGGACAAGTAACCAGCTAGCACCCCCCAGAATAGATGGGCCTTGTTTTCCCCAAAACCGAAAAAGAGACTGGCCCAATGATTGTCTCACATTATGAACAGGGAAGAAGGGGAATTCGCATCACAGACAGGTAAAAAAAGGTACTAACTTTCTATCAGAGCCTCTAATTTAGGCCGGTGGGAGTGAAACAATTTCACCCATCTCAAAGTCCTGGTCCCAGTTCCAAGTCCCAACCCGTAGGACCGTACTGTATGTTGGTAGGTGTCATAAGTCTAGGCTGTACGATAAGTCGGTAGGTCTGTAGGTCCATACAGTAGGTACGTCGTTCGGAACATGGAGGCCTGACATTCCATCAGTCTGTTGCATCTTCGTCACAGGAAAGTCTGTGAACACGCTGGAAGCGTTGGAGGCTGACCGCAGCTGCAAGGAGGTACCACCACACACAAAGTACATGATTGGGTGCTGCATCAATACAAAAGTCCGGAGGCAGCTGAACGCCAACAAAATTTGCATTCGTGCCTGTTGCAGAAGTGCTGTTGCGGACTTGTGTGCTCATGCATCAGATAGGGCACACACAGTAGTGGAAAACGACACTGGGCACCATCGGTAGAGTAGGAGAGAGGAAGAGTGTGAGACTGGAAGACATGCAGTGAGTGAGAGAGTGAGGACTGTGAGAGAGGATACTCTCAGCTTAGGGAGATTTGGCTGAGTAGAGATTCAAAGCCCTGGCCGCACAAGTGTGTACCTGCAACAAATTTCTTGTATAAGACATGGATTCGTAACAAATTTCCGAGTTTCTCATATATCTTGTGTAGTGCATTTCTCGTGTGAAGCGTGCAGGTGTATAGTGTGACACTCAGGAGAAACTTGTTATCTGGACATTTGTCAAGATCAGCACTCCGCCTACCTCCCCGACTTCGTTTGAAGAAATTATCATCAAGCATTATGAGCATGCAGAATTCCCAAACTCCGGACAATCAAAATTTTGCACACCGTTGATCCCCCCCCTCCCTCCAGGTGGTATGATGCCTCCTCCTGCTGCCAGTGTGTACACCACAGCAGGCTCAAATGATGTCTGGAATAGGGGTGGTTAAAGAGAAGCGGAGAAGGCCATGGGTCTCCCACCCATAGTCGTGCAAGGCGTGAAAGCATGTACCACGATACGTTCATGACCCACCTGTACAACAGGAACCAGACTGACAATGGAAACGAGAGATGACCAGAATGTCACATTTGGCAAAACGACAAAAATCAAAGAGGATCGAAAGAATGGCCAAGTTTGAAAACATTAATTCTTAGGGGCCCCATTGTCTGTTTTCCAGAAGGAGATGAACCTTTCCAAGGCCATCAAGAAGCAGCAGCGTTCACAAAGAAACTCATCATTTACACACAAAATTGTCAGACAAAGGAAAGACAAAGGAAAGACAAACTGAGAAATATACCTGGGGGAGGTTTCCTTTCAAGTGCATTGTCCTTTCGTGCATGGTGAAGTGGAAACACATCGGAATTGATGACCGCGGCAGGATTGGCATCCATGTGACGATGCTCTGGGAATTTCCAACACTCATGGGCCTCGCTCTCAGTCTTAACCTGGTGAGACACAGTCGCGCCAGACAACTCACCACCACATCCATTTGTTTTTGTGGCAGCATCTATGTCGCCACACTTCTTTGCATCATTATTGCCAGTGTCCTCCGATTGGGACTGTCTATAGCCATCTCGGAGGGGGTTTGCATCTTTCCCACACCGCCCACCTTCCAAGTCCTCTCCCGCACCTTCCTCAGATTGTGACCATCGATGCCCATCTCTGAAGGAATTTCCACCACCTCCATACCGCCCACCTTCCCAGTCTTCTCCCCAACCTTCCTCAGATTGTGACACCATATGTCCATCCCTGAGGGAATCTCCAGCACCTCCATACCGCCCACCTTCCCAGTCTTCTTCCCAACCTTCCTCAGATTGTGACCATGTATATCCATCCCTGAGGGGATTTCCACCTCTATTCCCCCCACATTCCAAGTCTTCTCCACCACCTTCCTCGGCATTTGACCGTCTGCAGCCTTCTCCGAGGCAATCTCCACCTTCTTCATAGTGCCCACCTTCCCAGTCTCCACCCCCCTTTTCTGTTTCACTGTTTTGTTGCTGCTCCCACTCTCCATGACCCCATTGGCCACCCCATGACTCGTTCCAGCACCCTTCTTCATCCTTGTCTGCCCATCCCTGCTGTCTGTAGCCATCTCCAGATTCAACTGTAACATGTCCTGCAGCATAGGGCTCATCATAATACTCTGCTTCCCCGTCATATCCCCATCCTGTCCCCTTGCCCTCTTCCATAGCCACATCTTCATCACCGGGCGGATCATTCCTCATGTCTGCCTGTTTCTGTCCATCTGGACACTCTCCTCTGTGAAAGCTGTTATGAAGAGGTACTTTCTCTGAGCTCTCCTCAAAATCGTCTTCAACACTCACACCGAGGCTGTGGTATGATTCTTCACTATCGTCGTCCTGACTACCATTGCCACCATCCATATCATGGTATGAGTTGTGTTCATCACATTCCTGTGTGTTTTGCCATCGGTCTTTCTTTCCACTGGGCCATGACCTACTATTGCACTTCTGGTGGCCACTAAGCGAAGAAGGCTCCCTCATTTGAGGTGGCGTCTGCACTTCAACTGCCTCTCGCTCAACAAGTTGTTCTTCACATACCTCTCCCTTACGATCAGTATTCTCGCTCCAGGCCCTGGATATAATCTTCAATGTAGAGGAATTGCCAGCAATGTCATGGCTGGCAATATTCTCGCGCTCAGGATAGCACCCTCCTGTCCCAGGCCTACTTTTACCAACAGTATGGAACGAAAACAATCCCTCTTCAGTCTGTGCTGAATCCTCCTGATTGCATCCATCAGATAAGAAGGATTCTTCTGTAGCCACCAACTGCCAACAAGAACCAAATCCGCAAGACATAGATTTGGAATCGCACACACAAAATACAAAGAAATCAGATTATGAAACGGTTTTCGCCTTTCTGCAGTCACAGATGCGAGCCATAGACTTCGATCCCCAGACCTCACTTTGCCCATGTACAGTATCGAGTCGACACCTGAGTGTTTGAACCCATGACCTGTGTTTTGGTAGTTGTTTGTCGTCTGTCATAGGTCTGTGTAGTGGTCGGGGTTCGATCTGTAGGTCTGTCGATTAGGAGTCACAGCTTTGTAGAGGTCGTAGCTGTAGGTATTCTGAAAGGTCAAGGTCGTACCTGCTACAGTACCCGAAAGGCCAAGTCCACAGACTTCCAGAAGGTCCGGAAGTGGCCTTTCCAACTGTCTCACGTTTCATCAGAGGCAAGTGGGCAAGTGGTGAGCCCACCTGCGTTACGGCGGCAGTGCGACTGCATCGAGTTGGCAGTGCAAACCTATGCAGTCAGTGGTACCGGTCCCAGTCAGTCAGAGTCCAGTCAAGCACGTACCGTGTGGGGCTGTGTGCACCAAGGGCCTGGGAAAGGGGCAGACCAATGAGTTACAGAAGTATAAATCAAGAGGCATCGCCCAGCCATTCATTCATTCCTGCGTGAGCCATGCGGAAGCGCTGCCCTAGCGTCTTGTGTGAGGTGGTCTGAAGAGGCCTGAAGTCGAAGTGGGCTGAAGGAGAGTTACCACAGCCATAGCTGCTTGTAGTTAGTGGTGGTTGGAGGCCATAGCTCCCGTAGCTAGTGATAGGTGTGTATGCGTGTGTGTTACAGAGTGTGTGCGTGGGGTATTCAGGGTGATCCAGCGTTGAAGTGTGTGCGAACAGTGGTGTTGGACTCAGCGACGAGAGTTGGGATGTACAGGCGCTTATGCGCCATAGCCTGTTGAAGAGAGTTTGCATCTGAACAGTGTTCGTGGTTTCCATATCTCTGAGCTTTGAGTGGGCGCCTTGGCGCCAGTTTGTTTTGCCATCTGTTTGGATGTATGCGAAGTGGAAAAGAAAGCAAGTCTGATTGCATTGGTATCGGATCAGGTTCCCGTTACTCCATGCGCAGTTGTCGTTGAGCAGGGCGCCATAGCTGCCATCCACGGCGCCATCGAAGAAGAAGACCGTCCGCCATAGCTGCGCTGCGGAAGAGAGGTGCCGCGTACCTGCAGAGGAAGACAGCGACAAGAGACACACACACAGAGAGAGAGAGAGAGAGAGAGAGAGAGAGAGAGAGAGAGAGAGAGAGAGAGAGAGAGAGAGAGAGAGAGAGAGAGAGAGANGAGAGAGAGAGAGAGAGAGAGAGAGAGAGAGAGAGAGAGAGAGAGAGAGAGAGAGAGAGAGAGAGGAGCGATAGAAGATTGTTGTGCGGTCCAAGAAGAAGAAGTCGGCCATAGCCGTGGAGCTCGGACACGGAGGCGAGGTAAAGAGACGACGAGTGAAGGAGAGAGGAAGACGGAGGAGGGACAACGAAGGAGGAAGAAGACATAGCCGGGGTGAAGAGAGAGGCGAGGAAGAAGAAAGGAGGGAGAAAGAGAAGTGAGGGAAAGTGCGAGAAAAAGTGTCGGCAGCCATAGCCGAAGCGAGGGTTGACTTCGGTGTTGACCAGGCGTTGACTGAGGGTTCACTTCGACATTGACCAGGTGTTGACTGAGGGTTGACGTCGGCGTTGACCGGGCGTTGACCAAGGGTTGACCGGGCATTGACCAAGGCGTTGATCGGAGCTGCTGACCACGAAATTGACCAAGCTGGAGTTGGTATAATCTCACCAAGCCCTTAGCCTATTCCCTCACCCTATGGATGTGCACTCACCCAATGGTACTTGCTGAGTCTGTCTCTCTTCTTTCTGCATCGAGTCTCTTCTGTCCACGTGCTAGAACTTAGTGTATGAAGGATAGAGCCTTGTTGACCAAACCCACACGGGCTGAGTACGGCTAAGGGCCGTAATTGACGACTTGACTGTCCCAGTGGATACGAACCCTCCCAAGGACCGGTACTGACCGACGGGCTGCTCGGTGTGGCACGGTAGGCCCAAAATCCGAGCTGTGGGCTGCACAACATCGCGTCGTCCTGTTTGTGGCGTTAAATAACTCCTGAGGAGTTACGAGGGATCTCCTTAAATCCCTCTTGATCAGCAATAAGTCCTGTAGTGACAGCCATAGAAGTAGGTCTAGGCTAGTGACCATAGTTGACAGGGTTCTGAACCGGAGAGAAAGCCAGGTGGGATTGACGGCAGGTGCTGGGCATCTGGGTCTGGATCGTAAAGGACAGTGGTGGCGAAAGCTTCCGTCGGTCGTGGTAACCTCGTTGGATCGAAGGGCAAGACTCTGTGGTCCTTAGAGAGTCAGTCAGTCAGTCCAGTGGGTAGGTCTAAGTGGTGAGGAGTGGGACAGTCCTTGTCGTGCACCTAACACCATGGACAATTACCCTATGTACGACTTGCTCGTGGGGTTCTCCTTGTGGGGGACCCTCTGACGTATCCTCTTTCCTCTGGGGTTTTGGAACACGTTCACGTGTAGAGTAGAGACTCGGGGTGGTGTTAGCACCACTCCCTACACCCTGGAGCAGGAGGAGGAGGCTGCGAAGATCTCGGCCGAGAAGAAGGCCAAGAAGGAGAAGGAGGTGGTGAAGCAGGCCAAAAAGTTGGCCTTAATGCAGGAGCGGGCCACAAAAAGAAAGAAATTGGAGGAAGAGTTGGAAAGGGTAAAAAAGAGGAGGAAGAAAGGATGAAAGGAGTGGACGCAGAAGAAGAAGAAGAAGAAGAAGAGAAGAAGGTGGAAGAAGAAGTGCCCCTGATAAGAAGAAGTATTCGGGGTAGAGGAGAGTCAAGCGGCACGAAGGAGGATTCCTGGCTGGAGAATAAGGTCTTTGAATGGGTTACCAATCTGTCTCTGGGAGAAGAGGAGGCGGCGATGTCGTATGTACCCAGGGAAGAATAGGAGGCGGTTGTGGAGTTGGAAATCGAGGAAGATCCCCTCAAACGGCAAACAATAGAGGAGGAGAAAAAGTTGGAGTGGAAGCTTACCAGGGAGAGGAAGAAGAGAATGGAGGCGGCGAGTAAGGCGGCGAAGGAACTGGAGGAGGTAAAACAATTAAGGGTGCTGATGGAGGCACAGGCGGAGTTGAAAGGAAAAATGGAAGTTATGGCAAGAAATATAGAACGTCTGTCACAAGTTCAGAAGGAGCAATATCAATTTGGGAGAAACCAGGATATAGCCCTGCGATCGATTCGACTAGGCTTTAGAGAGTTTGCACGCGAGATGATCATGCACGTGTCCCCGTATGGAGCCCATTAAGGTGAAGCTTCCCGATTCCTACAGTGGGAAGGAGGAGGAGAACTTCGATAACAGGGAGGCCAATGTGAACTCCTTCGTGCATTTGAAAAAGATATCGCCTGACGAACATGTCCTAATAACGAAGCAGCAAGCTTCGCCAGGTCGTTGTATCGTACTGCTAATTGCAATAACTATATGGTGGCCTATTCCGCCTTCACTCCTCTCAGTGAGTTCTTTAACTTGTTGCGTGAAAGGTTCGCAGATGTCACACGAAATGTTAAAGCTTCTGACAAACTGCAAACCATCCATTCACGCCAGTGGAGGAGCGCCAGGGCACTCAAGGGTGTCATGGATGAGTCCGCCGTTCCTGATCATAGGGTCACAGAGACCCAGTTAGTCAACCTGTTTTATCGTGCCATGCCCGAGCCTTTGCACGGGCACTTGTTTGAGAAGAGTAGGGAGTCTGCCATGAGCTACGATACTTTGAGTAGGGAAGTGGTAGCCTTCGAAGCGCAGTCCATGCCGGTTTCCACTTTCTGGCACAAGGACCTTGACAGGGGAAAGAAGTGGAAGGGCCGTATCATCTCGGGTCAGGTCAAGGGCAAGGATCACCTGATCCTTACATTAGATGAGGGTGATATGGAAGAGGTTCCATATGATCAAATAGAGTGGGGCCAAGAGGAAGAGGACGATAGCGCTAGTCAGGGGAGGACTTACGCTGCTGTCACGGCTGGAGGGAGGCCGCAAGGAAGGGGGCCGGGTCTCTGGTGATCGTGGACAGGGCGATCAGGGGGTTGGTGGTAGAGGAGGCCGCCAAGCGGGAGGTAGGGGTTAAGGTCCCCCGCAAAACCGCTCTGGTTTTAATCGATCACCTTACAGGAGGAGTGGATGGCACCCTGGTCTGCCACAGGGTAGGCATTGGGAGGATCTGGACTTAGAACAGACTATATGGCAAAGGCGGATTGACCAGGATCAGTGCATTTACTGCGGTTATCCGGGCCACATCATAAAGTACTACCCTAAAGATAGAGAAGCCCGGTTTGCTGCACAGGCAGCAAAAGGCAACCGCCGGTAGGGGTCGCAACTGCCTCTACCCCTAGACCATGTGGAGAAGAGTGCGCGCACCACATAAAAACTCCCAAACCACATGTGTCTATGGCAGAGGTTGCTGGACAGTGCCTAGATAGTTGTCTTGAGACTGCTTGTGTTAGAATGTCACTAGGCACTTTCCCCACAGGCGCGGCAGAAGAATCGAAGGAGAGGATGCCTGTCTGGGCCAAGATGAAGAAGGACGCTAAACGACAACTAATGTTAGTGGATGTAGAGGTCTTCAGAGGACGAGTAGGGGCCTTGATAGATAGTGGGGCCACTCGTAGTTACATTGGTAGAAAAGCATTGCAGAAGTTAAAGTTAAATTTGAAAGTCCAAAAGCTAGAAGACCGTATAGCTAGTATCCTCGCAGACAATCTCACTATGCGAGTCCAGGATTATGTAGAGGGAGTCCAGGCGTACTTTCGCCTAGAGAAGGATGAGGTGGAGAAAGTTCTCCATTCCCTGACTCTCCTCGTAGAAGACAACCTTCCTTTCGATATAGTCCTAGGAATGGACTGGGGAGGGGCAGCAGGGGCCACACTCCATTTAAGAGAGCACGAGTGTAGGCTCCCTAGTCCTACAGGTGAGTTTAAGATTGCTCGCCTGTTTCATGTGTCGGGAGTAGTTAACACTCTGGCACATTGCTGTCTCAGGGCTCCCGCGTTCGCGCGTCTAGTGAAGGAGCAGTTAGAAGAGCAGGTTTTTGTAGCCTATGTTAGGCTGGTCACTGAACCTAAAGAAAAAAAACACATAGACCCTGCTATTGCCAAGTTGCTGGAGGAGTACATAGACTAAGCTAAGTCGCCGACAGGAGCAGTGTCGTAGCCCATCCAGCATCGCATTGAGATAGAGTCTGGCAGTAGTAAGGGAGATGTGTACAGAATGTCCCCAAGGGAATAAGAGGAGCTGCGCAAGCAAATTGGATGAGCTCCTCGAGAAGGGTTGGATTAGGCCCAGTTCATCTCCATTTGGAGCACCTGTTCTTTTTGTCCCTAAGAAGGAGGGAGAGCTCAGAATGTGTATAGACTATAGGGGTCTCAATGCTATTACAATTAAGAATGCAAAACCATTGCCTCGTATAGACGATTTGTTAGACCGGGTGCAGGGCTGCAAATACTTTTCGAAGATAGACGTGAAGTCCGACTATCATCGGATAGAGGTTCATCCTGATGATCAGTATAAGACAACATTCCGGACTACGTATGGGCACTACGAGTTTATAGTGATACCCTTTGGACTAACCAATGCGCCAGCAACTTTTCAGCGTTGTATGAATGATTTGTTTAGGCCATGGTTAGATAGATTCATGGTAGTGTATTTAGATGATATCTAAAACTTTAGCAAGACCCTCCAAGAGCATGAGGGGCATCTGAGGCAGATCTTGGAGAAGATTAGATAAACTTCAAGATCAATGCGAAGAAGTGCAAATGGGCCAAGACCCAAGTTTTGTACTTAGGCCACGTCTTAGACAGAGACGGCGTTAGACCCAAAGACAGTAAGATCGCAGTGATTAGAGACTGGCCAACGCCCCGCACACAGACAGAGTTGTTGTCGTTCTTAGGCCTAGCTAACTACTATAGGAAGTTCGTCAAGAACTTCTCCACCATCGCTGCACAATAAAATTGCAGCGATTAGAAACTGGCCAACGCCCCGCACACTGACAGAGTTGCGGTCGTTCTTAGGCCTAGCTAACTACAATAGAAAATTCGCCAGGAACTTCTCCACCATCGTTGCAACCCTCCGCAGGTTGCTAAAGAAAGAGGCAATTCGAAAGTGGGACAAGGACTGTACAGTCGCCCTGAAAAGATAAAAACAGGCCCTGATAGAATATTCGGTACTAGTCGATCCGTCCCTGCCTTTGATTGTTACCATTGACGCGAGTAAGTATGGCATAGGTGTTGTTTTACAACAAGATGATGGCAATGGATATAGGCCCGTAGAGTTCATATCCTCCAGGATGCCTTCAAAGAAGGTGGCCACATCCACCTATGAGAGGGAACTCTACGCTCTCAGGCAAGCATTAGATCACTGGAAGCACCACTTGCTTGAGAGGCACTTCAAAGTCTATTCAACCCACGAGACTCTATGGTGGTTGAAGACACAGGCCAAGATGACACCTAAGCTTACTAGGTGGGCCGCTGAAATAGATCCATATCACTTTGAACTTAAGCCAATCAACGAGAAGTACAATGAAGTAGCGGACGCTCTGAGTACGAGAGCTGATTACTTTGGGGCAACTATCTGGATATAGAAAGAGACCTGCAGCAGAAAGTTAGAGAGACATATGCACAGGACCCTATCTATAGTGACCTCCTCAAGAGAGTTAGGAAGGCCCCGGAGTCCGAACCAGACTACCGCACTACTTATGGCTTATTATTCGAGACTAGATGACCCGTTGCAGCTTCGCCCGCAAAAACAGAAAACTAAAAAGCACAAAAGAAAGAAAAGGCATAAGGAACTGCCCTATCATATGCCGCTTGTTTCACAAAAACAAAAAGCAGAGCCTGAGAGCATACAGAAATCCGCGTGCAAGAAATAGGAGGGAATACCACCGAACTTTTTTTGTTTCTTATCTGCGAGTGTTTTGTTTGGGAAGCCGCTGCCTTTGCAGCATCGTTTTTCTTTGGTGCTGTGCAAGAACTGTGAACTTTTATGAGAAAATCCTGTCCGTAGTTCCGTTGACGTTTTTGCTAAAGATTCCGATTAAGACTTTTGTTTTCTATGTTCTCTGAATATGTTTGTGATAAAGCGTTCTTGCATGTATGCCTCCTGCTTACTTGCCAAGTCTTGACTCTATGTGCGCAAGTGCATGCGCGTGTGCGTGAGTTCTCTCAGGTTTGCGATGAATCGATCTTGCATGTATGCCTCTTCCCCGGGCCAATCATCAATGACATGCGCTTGTTGTTGAGTTGGTGGGGTCGGATGATGTCATTGATGATTGGCCCGGGGAAGTTGTTGGAAGGCGCCTCCAACAACAATAGGAGTGCCACTGATCTTAAGAAGCAGGGGTTTTGCATTGTCTGAATGATGAAACAATCAGCAGCATTCAATCTGCTTGGCAATTGCTCTTCATGTGGAAGACTTGTCGGGAGTAGCGTTGACATGGGAGCCATAATGCCGGGCATTCGTTTTCCAACATTTCCTGGAAGGCAGACGGCAAAGAAGAAACGAAGTAGCACGTGCCTCCCCCTTCTCTCTCTCTCTCTCTCTCTCTCTCTCTCTCTCTCTCTCTCTCTCTCTCTCTCTCTCTCTCTCTCTCTCTCTCTCTCTCTCTCTC
>BFEA01000304.1:851793-864116 GCA_003427395.1 Chara braunii | reverse complement strand
CCACACCAACGCAGTATCCAATGTTGCTCCTACTGTATGGCGCCCAGCGCCCAGCCTGCTCACTCAGCCTATCTACTCTATCCTCATTCGCGCAACAGGTTCACTTCACCGTCGAAGACCAATGTACATGACGTCCACACCAATGTCGATCTCCCACATACACCAGGTATGTTCTCTCTTCTCCCCTCATCAGACCTTGGCCACCCACACCTGCGCCTCCTTCCTTGAATACCATTGTCGCCTCATCACCTGCCCGCGCCCCTGCAGCCCAGCTATGGCCGCTTGGCGGCCCGCTGCCCTGCAGCGCCCCTCACCTCTTAGCGCCCGCATGCGCCCCAGCCAGCAACGCACATCTGATGCAGCAGCGTGTCCGCATTGCCTGCCTAGTACAGTACGGCTTCCTCTGGCCAGCCTCCGGCTTTATGCAAGCTGCGGCCTCCTTCCCTGTGGCTGCGTGGGCCTGACCGAGGAAGTTTCCAGTAGCTTTTGGTCGGACCCCAGTGTTTGCGCCCAGGCCCATCTTACAGTGAAGGGCCTGGGCCCTTTTGTGGTTGGGCACCTACGGGTAGCCTCCAGGCTCCAATTGTTCGAATTGGCCCGCAGGGTAGTTGTGACGACAATGCTGCATTCGCATTGGCCCGCGACCACTTCGTGATGTGTCGGCCTCACACTGCATGTGTGCCCAGGGCGCAACCACCTGCATCCTGGGCTCAACTGCCTGGCGCAGCTGCTGCTTTTGGAAGTATCCAGTGAGAGGCCCAGGTTTCACTTAAACCAACTGGCGTGATGCAACTGTCTGATACCACACTGGAAAATGTTGAGATAAGGGCCTCTCGTGGATATTCAGGCCCACCTTCACTTAGCGCGGGCATGCATCTTGTTTACTGCCCCATGAGGACACATTACTCACATATTGCTTTGTCTCAGCGAAAGGTGCAAGCTTTCAGGCGTGAAACATAGGGTAAGTACGTACGAGGGTCTGTCTAATTCACTACCCACAATGCCACAATTTCAGGGGCTGTTTTAGCAAGCTCTCTCTGGTGAACCATCGATCTTCCTTTTGGTCCGTATGACGCCTGAATCTGACCCTATATTCCCTCGTCGGCTTTGGCGGTCTTCCCCTACCCACAGGCTTGGGAACAGGAAAATCCCTGTGCTCTAGGATGCCGTCGACGTCTACATGGCCATCCATGGTTGGGGGCAGCATTGATCTCCTTGATGAGAATTGTTGTGTCTTAGCGAAAGGTGCAAGCTTTCAGGCGTGAAACACAGGGTAAGTGTGCAAATGACCAGGGATTCGAATTACGTACGAGGGTCCGTCTAATTCACTACCCACAATGTCCAAGACTTCCTAAGGACCAAAGTACAGAGAAATTAGTTTCCAAGAGATACCTAATTCCTATCTAGCTCACTAGCCTTAACCCAAACACATTCCCCTACCTGAAATGTGGACTGTCATCGTTGTTTGTTCTCAGAAGCAATCATTGCTTCGAGATTTCTTAATGTGTTTGACAGCTTGCTGCAACAACTTCTCACACTGGACACCAAATTCTATGGTTGCAGGAGTTGCAGCAGGTCAGTGTTTCGGCAGGAGAAAGTCTTGAGCAGATCTAGGCTTCTTCCCCAAATGCAGCTGATTAGGACTGACGTCGGTGGTACTGTGTATAACGTTGTTGTACAGGCTGGCGATGAGCGACAACTTCTCATCCCAGTCATCCTAGTTGGGCTTAATGTAATACCTCAGCATATGTTGCACCACACTTCTCATCCCAGTCATCCTAGTTGGGCTTAAATGTAATACCTCAGCATATGTCGCACCACTCGGTTCATCAATTCAGCTTGTCCGTTGGCTTCAGGATGATTCCCCGAAGTCATTTGGAGTTGATTGCCCATCTATTCCGCAGCCTTATTCCAGATCTCACTTGTGAAACAGACATTTCTATCACTAACAATGGACTTGGGCAGTCCAGTCCCACACCTAGTTATTCATGAATAACTTGATGACATGATCAGTCCTCGCGGTCTCAGACATGGCGATTAGTCTAGCGTACTTGGTAAACCTATCAACTATGACGAAGATATGCCTCTCGCCACTCATGCTGGCCACGAGGGTATACATGAAGTCCATGGAGACGCTCTGTCCCGAACCAGTGGGAATGGGCAAGGGCTCGAGTAACCCAAGCGGAGCTTGATTTCAAGGTTTGTCCCACTGACAAACTTGACAGGTCTGTAACCAAAATGACCCGTTGCGTCATGACACTCGCCTAAAAATAAACTACGCAAAATTTTACCAGATGGAATGCACAATTCTTTAATCTCCGCCTTCTCAAGGAAAAGTAAACCATCCACCACCACAAACTCGTCAGATGTTGCTTTATCTTTATCATCTAGTTTGTGGATGATGTCCATCATGATGGGGTCTTCCTTGTAGGCTTCTACCAAGGATCGAGTTACATCCTCGGATAAGCCAAACTCAGTAATCAGCTCACCTAGTAGTCTATCCTACATGACAGCGCATCGGCAACCTTGTTATATTCTCCTTTCATGTAATCTAGCTAAAAGTCATATTGATCCATGACTTCAATAAAGCGTTTAAGTGCATCAGAGAAAACAGGTTGCGTCATAATCCACTCGAGTGTCTAATGGTAGGCTCTCAAGTAGAAGAACCGTCCTAATAGATAGTATCTACAGTGAACAAGTGCTTTGTAGACAATGTAGAGGGCATGGAGTTCCCATTCATAGGTGGACTTCGTGAATTTCTTCGATGGCATCTTCTTACTCATGCTCGATCGGCCTTAACTTCTTCCCATCATGTTGGGCCAGCACTGTGCCAATGCCATATTGGCTTGCATCAGTGGTCACAACCAATGGCCTCTCCGGATCGTGAACCATGAGAACCTCATGGTGCATGAGAGCATGCTTCAAACACTTGAAAGTTGCCTCACACTCGTCGATCCATTCCCATGGCGTGTCAAGGCGAGTTAGATCAGTCAAACGGGAGGCCACAATGCTATAGTTCTTCACAAAGTTGCGATAGTAGTTGATCATCCCTAAGAAAGATTTAACCTTGGTCACATACTGAGCTCGTGGCCGGTCACGAAGGCTAGCCACCTTGGCATCTTCGGGCCTTATCCTTTCCGCTAATATCGCATGACCCAAAGACATGATTTTAATGCGATGAATTTGCATTTCTCTAAGTTAATCTTATACTTGTGTTGTCGAAGGAGTGAAAGTATGGTTTCTACATTATGGGCATGCTCCTCAACTGTTCTACTAAAGATAGTTATGCCATCGAGGTACACGACAATGAACTTATCCAAGTAGTCATGAAAAATCATATTCATGGTGTGCTGGAATGTACTCGGCGCAAAGGCCAAAGGGCACCCCCACAAACTCGTACATATCGTACCTGGTCTGGAAAGCGGTTTTGTGTTGGTCCTCTGGTCTAATGGCAATTTGATGGTAGCCGTACATATCGTACCTAATCTGAAAAGTCTATTTTGGTCCAGTACTTACAACCCTGCACCCTATCCAAAAGGTCCTCGATGCGCAGTAGAGGCTCTCCATTCTTAACAGTGATGGCATTGAGGCCTCTATAATCAATGCACATCCTCAATGTCCCCCCCTTCTTCGGTACAAATAAGACTGGTGAGCCGAATGGGAAGGTGCTAGGCCGTATCCAACCCATTTCTGTGAGCTCTTTCAATAGTCGCCTAATTCATCTAACTCGGCCAGCGCCATCCGATAAATTCTTCTTTTTGGTATCTTACTCCCAAGAGCTATCTCTATGGCATGAACAACCTCCCTATCCATGACTCCTGAAGGCTCCTGAAACAAATCAGGGTACCTTGCGACGACATTTTATATATCTAGGTGTTTTAACGGCCTCCCCTTTTTCAGAGACAAAAACTAGGTACATACTCTCCTCTTCGTTCTGTTTATAATAATTATAGAATGATGCTACACACATGCACACGTAGGAGTCAACTAACCTCTAGCCTTGTACTTCGCTAGTCTAATGGTTCTCCTATTTGGTAACTCATGCTTTAGCACTTTCTCGTCCCAGTCAAACAGGGGCTTGGCAACCTCAAGGTAGTACATTCCTAACAACATATCAAATGGTAAGTTGTCACTTATTAGGAACAAAATCTTATAATTTAGTTCCCCACCTCCAAAAGAGAAGGTGCAAACCATGTCCTTGACGTAGTCCTCTACCAACATGTGCTCTTTGCTGGCCAAACTAGATGCTACTAGTCTACTAAGGTGTTGCACCCGGTCCTTTAGGCTCAGTCTATCAACGTAGTCGTGACTTATGAAGTTCTCAGTGGAACCGATGTCTATGAAGGCACCACACTTGCGGCCACCTACACCAACTTCCACTATGAAATGCTCCCCTCTAGGACCACCCACAACTTAGCGCCACCCAAAACTCACGAGGGTCCCTTGCCGACCACTCAGTTTGTAAGCCTTTTAAGGCCTCAAACACATCCAACGAACAGAGTATCGTTTGGGTCAGAATAAGTCTGTGGGCTGACTAAAGAGTCAATAGCTTCAACCAACTCTTGAGGTGGGGAGGGTACATCGCCCACTTCATCAAGAGTAGAATCAGCTACAACTTCTACTAGCCCGATGTGTTTCACGAGCTGGTGCTCATAGAAGCCCCACTATGGGAAGAAGAATTCCCAAAACCACCTTTGAGAGGTATCTTCTACGATACCTTCGCGTCCTTGCATCTAAACTGCTAATGAAGTACTTAAATGAGAATAAAAAATCATATATAACAACATATGGATTCTCCACCTTAAATTAATTAAGTCATACTCGATGTAGTTATTGCAAGCTCCTCGCCAATACCGGTCTCGACAAAAATCCTAATCCAAACCCGCCCTCATTCAAGTCAGAGTCTTGTTAGGTTTTAGGTCTGCCCCTAGCTCTTCTATTGACCGCCCTTGCCGCGGCCAACTAGCTTTACATTCACAAAGGAAGTGAGGTTGCTACCCTCAACGCTATCCTCACTTCGAGACTCTATCTCGTCCACTAAGTCCAAATAATCGTTGATCTCAGTTTGATTCCCTCCGGAATCAACCATCATCAATCGACTACCATTCTTTCACTCATGTGGACTCTTATTTAATCCATCCGTAGAGGGTTGTTTGGCTCCTCCTAGCCTAGCCTCTAAGTCTAGGGCCTTCTACCTGAAGGAGTCTAGAGTATGATATTCAATGCTGGCCTCACTGACCAGCAAGTTCTTGATGTATGTGGAAAGACAGCTCAAGAACATGGTCGTCAAGACCTGTGGACCACAGCGCACGCCGGGGATGACAATGAAACGATCGACGACAAAGGTAAGTTCACGCCCGCTTTTGTACATCTAGTATCAAGTCGGGTCAACGTGTTAGTGGCCTGTTAGGCCTGCTGAGGGTTGTGCCATCGAGTTTCTACCAACTCCATAAAGCTTTCTAGAGTATGGGTCTTAGCCCAATCATTGATACGCTTGTCGAACCCCCTTTGAGGCTACCAATACATCTAGCCATCGCGCTGCCAATCCCTCTAGATATGAGGCGGCAGTGATCACCTCGTCCTCTAACAGCGTCCTCTTTGCCCTTACCCACACTGGCACCGTTCTCAACCAAGTGTCGAAAGCCTCATCCTTCTTATCACTTGAGAAGGTTGAGGGTGGTTTCAGGGGAGTCTTGGGGTACCAAGCTGCTGTTGTCCCGCTGGTGGGACCGGCTATTGTGTAGCTCCAGCCACTGAAGCTGGAGATGAAGAAGAAACAGTATGTGATGATGATGTTGATGTTCCGCTTGATGTGCTACTGAACTGAAGCGTAGTGGGACTTGTCATCACCGGTGAGGATATCGGTGATGGAAAAGTTGGTGGCCAGAAACCAGGCCCGCCCATTGAAGATGTGAAAGCTTTTTGGATCCGCTGCATGGCACTCAATATCTTCTCATGGGTATCCTAGATAGCATCCAGATTATTGTCCATGTAAGCATGCATGGACAGTAGACCTGCCTTGGGGATTCTGCATGTGTCATCAAGGACAGCGTCATCTAACCCTTCTACAACTGCTTTGTGTGCCCTCCTACGCTCTAGTCTAGCTTTTCTAGTTCTAATCTTTGTTTCTCTAACCATTCTCTAAGTCCCTTCTCTAACCGTAAGCGGATCAACTCCACTTGTTGGAGCCTCTTTAGTGCGTGGAGGTGGCGAGTTGTACTGCGAGCCCGCCATCTGACTAGAAGGTCAAGAAATCAATACTCTAGCTGCACACGAAAGTCTAAACGGCTTCGATGAACTGCTTGATCCTACTCCATTCGACGTGGACTGCGAGCTCTTGCTGCAGATGTGGCCATCGCCATCGCTACGACGCTAGCTGCTACTGCTGCTAACACTTGTTTCGGCGCTAGCTGCTACTGCTGCAGATGTAGCCATCGCTACGACGCTAAGACGCTAGCTGCTACTGCTGCTAACACTTGTATCCCGCTGCAGATGTAGCCATCCTAATGCTTCGGCCTGAGGAGGCTGAACAGCATACCTAATGACTGCTGACCTGAAGAGGCTGCTGCAGATGTAGCCATCGCTACGACGCTAGCTGCTACTGCTGCTAACACTTGTTATGCATCTGCTGCTGCCTCTCTAGCAGCCTCTAAATGTCGGCCCCTTGCTTCGGCCTTGAACCTTCTCTCGTCCCCTAGTAGTAGAACCTGGAACACTAAAGGTATCCTTCGTGTATCCCGCCGTGTTTGTCTTCTATAGTCAGTTGTGCCTTCACCACTCTCTGAGCCGCTCATCAACTAAGCAGACATTGTCTACACTAGTGCCCTCACTGGGGCCTACAACAGCATGTGTCTGACCGGGTTGAAAAATATATAAAAAACAAATTAATATTCTGCAAGTCATCTAGGCTACCTTTCAAGCGGAATCGACAGCATATACACAAACTGAATACATGATCTCGTCCTACTCTGATTAGTTTCACTCACAGCAGCTTCGATGAGAACTGGCTGTGGTAGAACACTACGGTTCTAATCTAAGTTGTTTGTTAGGTGTTAGCAATTTGTCCACCAACTAATCAAAATAAAAATATATCATGTGAGCAAATGTATGCACGGCGGAAATAGTTGTGCCTGTTGTTGAGCACCAATTGGAATCTTCCTTCCCCTGTATCCAACACATGTGTCCGCATCATCAAGCAGCGCTAACTAAGGTGTGCTTTAACGGCCCACCCCAGTGCCCAGGAACTCACTTATGACCATAACCGCCCTTTCTTTATCCTCGTGTGCAACGAGCCTTACGTCTGACTTATCTGGCTGATCAAGAGGCATTATAAGGACAGCCCCCAAGGTCCTCAGGATTCGTTTAACGTCATAGATAGGACAACGATCACCGCTAGTGTTCAGATCAGAACCCCGCCAGAAATATTTACAGACGGTCAGGTGAGCGTCTCCAAAGGACTGGTCAATCCGCATCTCCTCTATTGGTGCAGCAAAGAGGATGGTCAAACACAACAGCATGCACCTCCCTCGTCGATGACATGGACGACTGCCGCCTCCTCAACCCAAGTAGCCACCGTCGACTTCCTCGTGTGGCTCAAGGGCATGTCAGTGCGCCCGAGTAAGGATGCAGCCACGGCCCTTGCTGTCGCCTCTCAACGCACTCGTGGCCTGCCCGCTGCTGAGGCTGGCGCGGACGGCTGTGTCCCACGATCTCATGCCACATTGGGAGGGGACTGTGCCGCACGAACTCCCATGGCACCCATCGCCATCGAAGCGTCTGAGGGCGGCGTGCGGCTGGCAAGGCCCAATGAAACGGATTGCACGTGTGGTAGAATTCCTTTGGCTGTCTTTGAGTCGGTCCTTGCTTCACGTCTCACCTCTATGAGATCCTTTGCAAGGCACACGCCCAACTCATCAGCAGTGATCGCGCCGAACATCAAACTGCCTTGCGGCTGCTCTACGTATGGAGTGCCCCGCCTCTCAGGGCCAGGTGGACAACGACGACGCCACTGAGGGGATAAGCGGTTGTCGACGTCGGAATGCAACGTTGGCCGATAGGATGGACGATGTGCGGCCATTGATCCGTCCTGCTGAGTCGGTGCTGGCCCCTCAAAATCTCGAGAACAAGCGTTCGACTCCATCCCTCTACCAGACGGTGCGATGGGCGCCATAACACGTACTCCCTCCTCCGCAAGTAAAGCAGGTATAGTCGTACACGCACCTCCGTCCTCGTGAAGCTCCCGGCATACGCCCTCCCCCACCTCTGCATGAATCAGGAATGCCTCTCCCCCCACTGCCGCAAGACTCGTGTCTGCTTTGTCATCCTCCGTATTTTCCGCTACTACATCTCGTGGTTTTCCTAACATACTCGTGTCTCTACATGCCACCACCTGTGTAGCTACCGCCTGAGCAGCATCAGGCTCTGCCACAGTGGAGTCACCCAATCTCTCACCACTCGCCTCTCCCTCGTGTACCTCTGCTACGCAGGCCGAGTCTCCATGATGCGCCACTGCGACGATGAATGCGTTGACGATGTCGGGGCCGTGTGTCTCACTCTCTCTCTCTCTCGATCCGCATTTGAAGTGTCGCCACTTGCCTCCTCAACGAACCCACGAGACTTTAACGTCTCTGTATGCGCAGTGGCACCGACGCTCTCTAGCATGGTATCCTCCACGACCATGTCATGCACATCCTCGTGAAAGCTATGCACTCCTGCTCCCCCAGTCACCGGCATCGCCCCCCCCACCGTCTCTAGCTCACGTCTAGCCTCCATGTCATGAGCCATGGCTTGTGTGCGTGGGTCGACATCGAATATAGGGCATTTGCCCTTGCGGCCTCCTCCTCGTCCTCCCTCGCCTCTCGAGCCATGCGCTCGTCCTATGTGTCTGGTGCAAGCTCTCCTATGTGAAGCGGTCATGGCAAAGGTCGGACAACCTCAACGCCGGTCTCCTGCACAAGAATAGCCTCACCCTCCGTCATGGCAGGCAGAGTGGCCTCGAGTTCCTTTATGAAATTGCGCATGGACGCTGATTCCATAGGATGGTCCCCGAGTCCAGCCTGGTCATGTTGTGCCCCCTCATCATCCAGCTCCCTGCAACATACTCTACCAACGGGAGGCTCCTCGAGCGTCCCCAACTCCCCTAGCGACCATGCACTCCCCAGCCCAGAACCAACACACCACCACCCAAATCTCCTCTTTGCCCTCCCTCCATCCCCTCGCCCGTAGATGACGGCAGCGACTCAAAATCCAGTATGAGTTGTCTCTTGGGGTGCTTCGGATCCGTCCTAAGTCGTTGAAGTGCCACACCCCCACCGCGTCCCCCTTAATGGTCGTCGTGGTCTGATGAACCCCCCACAACAGAAGATACTCCCCCGGTTGTCGAACCCTCTCTATCATGGGCTCCTCGCATGCCTGGTATGAGGTAGGCCAACAAGCCTGGGCAAAGATGAGGTTTGACCGAGCGGCACGCAATGAGGGCTCCCCGACCCGCCCCAACAAACCTCGCCTCCAGCCATGCCCCTCTCTTTGTCCTCAAATATATTTCTATCGGCGCTACGCCGACGAACCTCCCCAGGGTCACTCCATGTGTCGTCGTCCTCTGCACATGGAAAACCTGCACCGCCGTGGAGGTGAAATCCCTCATCATGTACCTCACGCTCATCTCCACGAGAGTCATCTCTTGGGTACGACCTCAAAGTGGCGGCCCAGACCTCGAAAGCATCCTCGACCGTCGGCGGTGGTCGTGACCCATAAGCATCCCGCTGCCACAACTGCACCTACGCATCACGATCCTCCTCGGGTACCCTCTAGTCCACCCCCTTGCAAACCGCGTCTGCCTCTAGGTCACCCTTGACATCCAACATGGACTAATCCTGAGTCCACGGAAGAACCAAGCCACCCCCCGTGCTCTAAAGAGCCAAATTTGGTGTGTTGGTTGTGATCTCGACCAACTTCACGAGCTTCGAGAACAACAACCTGTTACGCTTCTTCATTTGAGTACTCTTGTGGATGACCCAGTTCCTCTCCGAGGGAGAGAAGCACGTCCACATGTACATGGCACGAAGAGCGATAAGCTGAAGCTCAGGTGCACAATCGCCATATTGTGACCACCACAGACCACACTCGACGGTCTCCTGCTCCCCAACACACATCTCTGCAGCGGTGTGTGCCCGCTACCCTCCCCATGAGCAAGTCGAAGTCCGCATGTGAAAGTCCCGCAGCTGCGACACAGCGTCTTGGTAGTCCTTGCATCGCTCATCGAACCCAGTCTGCGACAAAATGTGAAGCTCTGCCTCCCGCACAAGTTGTGCATCCTCATCCTTCACCACGTCGCTGTAATACTGCATCGACCTCCTCATCGGGCAGAGAAGGTACGCCGCATCGTGCGCAAACTCACACATTTGAGCAACGTGGTACTGCACACCTGAAAATCTGGTCCGCCAATCTATCCTCAAGCAGAGCAACAGCCGTCTCCACGTCCTCCGCCAACTGCCCCGCCCAAAAAACCACTGGAGACATGCACTGCCCTCCGCGATTCATCTTGCGCAGCATATCATAAAGCAGCTCCATAACATCACGCAATATGTCCATGGAGTCCCACCAAGTGTCGTGTCGGATCTGCCACTGCACCGAGCGCGCATGCTGCTTGATCGAGATAGTCGCCCAAGAATCCCTTCACCAGTCAATATTGTTCACCATCCGCTCCAAAGGGCGCCAAACAGCATCCAACCTCTCTAACATAGTGTAGACAGATCCAAATCGAGTCTCTCACGAGCACAACAACCCGAGATGGCGACTCACTCAAGACATGCATTGCCCTCCGAGATCCATCTTGCGCAGCAGATCATAACGCGGCTCCATAACCTCACGCAATATGTCCATGGAGTCCCACCAAGTGTCGTGCCGGATCTGCCACTGCACCCAGTGCGCATGCTGCCTGATCGAGGTAGTCGCCCAATAATCCCTGCACCAGTCAATCCCGTCCACCATCCGCTCCAAAGGACGCCAGACAACATCCAACCACTCTAACATCGTGTAGACAGATGCAAATCGAGTCTCGCACGAGTACAACAACCCAAGATGGCGACTCTCTCCTAAACAGGAAATGCGCTCGGTCGTGCATTTTTATGAAATACACTACGGCTCTTGCCCGCACAATAATATCCACAAACCACAGCCCCGTTGTTCTGATGTCCGACAACAACAGGTTGCACGCGTGCGTCGCGCACACGAGCCACGTGATGCGTCTGTACTCAAGCGGCATACGTGGATCGGACAAAGCGTTGCCTGCCTTCAGAGAGGCAGACGCAAAGTCTGTGCAAATTGCGTTGACCCTATCTGGACCAAAGTCGTGGAAGGCTGATATCCACCTCCCCAACACTGCCAATGCATCATCAAACTCACCCTCCCTATTGAGGGTGCTCCACATCGTCACACCTCGAGCACCAGCTGCTAGGAAGTTGACGATGGGTCTCCCATTGCGAGACTTCTTGTCGTCGAACAGGATTGTGGCCCCTGTGCGGTCAAATGGCTCATGTATACCCTTAAGACCGACAACAACGTTGATTGCCGTCTCAACCACCGTATCCTTTGATGCGACTTCGTTCTCGGAAGGCCAAATAACGGACACTAAAGGGGGTTTGTCCCTGAAGTGTGCAGTGTACAAGGCTAGTTGTTGCTGTGCACGAAGCGCAACCACAACTTCCTGTGTTTCGCAGCCCAGTCAGACCCGAACACCTCTTTTATCGCTGGCTGCCTGATCTTCTTCCCCTGCTGCATCGTGGCACCATCCATATCCTTCCTCTTCCCTAAATTTGAAACAACCTCACCAACGGGCAGCTTGCCTGGCTGCGGCAAGTATGTACCCACATCCTCGCCGCCATCCTCTCCCTCGCTATCCAAATCGATAGCATCATCGCCCTGCTGTCGTGCCCCAGCTGGGGGGGTGGATGTCACCCTCGCCTCATGAGGACCTCCTCCAGGCCTCCTATCGTCCACCCAAGCACCACGAAGCTCCTCGTACTTGCAGATTCGTTCCAACCACTTTCCCTCGAATGTGTACCTGCTCGTGTCATGCATGTCCACCAGCACGTCGTCGGTCACCTGTGCACAACCCTTCACACTGCGAAAATGTCGTGCCACCCCGTGCCTGTTCCCCTGCCACTCATTCGCGCAGAACATGCACCGAAGAATCTTGTGACCATGGAGCTTCTCGGAAAGCTCCTGGCCAACACGCACATACTTGTACACGTTGTTCGAATTCTTCATACTCATTTCCGAGTCGTCGCAGGCCTGAATGAAGGGGTTGGCTTGCCGCTTCGACA
>BFEA01000304.1:833734-846237 GCA_003427395.1 Chara braunii | reverse complement strand
TCTCTCTCTCTCTCGCAGTCCGGTACTAACCTGTGAAGGTGGCACCTTGTGGAAGGTACGTCTAAGACGAAGCTGGAGCTATGGCGCCACAGGTAAGTCTCCCTGGCCTCCGCCGACCATCTCTCTCTCTCTCCAATGCTACTCTAGTTCCTAATAGCGCCCAGTGCTGAAGACTACTGCTAACGCTACTACTACTACTGCAGCGCTCCTCCAGAGTGCTGCTGCCAAATCCTGAAGACTGCCTCCTGCCTCCTGCACGTGAAGTGCCTGGGTAGTTCCTATGAACTGCCTCGGGCCTGCCTGCAGCCTGCAGGGCGGGCCAGTCTTATATAGTGCTGGCCCGTCCAGGAGGCTGCTCTTGCCAATGCCAGAACGTGCCAGACCCTGGTGTTGAAGTTCAAACAAAGGTTGTCTTGAAAACAGGCCCAAAATGGCCTGTGCTAAAACCCTGGTCTGGTGCCTAAGTTTCAGGGCAGGTCCATCTTATGAGGGCCTGAAAATGGCCCTCCATTTCAGGCTGAAAGGGCCTGGAGGGCCCTGTTTAGGCTGAAACGACACAGGGCCTGTAGGCCCTTGTTTTAGGCTTTTAGGCTGAAACAACACAGGGCCTGTAGGCCCTTGTTTTCAGGCTTTCGGGCTGAAACAACACAGGGCCTGTAGGCCCTTGTTTTCAGGCTTTTAGGCTGAGAACGCTGGTCGGGCCCTGCAGGCCCGTGTGGCTGCGCAGTATGCCACACCAGGCTTGTCCTATTGAACATGCCTAGCCCTGGTGCCTGTAACTGCTATTCAGTCCAGGTCATGCTCTGAGATAATGAGGTGGCCATCCGAGGTGATTACACTGATGTAGGATAGAAGGAATAGGGGTGCGCTGAGATAATTAATGAGAGGATGGGTTGGGAGGTGGTCTCACAAATTAAACAATTGTCAGGACATGGCTGGCTGATGCAGCAACCAACGTGTGTCTCGAACCTGGCCTGTACAACAACCATGGCTTTATAATAAATAAATATTAAAAAAGAAAAAGCAGAAGTTGGAGAACCTAATAAGTACTTATAATTTAGTAAAAACCCCTAAAACCCTTGTACCCAGTCTCCCAGTGGCAGCAAAAGCAAAATGATGAGGCCAGGGTTCTGCCACTGTTCACCCTGAATATGCCAATAATGCTACACAAATCAACAATCAAGCACTCATGGTTGATTCTGCACTCAAGACAGGTAAGCAGAGGACTAACGTACCTGGACATCTGACTTGTGTCCATGATCAATGACTCAATATGACACATTTTGGAGGATAAAGTATGGCGAAGATAGAAAGAGAAACAAACAGTACAGAGCACAGTATCAAGTGGCCTATTCGAAGCCGACGATCTCACGCCTCAAGGTAGGCCAGCAACCTTCTCCACTCCCTGAGAACCGGGCACAAGCCTTTACTCCACAAGGTAACCACGAGGTGCTCATGATGCTCTTGCCTACCCCTAGATCTAAAGGCAACAAGAACCTTGATGAAATAGCAGTTTGTTTCAAGTGCAAGGAAAATGAACAGAAGCGAGATGGCGATATTCAGATTGCACAATCACATTGAAAGCCAAATCGTAACACAGTGTTCAGGAAGCAGCATTGCACCAATATAATACCAATGGAGAATCGTAGCACTGAAAGTCAATGTCAATGAGAGCTTGCTCTCGCCACCACCAACATATGTCTCCAGTCTCTATCTCCCTACCTGGCGCTAGGCGCCCAGCCTACTCCCTACACAGGTACTATTAGCCTACTAATTGACAATGCAACTGTTGACGTCAGCAGCTCCCGAAGTACTTGAAGATGTCGCCCATGCAGACCATCGCCAATACCAGGTATGTGCCCTCACATCATCATCATCATCATCCTTCTCTCTCTCCCTTGTCTCTCCCTTACGTCTTCCCTCTGTACATCTGAAGACCACCCCTGTGCCTCACTGTATGTCCAAGCCCACAGCCAGCTATGCAGGCTGGGCTATGGCGCTGCCCTCAGCAGCGCCCTGCTTCACCACACGACCACAAGTGCGCAGCCTCTTGCTCCAGTGCTAGAGCCAGCACACGAGCTATCGCTCCAGCAGCACTGCCGCCAGCCAGCAAGTGCCCGAATCAGGCTGCCCGGGGAGAGCTCTTTCCTATATGGAAAGAGCTGGCCTGCTCGCGCAGCCTGGCTGGGCTGGGCCTGGGCCCAAAAGCTTCCGGTAGGCCCCAGGATGCTGAGCTTGTGTGCAGCTACTGGGCCTCTTACGGTTGGGCCTCCCAACTATCAGTGTATGATGCTGCGATTCTCGTCCAGGGGCTGCATTCTTTGGAAAAGCCCAGAAGGCCGTGGAAATGCCTTTGTTGCTCAGCCTAACTCTCAACCAACTGACGCGTCGCAACTGCCTGGACACCAAATATGAATTTGACAGCCGAGGGCCTCTTGTGATATGTTAGGCCCGCCTTCACTTAGGGTGGGCACTCTTGCAACAGGGCCCCCTCAGGCCTGCCGAGGACCCAGATCCTCGCACAAGGAAAGACCAGCCAATCCGATAACAAAACGACAAGCAGGCTAACACAAGGCGAGCGATGAAGAGGCACTTCACTATTGCTTGGTGACGCTCCATGAAGCTCTGCTGAGTCAACCTCCTCCACACTTGGCCTCCAAGAACACAGCCGGGTTGATGCTAGGGGAGCTGATAACAGCAGACCCCTCTAGCATTCCCACTGAGGCTCCATCTATTGGTGGGGAGCTTCACCTGCTGGAAAACGGGTCCAGCATCCCACTACATTGAGCTTGTTTGAGCTTGTTTATTGATCAGCCTTAAACATTGTGATGACCTCTGCCTACGGGTATCTGTTCAACCCACTGAAGGGCGCCTGATCAGGCCTGCTACCCAAGTGCCCTTTAAGCATAACATTTACTATACGTGGCTGAAAAGCATTTCCGTTGTTAGTTCAGCAGGTGGGGGGTTTTCGACATTGCCTTTGCTCTTTCCTCACTCATGCCATTGCATTTCTACAATCGCTGTGGCTGCCGGTGGGAACATGTCGGGAAACTCCCCTGGACTCTTCATCGATTATCGGGATCGACCAGGCCACTTCTATTGCCTTACCATCAGGGCACGGGTGTGCAGCCCGTACATTTACGTTCATGAGGTTGGGGGAGGGTGACGTTGTGATTATGTCATAAGGCGGTCCACATAGTTTCGACTTTGACAAATCTGCATTTTTCAAAGAATGTTTTTGCCTTTGATGTGGTTTACTGAGATTTAGAAGGGTAGGTACCCAGCCAGTGAGGGACATTACTGTCTGGGCTACTGACTTCACGTGCGCAAGGGTGGTGACTGTGTTAGTTTGTCCAGCCGGTGAATGTATTGGTGGGGGCTTTAGAGACTGAGTTTGGGCCTCCTGATGCCCAACCAAGCTACTAAGTAAGTGACTGTGTTAGCGAGTTGGTTCATTATCCAGGGTGCCTTAATCATGGAACTCTGTTCACAACTCAATAATTGGCATTCCTCTCGATGTTTTCGCAATGACCTCCCGGACATCAAACACAAAAACCAACATGATGAGCAGAACATTCACAGGAGAGTTCACATGAATGCCTAAGTTGGGAACTGAATCAATGCAACAGGAAACTTCCCTCATTTAAATAACTATCAAACAATGGAGTTCAGGTCGCCGGCAGCTTGACTGCGTTCAGCAACAGCCCCCTTCTACCTGACTCTCTCTCTCTCAAAGCTTCTATCGGTCAACCTTACGTCGCTTGGGACTTGTATTGCTCGCCTCACACTCTCGCCCTCCCCCTATTTGGATCACTACCCCTAAGTATGCCCACTTCTCCCAAGCTTCGACCTGACGGCTATCGCCACCTTCCTCCTCCGACCTAACCCTAACTGTGGAGGTCAGTGTGCTATCTTCTTCATCAAGCACCGGTCTTCTCCAAAGTCGCACTATTGCCCAAACTCCCAAATGAACACATGATGTGCGCTGTTATTGTAACCACTATAAATAGAACAGTTGACTTGATGTTGCCTGGTTCGGACTGGCACCAGCCGCGTGCAGCCTTGCCACCTGCATGTTCACGTTCCAAAAGTCTCCGAGCTTTCTTGGAACGCTGCTGCAATTTTGGACATTGGGACTGGACTTCCCTTGTCAGGTTCTAGTAGGGCTTCTACCAGCTCGTGACACTTCTGTTCCGAACCCGACCAGACTGCAGTGCTTCGACCCTCAAACCCTACGGCACTGGGACTCAACCTACTGGACCTAGGTGGAACTGGGATCGTCTTGGACTTTGGACTGGGATTCTTGGTGTGTGCGCAGCATGAAATCCTTGCACGCCCGCCAGCCTAATTTCGCGGTCCTCCGAGAAAGGTTTTACCTTTACCGGTCATAATGTTAATACGCTTCTTAGCCCGTTCATAGCAGGAGACTATGTTAGGTGTTGTTTCCTTTAACCGAACTCTAGTGTACCAGTGGTCATCTTCAAGTTCCTCATAAGCAAGTGGTCTGCCCTTCCTTCCTCACTTGTAGGTATCTTCATCAAGAATCCGATCAATGCCATGCCTACCATCCATATCAGGTGGGATCATGGATTCGCCCGAATGGAACCAATCATCGACTACACAAGGGAGCAACTTAGAAGCACAGGAAACCGGGTAAGTATGCAAGTGTGCCAGTATGTCAATTGTGTACGAAGGGTCGTTTGGATCCCCTATAACATCTATCACTTCCCATGGTCCTCTGTAAGCGGGTAGCAGCTTCTGGGAGATTCCATCTTCTGGGAGGTGATTCTTTGGACTTGACCTGGACTAAATCTCCAACAACAAAGCGAGATGGTTTGCAGTGCTTGTTTGCCTGCTCTACCATCCGGTATTGGGCCTTCCGACTGTTTTCTGCAACTCAATGCAGATCCTTCTCATGCCGCAGTGCAAATTCTCGAGTGCCTGGTGGCAGTCTCTGAATCTGATCAGGATTTAGATAGTGGATCGGTCGTCGAGGACACCACCCCTTGTGCAACTGGTTGGTGTGCGTGACATTGTGAGGTGCACGCAGTTATAATAGGCACTCGCTACCTTCACTAGATTCTCATCCCAATCTATCTCATTCGATGGTCTATTGTACATGCGCAGCACTTGTTGTAGCAATTTATTCATTTTGTTATGACCCTGGCCAATTTCGAGATACACATCCACCGTAAAGTACAATGCCATCCAATTGCAGAAAGAAATGAATGAACTTGAGAGGAGAGAGAGAGGATTAGAAGAAGAAGAAAAAGTAAGAAAGAAGAAGAAGAAGATATACACCAGCAAAGATAATGACAAGGCTCTTCTTCTTCGCCCAACAATCTCCTCTTCCTTATCTCCCCCTTCTCTTATTCATACAAGAAATAATAACATAATGTTAAATGACTGATCCAGAATCAATGTCCGAGTTCCTCTTCTACTGCAGATATCACTTGAGGTCCACCATAGCCATGGCCGCCTCCCTTCTGTCTTCCCTCATAGGTCGAGGCTATGGCGGACTACTAGGCCTTGCCCAGACGTCCAAAGGGCAACCCAAAGCAGCTATGGCTGCTCTAGCTCAGGCCGCCATGCCCAACCCTGCCTTGAAGCTTCTTGGTGTAGCTCTCCCCAGTTGGGGACTCCCTGCTGCAGCGCCCACCAAGGTGATGAAGATGGCTGCCACCATAGCCAGGTAAGTACCCCTGGCGCTCCTCCCCCTTCCTTCCTCCTCCCTCCTTCCTCCCTCATGCCCTTCTCCTTCCTCCCCAGCAGCGCTGCTCCAGCCAGCGCTCCACCAGTGTGTCGCCAAACTTGCACACCGAAAACGAGGCCGGGTCTTCCGCCCAGCCTGAAGATATAGCGGCCTCCTTTGCCTCTTGGGCAGTGACTTCCAGGCCGCTGCCCTTCCCAAGCAACCGGTACCTCCTCTTTCGGAGGGAAACATCATTGCAGACTCTGACATTGCCCTACAGGCCCTAGACGCATACTGGTACCCACTAGACCTAGCCTACACTACCGGCCTCTAAAAATGCCACTTTTGTCTTCTTCTGCTCGGCCTCCGGTACCTGCATATTTACCCCCCTGCCGCGTGCGGTACCGGCCTACCCGCTACTTGAGTGCTTTTTCCCTACTGCAACCCTTCAAAGCCACGGCCACAGGTAAGTACCGGCCCTGAGGGCCCAACGAATGAACAAGTGCCCTGGCGGGCCACACACACACACTCATACCAACCAGCACACAGACAGGCACAGTCACACGCACGCAAGCCAACCAGCACTCAGACAGACATGCAGTCCAGCAAGCACACACACACACAGACTGAGCAGGCGGAAACTCAGTAGGGCATTCAGTCTATGAGCAAAACTCAGAAATCAGCTGTGTGTTTCAGTCCATGTTTGGACGGGTTATCACAATTTGTTCGATTTGACCATTAGTCTTTGTGCGTCTACCTAACAACATAGTTGGTTTGGACCCATCGACCTTATTAGTTACTAGTACTTATTACCAATGCTCGCCCACAAATCTACTCTCTCTATCACTGACTATGGTTAACGGATGTCCATACTCCACCCAATGCCTAAAGAACTCCCGAGTGACTAAATCTGTCCTAGCTTCTGGTGGCAACATAACGAAAACTGCAAACTTAATAAATTGATCTACAATTACCGTAACCTGACTATTTCCATCTCTACTCTTGACATAAGTGTCCATGAAATCAATAGACATTGAATCTCCCAGGCCTGATGGTATAGGTAGCGGTCTTAGCAGTCCTAGGGGTGAATGTGTGGAACTCTTGTTCCTTTGACATACTTCGCAGCACTACACAAAGATACAATCATGTTTCATTCCTACCCAAGTACAAGAGCGTAGGAGGTTCACATACGCCTTCCTCCAACCAAAATGGCCCTCTGAATCATGGCGTTCTCCTAAGATCAAACTGCAAATCTCCTCGCTATTCGAAATGCGTAGACAATTTTCTACGTTGATCTTCAAGCCATCAGCCATGTGGTACTCAGGCACCTTGTGCAGAACTTCCTTAACCTCACATACAATCTCACTGACATGCGGATCACAGGGGTATGCTTCCTTAATCTTCTGTTGCAATTTGGATCCTGCATCTAGAAATCTGATGACGGCTCCAAAGAGATCTGCTCTTCTCTCAATTCATTGGACGCTTCATTTTGACTCGGACAGTGTCTTTGTGTTAGGGTTTCATAGTGTTTTTTAGTTTTTTTTTTCCGTTCTTTTTGGGATGTTTCCTTTTTTGTGTTTGCACTATGGTCTCATATCGTTTGTTTTTCAATTTTTTGATGAAATTCGCACCGCAATTGCCAGCAAAAACGGCGAATATTTGGACCCTCGTTAGCCGTCTCTCCCCACCTAGCTAACTTGGTGCACAAATGGGCTCAAGTCTTGAGCCAGCGAAGTGTCTCAGATCAATTTTCTTTTTTTCATTTTTATTTTCTTCACACCAAACACACTAGCCCCACATATAATGGGGGCCACCAGGCCGGTTGCTCTTTCCCGGCAAGCTGAGAGTACAAACAAGATAAACCAGAAAGACAAAGAAAAGAAACAGATTAGAGTGTGTAGGCAGGGCCCTAGTCACCTGTCGACATTGGGGTAAAGAAACCAGACACCCCTCCCCAGGTCTCGCGGGAGTTAGTTGAGGACACTTAAAAGTACCCTAGCAAATAATGATGCAAATGTGCTAGAGCCACTTTCAGGGCAAACAGCTCTCTCTCATATAGGTCGAGGCATCTACATTCTTGCACGGAAGCCTACGCGACATGAACTCAATAGGACAGCAACCTTCTCTGTCATTCTATCGATGCATCGTCCGTCGTAACGATAAACGGTCGGGATGAATCTGTTCTTGTAAGGATTGGGTACTCTATCAAGGATTTCTTTCATTTCTAGATCACAATCGTGCAATTCTTGAACCACCGCTAGACTGCCTCTTTATTCAATAGCCTTTGCAACGATGCAGCAACAAACATGAAGTTCCTCACGAATTTACGGTTATAGTTGGCCAAATCTAGGAACGAGAACAGTAACGTTCTCGTGTGCGCGATCACCCAATCTTTTGCAATCTTAGCGTCTCCCAATTTCTCCGTCTCCACCGAATGTCCTAGGTAGAGGATCTGCGCTAGCATAGGAATTAATCAGGCCGAACGACATGACCACAAACTCGTTGTGGACGTAGCTCGTCCTAAGGTCGTCTTGTGCTGATCCTCGAGTTGTTCCTCTATCTGATCGTACCCCAATTTCAAAACAGTCTTCAAAAAGTACTTGCATCCTTGCACTGTTGCACCATATCCAACAAGTCATATATCCTTGGTAGCGGTTCTGCATTCTTAATAGCTGTCATTTAGACCTCCACAATCAATACGCATTCTAAATTCACCTTCTTAGGCATGAATAGGAGCGGTGCGCACTATGGCGATGAGCTTGGCTTTATGCACCCCTTCTTTATCAATTCATATAGCTGCTCGCACACCTCCTCCAATTCTCTAGCAGATGTGCAATAGCAGTCCATTGTGAAGTAGGACTGGACTTGATTCATCACGAATCAAGCGGAAGTTGCTTATTTTGGGGCCATCCACCGTTCAGATCGATTGATCAACCGAATGAATCAAATCGTTCAATCTTGATTGATTAACTTTATTTGATTTAATTTGATGGAGGGAGGGAGGGAGGGAGGGAGGGAGGGAGGGAGGGAGGGAGGGAGGGACGTAGGTAGGTAGGTAGGTAGGTAGGCAGGTAGGTAGGTAGGTAGGTAGGTGGGTAGGTAGGTAAGTAGGGAGGGAGGCAGGGAGGGATAAAGACTGTCTCTTATACACATCTAGATGTGTATAAGAGACAGGTAGGTAGGTAGGTAGGCAGGTAGGTAGGTAGGTAGGTAGGTGGGTAGGTAGGTAAGTAGGGAGGGAGGCAGGGAGGGATAAAGATGGATGGATGGATCGATGAATGGACGGAGGGATGGAGGAAGGAATGGAGTGAGGGATGAACTGACGGACAGACGAACAGATGGACGGGGCCACATACAGAAGGATAGAAACGAGGGCACAGAGGGACAAATGAACGGAGGGACGGATACATGGATGGATGGATTGAACCACCAGTACCTTTCCCCGCTTGAAAAACAAATACCTGGTGCTTAACATGAAAGATTTTTGGGGCCACGTCCTTTTGATGGGCCGACGGCGAAGGGCTACCAGGAGCGCTCTGCCGCGGGAGGCGATCCAAAGCAGCGCGGCAGTGTTGTATCACCAGGTATTTGTTTTTCAAGCGGTTTCCCGTAGCCACATGGTGGTGGACGGTTGACAACAAGAGGACGTCAACAACGCGGCGGTGCTTGAATTCTCCCAGACAACACGGCAGTGGGCGGTCAATAGCAAGAGGACAACGATGCAGTGTGAGAGGGTAACTATCATGGCCAGGCGGGGAGAAAGTGGATGTTGCGGCGCAAAAGGGGGAGGGGGGTTGCGGTTAACAAAGACTAACGGCAGTGTCAAGCAGAGGAGTTCACTGGGCACCACATGGAGGAATATGAGAGGGGTAGTTCTACTGTTGAGCTTTTGGCCGACGAGGAGGACCATCATGAGGGTGAGTGAGGAGGGAAGGGGAGTGGTAGGCATGCTACCCCATGGTGATACAGTGAGGAGGTGCGGTGGAGGAATATGGCTGCAAGGATATGGGGGCCAGAATTAATACGGGTGGAGATACCCCTTCATCTTTTTGGACTACCTGCAAGAGGCATCGCAACGTGGTTTGGACTGTTGTGATGGTGATCTGAGTGACGGGTTCATTGAAAACCTATGAAGGACGAGGAGGTGAGGTTTGGAGGGGGGAGGGGTGCGTCGATATCTTATTTAAGGTAACGTGTTCCTTCTCTTGTATCCGTCTGGAATTGTTGCGCTTACATTACTATTGATCCTAAAAGATTAAGCCACAAGTACTTCCTAAAGTTGTACCCGATAAAAAGCCACGATTTTAGGAAACGCACGGGCCACTACAGGAGCACCCAAATTCATCCAACTAGTAACATTTCTACTCTATTTTTTTCCATGGCCAATAGTTGGGCCAAGTACTGGTGGTTATATCGGAGAGATTTTCAACATTCATAGTTCCCAGATTGCTCGGTCTACCTTAAACCACTAGTACCTTTGCCGATGTTGGGAAATTAGAGAAAAACGTCCGCTCCCGAAGAATTCGTAGTGGAACCCAGGCTCGGCAAGTACCATAAAGTTTCGTTTTATATTGCCCACGCATGAAAGAAAAGAGAAAAAAAAAGAAGATACTTTCTCGACTGCAATGATGTCGGGCAGGGTAGTCTAGGAGGCCATGTTCACAATAGTCCTCCACAGAATGAATCTTACAGCCAAAAATGAGATTTTGAATGTTGTCGTTTTGTTTTTTTTCCTCTCGTCTCATTCTTACGAGTCCCCTGCCAACGACGCAGGGCGGAATCCATAATCTGCTCAAGCGGTGTTTCCTTAGAGGATTGTAACCCTCATCATAATGGCACTTAGCGGAACGCATCGAGCTAATTTCATGGTCAAATCCATGCTTCCTTTTTTTCACCCCTTTTATTGTCTTTCTGGAATCTAACAACCTGGCCATGGGGCTGAGACGCCCTCACTGAGGGCACACTCATGCTACCACTTCCAAGAATGTATACAACTGCATTTCACGGCCAAAGCTTTGTTTCTTTATTTTTTTTCAATCTCCCTTAAGCAGCATTGGCCGCGGGGGGAAGGCCCATGACGCACTGCGCGCCGGATTCGGGTCAACGTTTTGGTGAGGGTCAGCAGATGAAGGCGATCGAGGGCGGCGGAGTGTGCAGAGGGGTGTGTGTACCAAAATGTTCACAGTGCACCATTAAACGAGAGTGCGTGGCCAGGGGGCAGGGCACACGGGAGGCGCTGATGGGGACCAACATCTTGGAGGCAAGCAATCCGCTACGCAGGCGGCTTTTCTTTTTTTCCCCCGGTTGGCCATCGTTTTGTGTCCCCCTTCACCTTTTTCATTGCTTGCACTTGTTGTTTTGTGTCCCCCCTTTTCTTTTTCATTTCTCGTGCATCTGTCATTTTGTGCGCCACGGTAGGCTGTCATTGTTTCTGTGGACGAACATCTTGGAGGCGAGCCATCCGAAACGCAGTGTGAGATCACCCACTGCAGTTGTTATTTCTGCAGGCGTAGCCCGCACCGCCCGCACCGCAGGCACTTAGCTAGGCTTCTTTTATGAGTTTCGCGGCTGCAACTTTTCTTCTTTTTCTTTTTCTTTTTCTTTTCTTTTCTTTTCTTTTTTTTTTTTCTTTTTTATGGTTGGTGAAATTGAAACGGTATTCACCAGTTCGCACTAGCGAATGCAGATCCCAGGGCTCGATCCCTAGTTCCCCGTCTTACCTGTGTATAGTATCAGCCCGTAGGCTTGAGCCCGCGACCTGTAGGACCGCCAGTGGTAGGCAGGTTTTCGTAGGTCACAGCTTAGAAGGGAATCGAACTGTAGACTTGTAGGGTAAGAGTCTAGACAGTTCCGAAGTCGTAGCTGTAGGATGTCTGAAGGGTCAAGGTCGTAGCTGGTACTTACCTGAAAGGGCAAAGTCGTAGCTGCTACAGTACCAAAAGGCCAAGCAGAGGTTTCTAGAACTGGCCTTTCGGAGTCAGCCCCTGTTTAGGCCGAGGCAAGTAGGCAAGTGGTATAGGTCCACTACGCAGAGTCAGCAGTCCCAGGYAGCYCAGTCCGGTCCAGTCAAGCAAGTACCGTCTGGGACTGTGCACATCGTGGGCCAAGGGATACAGGGCAGACCAACGCCGCACAGAAGTATAAATCAAGAGCTGCGTCCAGCCATTCATTCATTCCTGTGGATGCCATGCGGAAGCGCTGCCTCAGCAGCTTGTGCGAGGAGGTCTGCAGTGCGCCCCAAGTCGAAGTGGACAGTGAAGTGTAGTATAGCGATAGGGTAGTGGCACCTAGCGCTGCCATAGCTGTAGTACAGTGTGTGTGTGTGTTGCGTATGAGCACTGAGTGTTGCGTGTGGGACATCCACGGTGATCCAGAGTGCGAACAGTGAATTGTGTGGGCGCAGAGCCGCCATAGCCAGTTGAAGAGAACTCTTATCCGGTTACGTTATCTTTGAGTACTGTGTGGGCGCATGTCGCCAGTTTGCTGTATCGCTGTTTGCATGCAAGACAAGTGTGAATAATCCGAGTCTGATTGCACTGGTATCGGAGCAGGTACCCGCTGTTCCACTCGCGCGATGTGTGCAGGGCCGATGGGCCATAGCTGAAGTGACCGCGGGAGGAGGCAGTCCGCCATAGCGGACCTAGAGGTGGAAGAAGACGCCGCACACCTGCAACAAGAAGATCACGACGAGAGAGAGAGAGAGATGAGTGATACAAGATTGGTTACTTACCTGCTGCGCTGAAGATACCGCTACAGCGGGAGAGAGAGAGAGAGAGAGAGAGAGAGAGAGAGAGAGAGAGAGAGAGAGAGA
>BFEA01000304.1:797133-808751 GCA_003427395.1 Chara braunii | reverse complement strand
AGAAGAAGAAGGAGAAGGAGGGAGCCGAGGAGGAGAGGGAGAGAGAGGGGACTGGCGATGGGAGGGAGGAGAGAAGCCTCCAACTCCCGGTACCTCAGGCGGCTATGGCCGCTGGTAACCCAGTCGCCGCTGCTGCTGCGCTACCGCTGCGCTGCCTGCTCCTCGCTCCTGCGCTAAACATAGCGCTCCAACGGCACTCTGGTGCCGACCTTACCGCACCATATCGTATACCGGTGGGTCGATCCCCGAAGTGAGGCCGGACCGGTTCTATATACCGGTGGGGAAGAGGCCGGCCTCAATGCTGTGAGGCCTGGCCGTGCCCTGAACCGTCCAGATGGACGGTTCAGCCCCAACCGGCGGGCGGCAGCCTCAAGAGTGCCGCCAGGCCCAAACGGTAATGTCGTTTGGGCCTGCCCGTCGGGTTTGGTCCAAGGTGAGGCCTTTATGGCCTGTAGTACCCCCAAGGTCGGGCCTTTAGGCCCTGATGTGTCCCTCTAGCCCTAAGTCGGGTCCGGTAGGACCCGTGTGGCGTCGAAGATGTAACAGAAAGTGACGAAGGCGGAGGAGAAGATGACTATGGCAGAGGAAGAAATTCATAGCTTACTCGATTCCTAACAGAATCGAGCATGGGAAGATGTGGAATAGACAATTAGGGGAAGGGCAAATTCGAATCTGCAATTAGATTGAGCAAAGAGTTAGTAGAAGGTGAGAAAGAAGAGAGAGAGAATGCTGGGGAGGAAGAGGACGAAGAGGAGAGGAAAAACAGAAGTGAAAGTGACGGATCTCAATCATTCCCTGGCCGCTTTAGACGGTCCAAGATGCTACATGGAGGTTTTCGACCACTACGAATCTGATGGCAGCGGCAGATTGTTGGTTCTGGTGATAATTTGGTCGCTATAGGCACTGGGGGCTGCGTGTCTACTTCGAGAGGATTTCTGAAGATGGTGATGTACCTTCCCATTTTCTAGCAGAAAATTCATTCTCATTATGCACTTTTGGTGACTGGAGGGGGACGTGACGACCTCCTCGTAGCTGATCGCGCTGGTGTTCCTGATCGTTATCGAGAACCAAACATTAATCTCCGTAGTGATTGTCATTGCCATGTTCACTCTGGCCACCGTCCTCGTGGTCGTGATCAAGCTCGCCATTAGTGCTACTACTCTTAGTCGTCATCCCGATCCTGATTTGCGCCATCATAGTGGTCGTCCGATCATCATCGTGGCGCAGCTCTAGATTCAAACGTGCAATTAGCGGGCATCGTCACGCTGATGCCTACCCATTGTGGCCCCCGAACTGCAAAGGCTGTCTTTGAAGATGCCGCATTTAACCAAGATCACGGTTAGAATCGATGACGGTAGGACAGACTGGGGAAAACAGCAAAAAGGACGAGCGCGTGGAGAGATAGAGAGATCGTGAGGAGGGGGAGCTAACAGCGAGGCCGAGAGGAGCTTACCTGCCTAGTGTTCCTTGTCTTCGAGGTCGTCCTAGCCGTGCTGCTCATTTTCGTGGTTGTCGTGTTTGTGTTCATTGAATCGTGCTCATCTTCGCATTGGCGGTCGCTGTGTTCCCCTTTGTGCTCATTTATTGCAGTCTCCCTTCTCGTGCAGGGAGTAACTGCACGAATCTGGCCGTGGCATTGGCCAGGTGTACTAAGAATCAAGGGGGGTAGGTGCAAAGAGGGAGAGAAAGAAGTTGGGAGGCAAGGTGCAAGAATGCAACAGAGATCCTTGTTGCATGGGAATGATCGATGGTGATGCATCTTCTAATGTTCGGGCGATAGGTGCATTCTTGTTGTACACATGTACCAAGTTATGTTCTAAGGAGAGATACACATGTTCTAAGGAGCCGCTGCTCGATGGGTACATCATTGAGATCCTGCGGTTGTTCGTCGGGATCCCAATATTGCCATAGTCCTCTTGTTGAGACCGGAGTGGTAGTCAACTCTCGCATTGGTAACAATAGTTGTTGCCCACGGCAAGGCAATCGGTATCGTTGCCATCGTGCTCATTAACGTGTTGCCAATAGTACTCGATGTAAAGATTATACTTGCCTAATACTGCTCGTAGACGCGATCCGGCTGGTAGCATTGCAGCTCGCCTAAGTGGTCGACCAGCTCGATGTTTGGCTGTGCTCGGTGTTTTCTTTCCTTGCACACACGAACCGGACTCTTCTTCCGCTGTGGCCATCTTACTAATGCCACCTGAAGTTATTGCCTGGATTGTGGCTATCTTCGTGCTTTGAGCTGCCTATCCCAAGTGCTTTCTAAGGCTACTAAGACCTGGCCAAAGGGAAGAGTCAGGCGCACTGAAGAAAGAAGTTGAAAGGAACGAGTTAAGTGTTGAACTTAACATCCTGCAGGCAGCTGTTGGCGTTGGGGTTTGATGACTGTGCATTATCCACCAAGTTGCTACTCCCCGTTCGGTTATGGTAATCCATTTTAAGACGATGTTGGTACTTTGTAACACTGTTAAGGCTATGCCCGAAAACATCACCGCTACCTGCTATGGAGTTCCAGACTGTGTTGCTGCTATTGTTGTGATGGGTTCATCATTGAGATCCTGCGGTTGTTCGTCGGGATGCCAATATTGCCATAGTCCTCTTGTTGAGACCCGAGTGGTAGTCAACTCTCGCATTGGTAACAATAGTTGTTGCGCACGGCAAGGCAATCGGTATCGTTGCCATCGTGCTCATTAACGTGTTGCCAATAGTATTCGGTGTACTGATTATCCTTGCCTAATACTGCTCGTAGACGGGATCAGGCTGGTAGCATTGCAGCTCGCCTAAGTGGTCGACCGGCTCGGTGTTTGGCTGTGCTCGTTGTTTTCTTTCCTTGCACACACGAATCGGGCTCTTCTTCCACTGTGGCCATCTTACTAATGCCACCTGAAGTTATTGCCTGGATCGTGGTTATCTTTGTGCTCCGAGCTGCCTATCCCAAGTGCTTTCTAAGGCTACTAAGACCTGGCCAGAGGGAACAGTCAGGCGCGCTGAAGCAAGAAGTTGAAAGGAACGAGTTAAGTGTTGAACTTAATATCTTGCAGGCAGTTGTTGGCGTTGGGGTTGGGGTTGTTGACTGTGCATTATCCACCAAGTTATTCCCAGTTCGGTTATGGTAATCCATTTTAAGACGCTGTTGGTACTTTGTAACATTGTTAAGGCTATGCCCGAAGACATCACCGCTACCTGCTGTGGAGTTCCAGACTGTGTTGTTGCTATTGTTGTACTTTTTGTTGTGTTTCTGCCCTGGCTGCTATGCTGAGCTGTTGTTTCGAATCTGGGGCGGTTACTGGGCGTCAAGAGTCTGCTGCTGAACTTGTTGCGCTATCTTGCTGCTAATGAAAGCAAGTTGCCGCTGTTGAGGCTGCACCATTGTTGTGCCCCATATTGCTGCTATTTTCTTGTGGTGCTTTATTGTTGCTACTGGACCTTGGAACTGCTGTCCAGTGCGATTAAGAACTGCTGTTACGGCGCATTTTGGGTTATCTCTATGCTTTGTTGCACTACCATTGTGCATTTGCTGCTGCACAATTGCTGGTTCTCTTCTATTTGCTACGTTGTTGCTGCCAATGACTCCAAACAGCAACGGAGTGTGTTGGTTGTGTGGAGCTGTGCTTCGCTGTGTTATGTTGTGCATTTGCTGTGTATTGTTGTGTTTCGCTGCGCTTTGCAGTTGCGCCTTGCTGCTGCCCTTCGCTGCTGGTTTTTGCTCAAAAGTCTTGCACCGTGTTTTGCACGGTACATTGATGTTGTGCATTGCTGCTGTATATTGCTGCGTTAATGCACGTGTTCGAATAGAACACGGGTTGTGCTCTATTCAAAAGCAGTCTTTCTAGGCTGCATAGCTGCAGTTTGGTCAGGGGTGATCAGGCCTTGCAAGGGGATTACTGCTGCAACTTGGACGCTTGTCAGGAAGTCGCTACTCTGCGTTTTGGTCGTGGTTTGGCCATCTTCCCTGCACTTTGGCTACCATTGCCAGGCCCACAGGCAATTCAAGGCTCCAAGGCCCTCTCCACGCGAGCCTAAGTGACCCCTTCCTGTGCCTTGAACAACTGATACTCCTCCCTCTATCCTTCTCATTATCACCCTAGTCTGACATTCGTGGGAGGAAGGCGGCAGGTGGGATTGCAACCCACAAGACTGCAGCAAGACCTTGTGGGAGGTCCACCCACTGATTGCGGGAGTTCTGCCGGATCCCAGGCGGGAGTCCGGAGGCTGATCCATTAACATCTCAATAAACCCCTACTTATACGACCCCGCGTTATTTGGTTTGGTTTTGACGTTTGTATAGTTTTCCTTTGATTTCTCTTTCAGGATTTTAATTGAATCAGAGGGAATATGCGCTATGTGTGATTAATTCATCTGCCTGTGAGAAAACTCACTATTTCTGCATGCGAAAATTTGAATGGATTTCGATGTGATGTCGCATCAGTTGATCCACACACTTTGCTATTGCCCGCGTGAAATGTTTGAATGGGCCTTGGCATGATGTCGTATCAACTGATCCAGGCGCTTTGCTCTCATTTGCCTGAAAAGTTTAACACCTGGGCGTGATAGAATCAACTGATCCGGACGCTTTGCAGTTGTTTGAATGAAATGGTTTGAAGGACCTGAAAATGATGCCATATTGACTGATCTGGGTGCTTTGCTAAGTCGGTCCGTTTGCTTTTTGACAAATGCCAGACTTATCTCTTTGTGGGAAAGTCCAAGCAAGTGGTTTTGACAAGTCTGCATGTGTCTGACTAGCAACAGACTGAAAAGTTAACATGGACTAAGAAATAAGATATAGGACTCATGCTTGTAAAAAAAGGGGAGATGTGATCAGGATAAAGCAGAAGATGAAAGCTTTGGTTTAGCAAACCCCTGGTTTGAAATGACTAAACTATGCTCACATGACATGCATGTTGGCAATGCTTCGTCTTTTGTTCACAACTCAGTTCATTTTCTGCCTTAGAAGGGTGGTTTGTTAGTGCTCGCCTTAGGCTTAACAGAATGCTGGTAGTCATTTCCTCTTATCTTTGCATTTGTCTCTTTTTATGGATGTTTGTTGTGATCGGATCTCGACTTACCTTTTCAGCTCAGTCGAAATCTTGATAGCTCCCCCACTCTAAGGGATGCGGCCAAAATTTCTATTAACTTTGTATAGCCAAAATCTTGAGAGTTTGTGCGGTGGAGTTAATTGAGTCCCTCCTTTTGACTCGATAGGAATTTTAGGGGGCTCCCTCGGTAGGGGGAATGCTGCTGAATTTTTGTTGAGTCAAAAGAAGTTAGATCATTCATAGGTTGTCTTTTAGGATTTTCCCTCCTAATTTGATATAGTAAGAATTATGGGAGCATACTTCCCTAACGGAGATGCTGCCAAAATTTTTACTAAATCGAAGGAGTTAGCGGAATTTCGATCTTGATCCCAAATGGGATTTACTCCCTGATCTCGAAGGGGTAAAAGTCAAAGAGACGATTTCCTTGGGAGGAAATGTTGTTAGGATTATGATTGGCTTAGACTCGCTTCTAAGCGTAGCGTCGGATAGTTGAGAATGTGATATGGAGTTAAGTTAGCTCGACAAGTGGCGTTTGCCTTGGTCTATGACACAGGTCACCGCTACCTGCAGGGGGCTTTAAAGATTTGAACTTCATAAACTTTTGCTATCCGTTGATAGCAGGTCGGTTTGCGACTCAACCTTAGCCCTCCATGATACCTACGCCCAAATGTCTATGAACCTGTAGGCAAATGGCATCCCCTCGCGAATATTTTTCCCCCTTTTAAACCTTTCTAAATGGCAATGCAGAAGTTGTGTGAAACTGGAGTGAAAAAGGGAATGTCATTGTTGAGTGGGGGTCGGAAAGGATCGTGTGGGACGTGGTCGGGTGATAGAAAGGTTGACCACGTTACTGGCATTGGCCTATGAATTTGGTTGTGCGTCATATGTGTGCAAGTATGTATCTGAGCGAGGATTTAATCCGGGATTGGGAATGGTGTCGATGAATGAATGTAAGGTGTGGGTGACAAAATCCAATTGTGGTTGTGAGAATAGATCTCCCTGATTTCCTATGAGACTTCCCCCCTTTTACTTTTCACCTTCTCTTACTGCCCGCATCTGGCGGAAGGCAGGATGGGCTAAGCATAAGACTAGCGCTCGACCCCCAACCAAATTGGGACTCAATTCGGATATGGCGAATTGTTCGCTAACCCACACCTACCCTTGTTAAATTCCTTGAGAAAGAAATGAGCGTACCCCAAGGGTTTGCTATCTCGATTGTTGGTTAGATGTTGGTTCTAAACCTGGATTTCGACGTCCTTGTCCAGGACATCCCAAGTTTTGGTCTAGCACAAAAGGGTCTCCCCTACGTACTTGACTCTCACCCCTTGCTCACCGCCATCCCCTGCCTAAAGGCCAAGGATTGCGCAAGGGGTGAACGGCCCTTCGTTCAACCGCTTTGTATCGTGAGGTTAGCTTCCTTCACGATATTTCATTTTCCACACTTGAGTGTCGTACGCAAACCCGAAACCCATGAAATGTCGAGCAGTCACGGGCAAAGCCTGAAACGTCGCCATGACAATCAAAGTGACAACACATGACTGAGTGTTATGGTCATCGCCACACGCGCATTCCTTTTATGCATCTTTGCGCAAGTCTCGCCCATCCACTCGAGTTATGGGTCTAGACATTTGTAAAAGGGACTAGGCACAAGTGTTTGTTTAAGTGAATAATATTATTTCATTGTGTAGCGCGTGGTTAAGTTAGGATGTCCTAGTTGACCAACGCAGAATCACGCGTGGGAGATCAACGCCCCGCACGACGGTTCACGTGCGGGTTCGATCTAGGTGTTGACCACTCATACCCCCTATGGTAAGTGCCCTCGGTTGGACCACCTCAGCGATTGCACGTAAAACCTTTCACATGTGGTCCAGTAGCTTGGCGGGGATACGCCCACCTAACGGATGGTGACAGCTCCCGCAGGTGGAGGTAAATTGCACCTCGCAAGACCCTATCCTGTTATAGGGGCTCGATGGAGGAATAGATTGCGCACTCAACCAAAGCAGCTCTGCTGCTTCTCTTATATGTGATGCGACCCGCGAATCTGCCAATCCTGCGTGACGCTGGGAAGGTTCCCTCCATGGGACCATGCACTCAACAGCGCCTTCAAGAAAGCAGAGTGAAGGTGGAATTTACATAGTTTGTGGCATCTCACGACTCGTGAAGTACTTGAGATTTTTTGCTGGAGTCAAGAATAGTGAAGCCCATTCTTTCATTAGCGAGTTTTGGCATCCTTGTTATAGGAATCCACATCCTTGTTTTTGCGTAGGTGGTGAGAACATTCAACTTTCGACATCGCTTCACAAATCAACATTAGGAATGTATATGGACTGACACAAAATTTTCAACGTATCTGACAACCAGCATGGTCTAGATATGTTTGCAATTGTGTTCCGTTGTGTAGCGACGTGAGAGGTGAATTTGAAAGCAAAAAAAGAACATTCCGCAATGCCTGCCGTCCTACAGGTGCTTTTTAAAAAATTGAGAAACAAAAAAATATCTTATATATTCCATAGGAGATGATAAGAGACTAAGGACCTCACAATTCAACCCAAAAGTGTGCATTTGGGCCACTACCCAGCTTCAATGGATATAATGTCCCATTCATCTAAAAAAAACAAATCAAGTTCTCCATTACAACCTACCTGCCCTATCTTTATCTAAATATTCTAATATCTAAATGGATGGCCTCATCTCTAGAGCGGCCTAATGCATTCTTTTATCTTCATGTACACTGCTAAACTTGTTTTATAACTCTGTAGCCTCTTCAACGCCCATTTCACACACCTCCCAATACCTTGTCCAACTACAGCTCTGCCTATTTCAAGCCTAAGGTGACCTTGAAAGTAACTGGGTGCACACTTTGAATTTCACTATTCAGGTTCCCTTGCTAATCCATGGGCCAAGAATTGACTTTGGTCTCGTGACAATGTCACTACTAGTCCCGCGAGTCGATTACCAATTCCCCCTATCTTCAGGAGCCACACTGGACCTCTCCTCTGCCAATCTACAACTGTCATGAATCTTATTCGTTTCTTGACTTGGGCTTTCATTTGTTCAAAATTCAAGTGTTCCCCTCTGAATAAACTGCCATTCCTCGCGTTCCATATGACTGTCACATAATCCCTCAACATTCTTGATCCACGTAACCCCATCCTTTTCCATGTGACTTAGTACCCAATGAGACATCCCGTCTCGATCCAATCGTTCGTCCATGCAAAATCCTGCTTGGAAAAGTCTTTCCAGTGTTTTCACCACCACTACCACAACTGGATTGAGTCAGGGCAATATGTACAAATTTGCTAGGGCGATTTCCCGGGTGCCCGGGTGCCAAATTCCCACCGGAATGGCACCGGGGCACCTGGCCGGTCAAGACCCCCGGTCGGGCCCCCGGGCCAGTTTCACGCAAGGCTGAAAAAAAAAAAATCCGCGGCCTGAGGGGTGCTCCAAGGTTCGTTGAGGCCGGTAGGACCGGTGTAAAAAAAATTTCGACCGTGGGGGGACCCGAAATGTACCTTGCAGCGTCGCCAAGATCTGGACGTCGATCTCGAAGATCGACGTTTGGATTTTGCAGGTTTTGAAATTCGTTTGCCTGCACGTTTTCGCACCGGCACGATGAGTTTCCTGACGCGAAAACGCACGGGAAAACGACTTCCCGTACGGAGTCAGCCATCAAAGCCCATGCGACGACGACGAAGCCCCGAAGACCCCCTGCCGTTGCCCCGGGAGCCCGCCCCCATCGCCCGCCGGCCACTCCTCGGCCATCGACAGTTTGTGTGTGTGTGTGTGTGTGTGTAATTGTGTGTGTGTGAGAGAGAGAAAGAGAGGGAGAGAGACAATTTTCCAGCCATTTCTCTCCTCCTCTTCTTCATCTTCTTCTTCCTCTTCCTCTTGTTCTCGTCCAGCTGCCCATCACCCCACCACCCGCCATCTTCTTCTTCTTCTTCTTCTTCTTCTTCTTCTTCTTCTTCTTCTTCTTCCCCCCCCCCCGACTTCGCCGCGATGACGCCCCTGTGTTCCATCTTTTTCGTCATCGTTCAGTAGGTAGTGCGAAATAGGACACACAAAAAAAAAAAGAAAAAACGTCATCCTTCGATCCTCCTCTTTCCCCTCCGCTCTTCTTCTTCTTCTTCGTCTTCTTCTTCTTCTTCTTCTTCTTCTTCTTCTTCTTCTTCTTCTTCTTCTTCTTCTTCTCTCCTCCTCCACCTTATTTTATGGTCTTCTTACTCCCCTCCTCCCCCTGTCAATTCTCTCGCCGGCAAATCTTCTTCTTCTTCTTCTTCTTCTTCTTCTTCTTCTTCTTCTTCTTCTCTCGTCCTTTTGCTCCAATCTTTTTCGTCGCCGTCTATAGGTAGCGCGAAATAGGACACGAAAAAAAAAAAAAAATCGTCCTCCGAGTCATATCCAACTCATCCTCTGATCCTCCTCTTCCCCCGCCTCCGCTCATTAACTTCTTCTTCTTCTTCTTCCTCTTTTCCTTCTTCTTCTCTCCTCCTCCTGCTCCCGTCTTTTTCCTCGTCGTTCTATAGGTAGCGCGAAATCCCCCAGGCCCACCCCCCCCCTTCCCGGAACCCCCCAGGCCCGAAGTCACCACCCCGGATTTGGGGTCTACAGACCGAGCGCGGAGCAACCCCGCAAAAAAAAAAAACAAAAAAAACAAACTTTCAGGGCCCTTTTTTTTTACGACCGGGATACCCGAGCATGGGACCGGTCCGGTCGTGATGCCGCGGTCCAGACCAGCCAGTCATGAGAATCTTCCTAGCAAATTTGTGATGCTAACTCCCATGCTCACTTGCATATTGGAATAGATGAGTACCTCCATCTTTTTTACATTCACCCATATTGCAGAGAGTGGCATTACAGAGAACATAGGATCAAGAAAAGTCGGTGGAGGTTGCCATGAAAAGATGGCAGGACCGGGCGCATGCGGTGGTTCAGTAAGCGCTAGCACACAGCGCTAATTTGAGCGCTGCAGTTTCAAGCAACACGGGAAATCAACGTGCGCGAACCTCTGAGCGCCTCAGCCTTCAAATTTGAGGAAGGAGACAAACAAAGGGTGAGCACAAGCCAACATACCACGCCACGCCTTCGGGCGTGGCCACCCCAAGCCAATCATAGGGTCATCAAATGTAAGAGAGAGAAGGGAAGGAGAAGGAACGTGGAGGAAAACCGGAACGATTGAGTGTGAGGGAAACTAGGAGTCCTAAAAGAAGGAAAGGACAAAAGGGGCGAGGATCCAACAAGGGAAAGGAAAGCGAGAGAGAATTTTACAAAACACGGAAGAACAACAGGCGGAGCAGATGCGAACAATAAATCTTTGCACGTTGTAGCAATACGCGACAAATCAATTCCTGCTCCATCATCACAACATACCAGGTTTGAACAGCCTTGTGGGGATTTCCAAGGAAAGGTCAGACAACGCTATTCAACCTCATCGGCTTGTACACAAAGGACAGCGGAAGGACGAAAGGTCAAGCGCTCAAAAAGAAAGAACAGCGACAACGGAAGGCAACAGTAGAAGGGAGAGAGAGAAACCAATTTCTATCTAGGGCGCATTTTGTCAAGAAATGGATAGAAAGATCAAGCACAAGTAACTGCCGAGAAAGGAAACTAGAAACGAGCTTCAACCGTTCCTAGGCGAGACTTTACCCGAATATAGAAGGAATAGGAAACGGCTAACAATAAGCCTATATGACAAGTAGTGCCACACAGCCTTACGTCATCATCCTGGTTCAACCGCCGGACCAAATAGTACAAGCCAGGCAGTATTCAAATAGGAACAGCAAAACCTAGCCAGCACGATTGTCTCCGCGTGGTCCCCACTTTCCCCCGCAACCCACCACTCATCAGCACTTTCAAAAAGAAGATGTTTAACCAACACACCCTCCCCCATCACGCCACACACCCGCAAACCCCCACCGAAGCTATAGTCCCTAAGAAAGCAGAGAAAGCCTAACACGCCCCAACCCACAACATACACCAATGAACACCACGCTCACCACCAACACACTACCCTAGCCCCTAGCATTGCCCCCCCACCTCTTCAACCCGCCCCCCCTACGCCCTCGCCATCACCCAACGAATTCCTATAGAGTCTCGAAACGGTAACCAAGCAAGTTAAAGCAAATGTTGTGCGAATCAGAAGATTATTATTTGGTTGGTTTATTCATTCAATTATCATCCGAGATAATTTGCGAAATACCCCTTTGCAAAATACCCCTATAAGTTGAGATATATGCCAAAATGCCCCTAAAAGATTTAGCTAGAGCGGAATATCCCTCTGGCACAAAAAATGCTCTCCGAAATGCCCCTAGCATCAGTTGTACCAGTCATCTTGCAAAATACCACTGCCGGGTACTACCCATGTTTGCAAAATGTCCCATTACTTGCCAACTTTTCCCAGGCCCTTTGTATTTTCATTTTACCCCTGACGCCCAGGTCATCTTTACGTTTTGCCTCCTCGCTGTGTGTTTCTGCATGTGTGAGAGAGAGAGAGAGAAGGGAAGCGTGATAGCGGGATAGCAAGAGAGAGAGAGAGGGAGGGAGGGAGAGAGAGAGAGAGAGAGAGAGAGAGAGAGAGAGAGA
>BFEA01000304.1:767668-796089 GCA_003427395.1 Chara braunii | reverse complement strand
CACACACACACACACACACACACACACACACACACACACACACACACACACACACACACACACACACAAAGAAAAAAAAAGAAAACTGGCAGTGCATATTTCCATATTCTAGCGCAAGATTCATTTCGATTTCGCTCATCTTATGGATGGAAGTAGCCTCTCTCTATCTCTCTGCGCACATGGCTGGAAAGCAATGTATATTTCCATGTTCTAACACACACACACACACACACACACACACAAAGGATGAGCAAAATCGAATGAATCTACCGCCGGAACGTGGAAATATGCACTGCCACGCGTGTTTGTGTGAGTGTGCGTGTGCGTGTGCATGTGCGTGTGTGTGTGTATGTGTGAGAGCGAGAGACAGAGGGAGCCTGGAGCGGGATAGTGGGGCGGGATAGGGGCAGTGGCACATGGCGAGAGAGAGAGAGAGAGAGAGAGAGAGAGAGAGAGAGAGAGAGAGAGAGAGAGAGAGAGAGAGAGAGCTGGAGATGGGGAACCTCACCGACGGGCCTGGGTATTGTGCAAAGTTACCCACCCAGTATAGAGGGCAAACCGGGTAAAACAGGGTGCAGGCCCAGGCCCCAACAACGCGGTCCACATTGCAAATTTGAACATGGTCCTGACAGGGGCGAAACGCAAAGAATTAGTTTGAAAGGGCATTTCGCTCTACCCAAATCTTTTAGGGGCATTTTGGATTACATCTCGACTTACAGTGGCATTTCACAAATTATCCCTTATTATCCTAAATTCTTTGTTTAAATTCTTGTCGATTCATTTAATTTCACAATTCTTTGGGCGCTTGAGGAGGGCAATTCCAACTTTCTTACTTACAAGGGGAAAAGGAATCTCTACCCACTTTTTTAAGGGTCGCCAAAAACAAAGATTCCTCCTATTCCTCAACCAACCCGATGACAACACCTACACCCCAAAGACAAATTTGAAACCCAACGCACTCCAATAGCCAAGTTGCTCGCAAAGCGCACAGGGACCAGGGCACAGCACTTCACCGAAACCCTCAGCAGCCCAAGATTCGAGTTTGCCCTCCCAGGCCTCTCGAGAGGGAACACAAAAACCAGCAACAACGATGAAGACACTGGGACAAAGAGTGACTAAAATTTTTATGAACAAAACAAAAATTAAAGAAGAAATCATCAAAATGGAGGAAATCATCAAAAACGCAGCGGGAGAACAAGAAGAAGTCGGAATCTGGGAATACCCCAAGCAACAACTGCTCCACTAGCGGTTAATGGAAGGCCAAAAATTCGGGGTTTTTCGCCGCATCGCTACAAGCAATGTTGTCGAATCTTTTGCGAACAAACTATGCACGGTCATAATACAAACATCAAAAAAACAATCAGGCAAAAGAAAAACGAAAAAATCAAAATCAAGAGCACTATAAATCCCTATTCGGAGTAGCTTTCGGAGTTCGCCAAAGCGTTTTTCGGGTCTGCTATTTTTGCTAAGTTTTTTGTTACTCCTTCAAATACGACGAAACTGAATACAGATATACCCTAAAGCACATATATAACAGGCAAAAAGAAAAACTGAGAAAAGAGTAAAAATTCAGGGAAATATGACAGTTTCAATGAAAAATTCGCCAAAATTCGCCGAATTTTGGGCCTTCCATTAACCACCTCTCTTCTCTTCTCGTTCAAAGGTAAGTCTTTGTTCTTGTTGGTAAAGTTGCATAGGACCGCGTGCTTTTTGCACAATTCGTTCAACGGGGTGAGAGTCGATTAATGGAAGGCCCAAAATTCGGCGAATTTTGGCGAATTTTTCACCGAAACTGTCATATTTCCCTGCACCAGAGACACAACATGGTTTGGGAAGAATCCTCCAGACCTACTATGCATCCAAGCAACCAATTTAACTGATTTCAAGGAACACCAAAGAACACAAGCACAGATCACAAAGAAATTGAGATGGGTTAGGAAGCAATCCAAGCAACGGCTCCTCGAGCTAACTCTACAGGTGTAGCCATTCTGACCCACGCTAAATCCAGGTCAGCAAATAGAATCACTAGGGTGAACTCAAACATAGGCACAGAGGAGGGTTGATGGACCTGTTTGGACTTTCTAATAGGTGAGGAACAATTCAGGATCATGACCATTCATTGCCCTAACACATTGAGTCAAAGATATGGACTAATCGAAAGACTCCTCCCGAGATGTGTGACCGACAAGCCTCTCATCCTAGCAGGAGACTGGAACAACACCCTTGACCTAACACGTGATCGGGTCACAGGTGGAAGACTAGGGTCAGACCAAACAGTCTTGAACGAAGCTCTCCCCATACGCGACCTGATGGTAGAAAAGAGTATCATAGATCCGTTTAGAGTTATATACCCAAAAAGCAAAGAATTCACGTACCTAAAAAGGAATAGAAGCCAGCACATATCGGCATCAAGAATCGATTACTTCTTAATGTCTGAATCCCTCATAGGCACAGTCAATAATGTAGAAATAGGAAAACTCCCTCACTATGCAGGGCTCGGCAACAAACCAATCTTCTGATCTCTTAAATTAGGAACTGCCCCAAATAAAGGACATGTTTTTTTCAAAATTAGCAACACGTTACTTAACACCACCGAAATGAGGGAAGCGGTACGTCCCGCTTGCATCAACCACGTCAATGTCAACCAAGACTTTCCAAATCTGGTTTCAACCCTAACAGAATCCACAGCAAGAGCCTCCAGGTTGTTAGCTGCAAAACGAAAACAAAGGGAAGAGGAGCTACAACAAGCAATGAGGATAGCAGAGAAAAACTTCCTGAGCAACCCAAAACACAATCTCTATGAAAGAACCTTCGAATGCACTAGACAAGAATTAGCAAAGTGGGAAGAATGGAAAAGTAACGGACTGAGGATGAAAGCTCGGGCTAAGGAATGGGGAAGAAGGGGAGAAATGACCAAGTACTTCAACAAGATCAGAACCAATGCCCGGAACGCAAGCATAAAAAAACTCCAAACAAAACATGGGCTATTGCCTAATCCACAACAAATGCTAGCGGCAGCGGCCAACTTCTTCCAAAATTTGTGCACCTCAAAGGAACCAAAACATTCAGAATCTGAAACAACGCGAGCCAGAGCAAAGTTCCTAGCATAACTCGATAGAACAATATCAACAGAGCAAGCGGCGGAACTGGATGCACCGATCTCGAAATAAGAAATCCTCGAGGCATTACAATCCATGAACCCTAACAAAACATCGGGCCTAGGCGGACTCTCTAAGGAGTTTTCGGTTTCCTTTTGACCAGCATTGGGAACGGAGTATTGCGCATTCTTAGACAAGCATGGACTAGGGGCTCATTAGGCAACTCCTTAAGCACAGGCGTAGTCTCCCTCCTATACAAGAAGGGAGATCCCACCGACATCAGAAACTATAGACTAATCTCCCTATTGCCAATAACATACAAAATCTTAGCAAAGCTCCTGGCAAACAGAATAAAAACAATAACAAAGATTTGTTTTCATCTCGATCAGACTGGTTTCATACCCGGAAGATTTATACTAGACAACGTAATGACACTCAACGAATCAGTTAGGTACATCCAAGATAAAAGAATAAATGTCGCCATCTTGTTCTTTAATTTTAGAAAGGCTAACAACCAAGTAATTGGAACTTCCTGCAACAAAGCATGGAAAAAATGGGGGTAGGCCCTAGCTTTCTAAAATGGGTCCATGTCCTCTACACTGAAGCCCACGGTAGGGTACAAGTCAATGGCCATCTCTCACACACATATCGTATGTCCCGATAAGTGAGGCAAGGGGATCCACTAGCAGCCCCTATTTTCCTTTTCATCATGGCAGCCATAGCATCATTCTCGAGGAAAGACCCATCAATAGAAAAACTAGTGGAAGACAGACAACACCCAATCTCACTACCCACTACTATCATATCTGCAGATGACCTGACCTTCCTAATACGCGTCTCAGACTCGCCATTCGAAGCACTGACAAGAGCAATGCAAGCATTCCAAATAGCATCACAAATGAAAATAAACTAGCCCAAAACAGTCGGCTAGTGGCTTACACATCTGCAAACCGACCCTCCACCAAGCACCCTGGAAGGCATGACCTGGTCCCGAGGCAATGAACCACTCAGATTCCTAGGAATACAGATGATCAAGCATGGCCCTAACCCAGCTATGGCTCTCACAATAATGAACAAAATGATAACCAAACTCGACAACTGGTCCAAGGTACATACCTCCTTATTCAGCAGAGTTTTAATCCTTAATGCACCGATCTTCGCAATGCTATGGTATGCAACAACACTATGGAGCCCACCGAAACGGATAAAATTCCAGCTCAGAAGGAGAGCAGCAACATATCTATGATATGGGGATCCCTCTGAAGTCAATTTCATCTCAAAGGCTGCGTGGAGATATGTCACACTCAGAAAGACACGAGGCAGCCTAAGAATCCTGGATCCAGAAACACAAATCAAAGCACTGCAAGCCAAATGCATCCTTGAACCACTAGTACCTTTGTCGGTTTGAAAATACTCGGCCTCCAACCTTTCAGGAGGCCGAAACGAAACGATGGCCGCCGATTAGATTTATCAACGACAGCCGTTGTCGGGCTCCGCCTCCTAAAAGTTCGTAGGTAAACCAAAACTTGTCGAAAATATGCTCGGAGGTACTAGTGGTTTAAGATAATAACTAACCATAATCTGCCATGGACCAAGTTAGGATTGTATAGGATACAACAGCTAGCCAAATACAAAACACCCGATAACATGAGGGTTGTGGGTTGAGTTTAGACCATGAACAAATCCTGGGCAATGAGGGGAACAAAGCGAGCACCAGGAACAGAGGGAGGGGAAGGTCAACAAAATAAGGACTGTTATTATGCCAACCAAAGTGAGAGAGCCCACAGTCAGAGAAGAGGTCCTTCAACAACCTCTCTTTTGTAATCAATGTGGCTGCTCGGCACAAGGCAAACCCTGGACACTAATTGGTAGAGATACGAAATGGGGAACATGGGTAGAAAAGGAGTGTGGCGCGTCAAACACCTATGGAACGACGCAGGAAAGAGATGGAAAAAGGGAGGAGAACTAAGGGAGATCTTAAAAGGATGTGACAACTTACAAGATAACATGAACAACATCCTAATCTCTATACCAAAAAACTGGCAGCAGATGCTCAAGCACCCGAGCTCATGGAAGGCAGGGGACTGTGCGACAAGAACGACGGACAATACTCCGAACTCGGCCTATCGATTTCGCTCAAGAGAAGGACCGAGGGGGGAATGGATGATCTATGACATTTACTTTATCGAAAACCCAAAGTCAACTAGAAGCCTCCTCAGCAACAATCAATCCGGGGAAATTGCCATACCACAAAGGTCATTAAGGAAAGTAAGGGTGGTAGAAACACGAAAACGCCACATCTACAACCCACTCACCGACATAGCAGACCTAGAGATAGACCCAACTGAGTGGGCATGGAAAAGCAAGTCAGGCAGACTCGGAATTGAGAAACGCACCAACTTACTGGAATATACCACCAAACTGGGCTACACACTAAGAAGGCGATCGTACCTCCTAACTCAGATCACTAGCCAAAGATGGGAGGAAAAACTCAACCTACCACCTAATCAGACTTTGCTCAAGCCGTGGAGCCGAGTTTATGCCATCACTTCAACAAAGATAAGGAGTTTTCAATGGCTACTGGTGCACAGAGCCCTCCTAGTCAACCAATGGTTGAACAAAAGAAGAAGCCTTCGATCAAAATCCCCCCTACAAGAATGCTCCGCAATTTTCTCAAAAGGCTCAGTAGAGGACATAGAGCACTGCCTACTTCATTGTCAAAAAGCAAAACAGTTGTGGGCAAAAGCGACCGAATTATGGCACTCTATCACAAACAAAACCTTTCGAACAAAAACCAGATCCTACTCTTACTAGGCCTCCACACACAACAAACATGGCAAAGGCTCAAAACCTCCTTTTTCCACATACTAAGACTTGCGACACTATGGATGATACTAGGCCTCCACACACAACAAACATGGCAAAGGCTCGAAATCTCCTTTCTCCACATACTAAGACTTGCGACACTATGGATGATATGGAACGGAATTGGTAATCCGAGAATTCTTTAACCACTGGGTGAAGGATTATGGACATCCCCTAACGATTGTAAGTGACAAAGATTCACGGTTCACAAGTGAACAATGGCAGCAACTGATGAACGTTTATGGCTCTAAGTTGACTATGTCATCAGGTCGACACCCTGAGACAAATGGCCAGACTGAGCAAATGAGCAAGATTTTGCAGCAAACGCTGCGTATGTACATACGTCCCGACCAGATTGAATAGGACGAGCATTTGCCCAAAGTTGCTAGTGCTTATAATAACTCTGTTCACCTATCTACGTGCAAAACTCCGATGGAGTTGCATTTGGGATGGCGTCCACGCAGACCTATCGATCACCTGAACCCAAATCAAGTGCATAAGCTTCCATAAGGCACAAGTGAATTTGCAATACAATATCAATATCAAAAAAATATTAAAAAAGTAAAGGAGAATATCATAAAGGCACAACATCAGATGATAGAACAGGTGAACAAGCACAGGAAACCTTCTCAATTTGTTGTAGGTGATCTGGTATGGGTTAAGTCTAAAGAGTTCGTTCCTGAAGAGAACATATCCCAAAAACTGCTACCAGCCTACAGAGGACCTTGGCAGGTTCTAGATGTGATTGGATGGACCTTCTAGCGTGATTGAGATTCCTCTACATTTGCATACGTATCCAATGTTTCACGCTTCAAAGCTCTTACCTTACGTCACGAATGAGTTATTTCCCAGTCGTAGATCGGCGATTCCTCCTAGTATGGATGGGAAATATGATGTGGACACGATTGTTGCTAAAAGTACTCTTCAAACTGGACATAGAGGCAGACCCCAGCCGCAATATAAAGTCAGATTTGCATGTCAAGACCCGAGTGAAGATCGCTGGTTCACAACACAAAAATTGATTGAGTCTGCACCTCATATTGTATCTGCTTATGAAAGAGCCAAAAGAGGAATAAGCATCATAGACAGATGAAGGTTTTCTCAGAGAACTTCAAAACTAGGCCGGCGAGAGTAAACGGGCCTTTACCCGTTCAGACCCTGAATGACGAACGCAGCATAATGGGGCCCACTCGGCCATAACTCAGTTCGTGAAAAGCAGATCAAAAGACATGTTCTCTGGGTCAAAAGTCACATCCTACCTTCAGTGAGGAGTTGTGCCAAAGGTCACAGTCGTGCCCCAAGACGAACAGTTGCAACATTCAATTGTGAGAGTCACGTCTGTTCGTCCAGGGGGCTGTGCAAGTCATGTTTGTTCATGCAGTAAATGTGTCTGATCGGGCAGTAAATGTGTCTGTTCGTGCAAAAGGTGTCTGTTCATAAAGAAATCAAAGAGATAGGGTCCCAGTCTACATTCAAGTCAAAGAGAGAGTCTAGATAAATATGGAAGTCCAAAATTTAGGCCTAAGGGCCGCAGCAGCAGCAGACCCTGAGGGAAAGGTACTGGGACACATTCTGTAGTGGTCTGGGACTGGGAAAAGATCCAAGGAATCATGATTCAGCACTCACGAAGGGAGGCCAGCACTATAAGAGACCAAGCTAGCCTCCCTACAGGATAGATTCCCATGAGCATTGATGCGTGGAAGTGCTGCGGCACTTCTACGCTAGAGTGCAGGGAAGAATACGCTGGCTGAAAGCTGCGCCAGGCAGGAGAAGTGTTGGGCGCTGGCTAGCAGAAGAAGCCATAGTTGCGCCAGCTTTGTTAGTAGTAAAAGGGTTAGTGGTAGGATACCAATGAGTAGCATTCAGAGTAGATTCTCGTAAGTAGGGAGTGTGCATGCATGATGAGACGAGGGAATCAGAACAGAGATCTTGAGAGAGAAGAGAGAGAGGGGACAGGTTCCTAAGTTGGATATGGTGGAAACTTACCTGTTGGCGCCATACGTGAGATCTGGTGAATACGTTGGCTGAGCCAGGCCCTATGTTGGCGAATGATTGAAGGAGACTTGTGATCTATTGGCGCTGAACTCTTGAACTCGAGATACTCTTTATATAATGTGATTTTGATAATATGAGCTGCGCTATCTGGTTCTCATTTCATTTCAACTTGGTTTTGTGTGAAGCTTCTCTATCTGCGTGATGACATCTGTGCATGCGATATGTAACACTCCAGCAAGCTGTGAACAGTCAAGTTCCTTGCACAATCGACCACTCCGCTCTAGCAGCCCAGGAAGCATGTGAAGGAAGTCTTACAACTTAATAGAGATTGAGTACAGAGGACGATGGAAGAGGACATGCAGGGAAATAGATAATAACCCAGTAGTTCAGGATAAAATAATTGAAGCATTCAAAAAACAATTCCTAGGATAAGGGAAACTAGCAGTAATAAACCATAACAAAATTCAATTTGGACAATGGAGATACACACACCTAACCCACTCGCAGCCGATGGTAACACCAAGAAGCAGAACCCATGTGACAAACATGACGTTAGGCCTAAATTAAACCATAATATCTGCACATAGAACTCGAAGGAGGGGACCAATGGCACAACCCCCACTAACCAATGGAACCACAAGCACGTCTAACTTTTCAGTGGGTTACTGAAAGGAAGGGCTAAAACCATAGAAGACTAGGGAATAGCTCCCTCAGGAAAAGACCACGTACAACAGATGACCCGAAAAGCCTAGGGTTTAGGGTTTAAGAGAAGGCCAAAGGCAGAAACAGCAGTGCAGATAAGATATAGAGTACCTGGCAACCTAAAGCTGAGAGGGATGAAGGTTAGAGAATAAAAACCCCATAGAGGTCAGGAATGAGCAAGTTCACATGAGTAGTCTTGTTCTGATCAGGTAGAGCTGTATAGAAACAATCCTTTGCAAACCCTTTGACACCAGCTCGAGACATCGGCTCTAGCGTTCAGGTTTATCCGACAGCACTCAGCTAAGAGGAGCTAGGAGCTAGGCGTCTCATAGGATCAGGAGGCAGTGGATATAGGCTAGCTTAGGCAGGGGTGAGGGGTGGTACATCCTTCCCTAGGAAGTAATCAATGTCGTTCACTCAGGCCTCTCAGCCATAATGGGGAGGAGAGTGTGTGTCTTTATTGTATTCATATTTGACTTGCCGAGGGAATAGGAACCGCACTGTTGCTCCCCAGAATGGCAAGAGCCAGAACCGAGAGGTTCTGTTAAAAAAAAAAAAAAAAAAAAAAGATGGCAGGACTGGTCTACACAAGTGATTACTCAGAAGCAGCTATACTCCATCTGCCAACAATTGAAGAGACCTCTGGAACAGAAAGTGGCTATTCTGCTACAGTTCCAATCACTCGTAACCAGAACAGAATAGCCACAACAGATAGCCAATTTCAGTTCCGAAAGTCTCTTCAATTATTACCAGATGGAGTATAGCTGCTTCTGAGTAATCAGTTGTGTAGACCGGCCCAGCAATATCTTCACTGCAACTTCCACCGTTTTTTTCTGATTCCGCGCTCTCCGTAGTGCCACACCAATCTTTGGTACATAATGTTCCAGCATTGTAAGGGGCTTCCCTCTTTTAAGTCCAACCCAACCTTGATCAAGGGTTTCTACTTGGACTTGTGAGCTTCTCTTCCCCCGAAGCACACTTGATTCCCCTTTAGGTCCACACTCTTCAAGCCTTTACCAGTACTTCCGAAAAACAGCTCGTTGTTCCCAGGTTGTGAACTTGTACAATGTTGTCCCAATCCTCTATCACGACGATCAGTACTTCGAAGAAACAGCTAGCTATTTCAAAGAAACACAAACAAAAAGAAACCGGCTTGTTCAACCCCAAGCCTCCTTTTGCCGTTGGATTCACTCACCTCACACGCAGCCACCAGTTCATGCCAGTTCATCCGGCTATGTGTGCCAGAAAGCTCACAGGATGTCCCTACTCTTCAAGACTCGCAACACCCCATATGAAACGAAAAATAAAATGAGTGCATCTTTTGTTACTATGAATAGTAACGCATGTATCTTGCCGCATCCTGCTGGCAGATACACTCGTTTGCTTTTTCGTTTCATGTGCTGCGTGGCAAGTCCTTTCTTTTTCCAAACGAAGCTATATTCTTCTCTCATTCACTTGCCTTCACCTCTCTATTTTTCTCACCTCTATTCCTCACAACTCTACATAGTGTGAGAACACCTACAAACCCGTACCTCTCCCCAACCCACCGGTAGGTTCGCATCGTAGTGTTGGTGCAAAAGCAAAGCTGCACCAGCCCCTCATCGCGATGATGTGGGCATGGGCAGGTGTCACCTGCGGGGGGACCGCAGTGCTAGTGCCCAGCCCCATGGGCTGGTGCTGCACCTCCCCCTTCCTCCCCACCCCCCTCGCCGACCCACATTAGCGGTGTCTATTACCCAATATCATTGTTGCATAGCACCCAACAATATTGCCCAAGGTCCTGCTAATGCTGGGCTGGGGGGGCATCCGGCTATCTTTAGATGCTAGGACACAAAGCATGCCCAAGAACGTACGTGAGGCCAATGGGGCCCAATCCCCATTGGGCCCGAGTATATGCATGGGCCCTTAAGGACTGTTGAATTGGAAATCTCTCCCTTTTCCACCTTGCGGGGGAGCCTGCCCATCTTATATGGTTATTTTTCTTTTTTTTCTTTTCCAGGGAAAAAGGGGGAGGGGTAACGCGCAGATTCCACGTTCCAAGCATGTGGGATCCAAGGCTAGTGTTCCTGAGTTTGGGGACTTCCCTTGCTCTGCCCATCCCGTAACCATTAACCATCCACCATGCAGCAATTTTGCACTTATGAAAAACGGTGCCGTACTCTCTGGGCAAGCAGCTGGCCGGGGTCCGTTTTCTGGACCAGCAACTCAAGGTGGGGACTTGCGTGAACACTGATTGAGCACAAATCAGACAGGCCATCAGAACAGATATCGCAGTCGAATGGCACATCATCAGAAAGGAGAGTAAGGGAGGCAAGAAACACTCTACTTATATCCTGGTGGTCTAAGAACTTCCCATGGATGAGTTTCTCAAAGAACCAGACAATGTTCCCTCTATCACTTACTGTAGGCTTAGTCTATTGCTCCTCCCAGAGTTCAGTCAGCAGCTGAGGATTCTGGGAGATGAATAGACTAACTCACTCGGTCCGGAAGGGTCCATCTTGAAAAGATTAGTATGTTAGTGTAGTTGCTATTCGGTTCCTGCCCTGTTTTTTTTTTTTTTCGAAACTCGGTTCCGAATGAGTAGCTCTTTTTAAAGCGGCTTGAGCTTACTAGTGTGGTTGGCCTAACAGCTGGTTCTGTCTTCAGCACAGGGGTCTATCCAGCCCCGAGTACAGGGCTCATTTCAGTCAATTGTACTTTCTCAGCCCTACGCACTGGGACCTTTCTCAGCCCTACGCACTGGGAACTTTCTCAGCCCTACGCACTGGGACCTTTCTCAGCCCTACGCACTGGGCTCTTTCTCAGCCCTACGCACTGGGCTCTTTCTCAGCCCTACGCATTGGGCTCAGTCTGTGTTGAATCTGCCTTGGGCACCACGCCCGTAATGAAAGGGTACTGGTTGACCAACGGGCCTAGCTAAGTTGGTACACCCATGGACCGTTGAGATACACCCAAGTACGAATCAAGATGCAACCAGAGAAAAAGAAAAGATACTGCTTGTTAAAAGAAAAAAACTTGAGCACTGGGCTCTCTGTCAGGCCTGAGCACTGGGCTCTTTCTCAGCCCTGAGCACTGGGCTCTTTCTCAGCCCTGAGCACTGGGCTCTTTCTCAGGCTTGAGCACTGGCCTCTTTTGCAGCCTTGAGCACTGGGCTCATTCTCAGGCTTGAGCACTGGCCTCTTTCTCAGCCCTGAGCACTGGGCTCTTTCTCAGGATTGAGCACTGGGCTCTTTCTCAACCCTGAGCACTGGGATGTTTCTCAGCCCTGAGCACTGGGCTCAGTCTGTGTTGTATCTGCCTTGGACACCAGGCCCGTAATGAAAGGACATTGGTTGACCAACGGGCCTAGATAAGTTGGTACACCCATGGACCGTTGAAATACACCCAAGTTCGAATCCAGATGCAACCACAGAAAACGAAGAGATACTGCTTGTTAAATGAAAAAAGTTGAGAATTGGGCTCGTTCTCAGCCCTGAGCACTGGGCTCTTTCTCAGCCTTGGGTACTGAGCTCATTCTCAGCTTTGGGTACTGAGCTCATTCTCAGCCTTGAGCACGGGGCTCAGTCTGTGTTGTATCTGCCTTGGGCACCGGGGCCGATAATGAAAAGATACTGGTTGAGCAACGGCTCAGTTGGGACATCCACGGACCGTTGAAATACAGGCCCAAGTTCGAATCCAGATGCAACCAGAAACAAGAGAAAAACTACTGATTTAAAAAAAAAAAAAACTTGACAAGACCCCGCCTTGGATTCCCTCTTCGTACCCACAAAGAGAAGTCCAATAAGGCTTCAAGGGAACCGAACGGGTCTTCCGCCAAACTCACCGCACCCTCATCACGAATGCGTACATGCTACGTTTTTGGCCCGATGCATTTGATGCTGAGGGTGCGTTGTGTCCGGACGAAGAGGAGGGCAGATTGACAGAATGCGGTGAAGATTGAAAAGACAAAGTTGAGAGAGTGGCAGGAGGATGGCGATAGGGGAGGAAGACACCAACCAAAGAGGGAGGAGAGAGCGAGTGAGTGTACAAGTCGCAATAGTGGGTCTGGGGGGCGTGCCGATCGAGACCACAGAAAAGATCATAAACCCTTCTGTCTTCACCCGAACTGAACTCAAGGTCAGTATAGCTGTACTCGGGGCAGGGCAGCAGTAAGTCTAGAAATACAGCCATAGTGACCGTACGTTCTATTCCGGTTGGGTCGGCTTTAACTCTAGACACAGCCCCGGTAGTTACCGTACGCTCTGTTCGGATTCGAAGGGAACAAAGTGGGCGTAGCAGTAGAGAAGGTCTGGCGCACATGACCATCGTTTTCCAGAGACCAACAAAAAACATCACGAATCCTTCATTCATTCTAACTCCGCGGAAGCCAACCCCTGCTTTCCTCTTGTTCCCTCTCCTTTCTTCCTCTTCGCTCGGCTCTTCTCCTCCACAGTTCTCATCTTCCTACGCCATTCCTCTCATCAGCCTCTCGGCTCCTCCACCTCCTCCTACCTAAACGCCTTCGTCGTTCCTTTCTGCTCCCCCTGACCTCTTCAGGAACTCGTCTTGCGCTCCTTGTCCCCTCAAGCATCTCCTTCCTATATCGTGTCTGTTCATCTCTGTTCGCTCCCTCCCAATCGATCGGCCCTATCTGCCTCCCCTTCCTCTCCTGCCTCTCAACCAGCCCGCGTTCCCCTCACTCTGCCATCCGTCTGGGCTGCCCTCGTTTACTCTCCACAGCTCTTTGTTTCCAATCCCTTTGCTTGTCATCTTCCCTCCCCTGCTCTTCCTTGCCTCCCCCTCCTCTCTCGCCCGGTCATCCCCTAACCGTCCTAGCCTCGTTCCGTCAGTCTTCGGCGTGCTGTTCAGGTTCTCCGGTTACTTGAACAATCTTAACATTCAGACACCATCTCCCTCTCATTGCCATGCCCTCGATCTATCTTGAAACATGACCCCTGTCCTTGAAACACGACCCCTTTCTTGGAACATAACCCCTATCTTGGTTATGACCCTTATTTCGCAATATGAACCCTTTCCCGGGAACTTCCCACCCACTGCATCTAGTTTGACAGCACACGTTTTTCAGCCATTTGTATCGTGAAATCAAATCCACGCAACGCGTACCCACGTGTCACTCCCTCACTCGCTCCCTCACTCGCTCCCCCCACTCGCTCACCCACTCACTCGTTCACTCACTCGATCAATCGCTCGCTTCAATCCCTCGCTCACTCGCTCACTAACTCACTTCAATCGCTCGCTCACTCGCTCACTCGCTCACTCACTCACTCAGTGTGCATATCGTCGCATGACTATCGGCTGCGAACGAACGTTTCACTCGCAAACTTCATAGCACCCAAGGACTCTCGATGGACTGAAGACAGGCATACTCAAACTAGGACTCCCCATGATGTAAAATCTAATAGCCGTAAACCACGAGATTCCGTGTCAACAGCCCTGGTGCGAGTATGCCCTCAGACGTCTCGGTTGCTACGAAGAAGGAAAGGTGAACTGGTGGTTTAACAGAAGGATCAAGAAGAACTGCTCCTAACAGAAAAGAAAGGTACATATGGTACCTGAAGGGGGTTGCAGATCCATCCGCCTGCCAAAAGCACACGTGCACTGTGCTTAGCAAGCAGCGTTCAGCCCAAAAGGGTAAAAGAAAAGTTGTGGCTGCAATGAGCGAGGGAGGAGGACGAGGGAGGAGGACGAGGGAGGAGGACGAGGGAGGAGGACGAGGGAGGAGGACGAGGGAGGAGGACGAGGAGGTAAGACCCATGCATCTACGGTCTTGTCCGGGAAAAAGTTGAAGGAGCAGGTTACAAGGCGTGTCCGTGGGAGAGTTGGCTGGCTGCGACAACCATCAAACGACATTGAGTCATATGGGCAAAAAGCGACGGAAGGCATTTCACAGCTAAGAGCTGCACCAGAGCAAACACGATGGCAATGACAGTCAAGAGAGTGTGTGCATTTGAGGTGCGAGCCGCGGGCAGAGGAGGTAGGAGCGTCTCTTTGATTGCGCCGCGGAAGGAGCGAGGGTGCCTTGCTCGACAAAAAGGGCATAAGAATAAGAAGATGCCATCAGTAAGAGATGATCTTGGCTCCTTGAACGCGTACGTTGGGCAGCAGCGGCTCTGCTTATTTTGGATTTGGTGCTCAGACTGCAAGCCCAGGGTTCTCGCTGAGTTGGACGAGGAGAACGGTCCGGCGAACAACCGTCTTCACCCGAAAAGAGCGCCCGGTCATTATATTTATAGCTGTATTTGGAACGGCTTCAGTCTAGACACAGCCAAAATGACCGGGCGTTCAATTCGGGTGCAGATCGTAGTCTGCCTTAGCATCCTCTTGGATTTAGAATGTGTTTCGCGTGGCTCTGGCGTGGGGTTAGGGTGGGGTTAAGGGTGGGGTTAGGGTGGGTTTGTGGTGGGTTTAAGGAGTCCGGGCATGGATGAGTGAACATAGGCTAGCTTGGCAAGGGGTGAGTGTGTAACGGTGAGGATCTGTGCATGGCTGGGGGCTTGGGGTCGGAATTCACGGTGGGCCTAGGGCGTATTGAAAGTGGGTGTACGGTGGGCGTAGGACAGGGATAGGATGGCCATAGGGTGGTTGAGTAAGGGATGGGTGGACACAGGGTGGCTGGCCGGAGGGTGAATGGTGTTGGGTGGGGATCGGGTGCGTTTGAGGTGCAGATATGATTGATGGGTTTTAGTGGGGAAAGGGGTCGGCTTAGGTTATAGATAGGGTTTAGGGCTTTGCGACTGATGAAGACATCAGTACACCAATTCCACACACAAGTGACAGCGCCGCTGCCACCGACTCCTCCATGACCACCAGGCAAAGAACTGCTGCTGCGCCAGCTGTGAGAGTCCCGTGCTACCCCACTAACGAAACACTAATCCCCACGCCCGCTGCAAAGTTCTATCCATTCATGCACTACGTATGTTATGTTAGACACTGGTGGAAAGACCTTTGCACCACACACATAGCCATACATAACTATAAGCTACGCGACAGAGAGAACGCTGCAATAGTGGCAAACACCTTGACGTCCAAGAGCAGACTCAGACCGAAACGTTTTCCAGCGAACCTGACCCCGATTCCAGTCAAGTACATGCAGAAGAATCCTAGCGTGCGTGCGAAGGATCTCTAAGTAACATTATAAAGATACCACAGAAGAGAAGAACGCCAGAGACGAGCAGCATCTTCTGTTCACGGCTTCGAAGCCCAACCACTTCGCTGCTTTTAGCGAAACAAAACAGAAGAGAAGAACGCCAGTGACTAGCAGCAGCTTCTTTTCACGGGATCTCTAAGGCAAGGCGGGTCCGCGATCCACTACGTATAGAAGACCATTCCAAGCAACCGTCGATTTTTTGCACGTGATCGGGAAAAACGAAACAAAAAAGAAAAAACAAGAAAGGAAACAGAATAGAGAGCGAATTGTTTTGCATTCGATCCGAAGAGAAACAAGAGGGTCAAAAAAGCAGCTAACGACAAACTCACATTACCACGGCCAATTTCATCAGTTCGCGCTGTGAACAAAGAGGTATACTTTGTTGCCTTCACTTTCCACTGACCTTTCCATCTTCCACCGACACTGATCAATATACAGTAATACGTAAGATTGACAAGTGGAAGTCTATTATGCTGTTAAGCTACACCAATCTTACCACACCTTCCAATCGAAACACCATCATCGTCAGCATTGCCATTGTCAGTATAAGCCAACATCACACCCATCATCATCATCATCATCATCATCATCCATCGTCTCTATTGCATCATCTTTCATCGATCAATCATCTCGTCCATCATCTCCCAGCGATCATCTCTCATCAATCAGGTATAACAACCACTTTCAATGTCCAACATCCCACCCATCATCATCATTTCATCCATCATCTTTCACTCATCATCATTTCATTCACCATCTTTCATTCATCATCTTTCACTCATCATCTTTCACTCATCATCTTTCATTCATCATCTTTCATCCATCATCTCTCATCAATCGGGTATAACAACCATTTTCATAGTACCGTTCGTCTGCAGCTTTTCTTACTAGGTGCCTCCTCGACACGTACACCCCTACCTTTCACTAACCCGTCCCGCTCTGCAGCTCTCGCAGTGTGCATGCCATCCTGTGAGCGATCGGTCTTCTTACAGGTTTGGCCAACGCAGAGGAGGAGCGACAAGTCATATCGGATGCCAGCAAACAACTCAAAAACACGGCGATTGATTCATTCTTCCGGAGGAAAAAAGCAAACACAAAGGTCGTTTGAAGAGGGCGTCGGGGGCGCGAAGGGGGGGAAGGAGGGAGAGAGAGAGAGAGAGAGAGAGAGAGAGAGAGAGAGAGAGAGAGAGAGTGCTCTGATGTGGGGTGGAATTAGAGGAAGCAAAAAGGTTGATCGACGGGTTGGGCTGACATTCCAGACCTGCTGGACAGGACATTCAATCGCTTCCCACCACCGACATACTCGCCCTGTTATCTTCTTCCTCAAATTTCTTTTCCCGACTTCCATTACCGCCTGACTTGCAGTAGTTAACAAAAGTCCTACTCAGTGTGGACATTCTCTTCTAAAAGTGGCCGAAGGCAGCAGTAGCGCACTCACCTTTTTGGGCCCATCATTGTTCCCATCTGGTCGAACTTCGCTTGACTCCATCTCGTCGAGCTCCCTCGTCAGATCGATGATCACAGCCGAGCCAAATCCCAACGCAGATCCCAACCCTGCACCCTGATCCGATCCTCTCGTGCAAGGACCAGGGCTGGTCGCCGCATCAACACGAACCGGAGAGTCGGGGAGAGAATGACGAGAGGGAGGAGGGGTAGACACGGAAAGAGGGAAGGCAAAAAGGGACACACAACGGCAGGGAGATGAAGAGAGCCCAGCAAAAGAAGGGAGAGACGGCGGTGGAGGACGATGAACAGTAGAACGAGGAATGGCCGTGCTCCTGTCAGCACAGCGAGTCGGAACGTCATCGTCATCTCCGTCATCGCTGCTGCCGTCGCTGCTGCTGCTGCTGCTGCTGCTGCTGCTGCTGATAATGATCGTGATCCCTTGGGGCTTGCGAGGCGGCTCCACTGCCTGGTGAGGAAGACCCCCAGGGGCCATCCGATCAGCGTAGCCGTCGATCCCCCGATGAGCTGCCGTCGTTTGAAAGGCGACATTTTCCCCACCAATACTACGATGATGCTGACGAGATCTCACCCTCCCTTGTTCAGAAGAAGAGGATCCGTTGTCCGACGAATCTGAGCCCCTGACGCTGATGATGGGCAGCGTCTTAGATTGACAGCAGTCGTTTGTCTCCTCCTCCTCGTCCTGGTTCTCGCTGTCACCTCCCGTCGAAGATTCCAAGAAGACACAGCTCGAGCTCCCGCCACAAGCAGGAGAGGGGATCGACCAAAAAGAAGGAACACCATTCTTGAACTCCCGCCGCCGGTGCAGGTGGAAACGTCGTGCCCCTGCCGATGCTAGCCCTGCTGCTTCTCCATCGACGTCCGCGGAGCGGCAATGATGAGCAGGCGACGCATGTGAGGGGGATGCAAACTCCCTCCTTCCAACAAGACTCCTACGAGCTCTTCGCTCCCTCCTCCATTCAGGGGACGACACCTTCTGGTGCCGACGCGGCTTGGACCCTCCTCCAGATCTCTCGCTGCTACCCTCCTCCGCAGATCGAGCAGATCGACGGTCACGAAGAGCTGCAGCATTGTTCTCCTCCAAATAAACAGCCAGAGTCGGACTGCACACGGCTGCCTGGTTGTTGTCACTCTCGCTGTTCCCCTTCGAACGCTCTGCAGGAGAGGCGAGATCGTCAGACGAAACCACTGACACAACCTCCACGACGAGATCTTGCTCCGCTGCTCCCGCATGGGGCCTTCCACCGCTCAGCTCCGTTGCTTCGGCGCTCGGCCTTCCATCACTTACCAGCTCCGCTGCTTCCGCACTCGACCTTAGTAGCTCCCCCGATTCTCCCGCATATTCCGCCGCTGCTCCCGCACTCGGCCTTCCGCCACTGAGCTCTGTTGCTCCTGCACTCAGACTTGCTCCACTTTGCTCCGCTGCTTCCGCCCTCGGCCTTCCCCGACTTATCCTTGGACTCCTCCGCCTACCACTCACTTTCTTCTCCTTCATTGCGTTCTCGCGGCGATCGCGCATCCCCTCCTCCGGACTCGAAGACCTTGCTGCTGCCAACGGCCGCTGCGGGACTGTCAGCTCTTGCTCGCGCCGGACGTTTTGTTCGAGATTCCTGGGCCTTGATTCCTCGTGCTGAGGGGAACGTGCGGTGCCTTCGTCAGCGCCCGACGCTAGCACCCCCCAACGAAGCGACCACTGCTCCAGATCATGTCGCACACATGACACCACCACTCCAGCCTGCTCAACAACACCCCCGCATCTGCCTCCTCCCTCACTCGACCTCCCAGTCAACCTCGGACTTCGCCTACTGCTGTAGTACACCTCATCCGTGGAGCGTCGACCGTGCGCCTGCGCCTCATGAAGCGACGGAGACGACATTGGCCGTGCGCGGCGATCGCTCTGCTGCTCAGAACGCGCTACGGGCGCGCTTCCGCCCACGACCTCTTGCCCCGGAGGTTGCTGCGTTCCCCGTGTGACCGTACCCGCCCATTTGAAGACTTGGCCCGCTACCGGCGAAGAATGTGCGGGAGAGAAATACCCCACCGTTTGTCTATTAGGACTGCCCGCCGAGCTGCGGAGGCCGTAATACACCACACTATCCCCCGACTGCGCAGCCTCGTCCGTGCTCGCCGCCACGACCTCACCCTCACTGTCGAGGCCGGTACCTCCACTCTTCCCCCGCGCAACGTCCAGTCGTCGTCGACTACTACTGTTGGTACCTGTGTCACCGTCCTCAGAGTCTCCGGGCGGCGGGGCCGCTGCCAACCGGACAACACACTCCCTTGGCAGGTCGAGCGACCGGCCCAAGTTCGAGGACGGGGCGACCCGGCACTCCGCGCCGCGATCAGATAGTTGGTTCCCCATGCCCTCCTGCGGACCAGTTCTGTGGTCCCATCTCCCCCGCGTCCCATCCGAATCCAGGCAGACGAAGTCGATAGTCTCGCGTGAATCGGCCCTCTCCCTCCTCGCCCACCGCGTCTTCCAACCGTCGCCATCCTCCGCCATTCCCACTGATTCGCCTCTAAGCGACCTCACTACTACGCTCCCCTCAGTTGTAAAAGCAGCCGCCTGTAGACTATGAACATATCACCACGCGCCACACAGTCCACTCACCTCCCCCCCTCCCCCCCCCGACCTTCGACTTTTGATTTCCCTCCGGAACACCGGGCCGCACACACAAAACTCTCGCGTCGTGACAGGACTATTTTGCAAGCATAGCTACGATAGCAGAAAGTCGTGGTTACTCACATAATCTGCCAGGAGGACTGACAGATCACCAGCCAGGCAAACTGAGAGGGGCGAGCGGGAGTTCAGACTCATTTCACCGGCTCCACGGCCCCTGACCGCGGACGGAACCATACCTCTCGACAATGCCACTAATGCAGAGTCTCCATTGTAAGAGAGCAGCAAAATCCAGCTCTGCCACTACGTAGTCAAATGGATCGATCGAGTCCAGAGCGCAATCGATCAATGGAATGGATCTAATCAGATCATGGTCAGCAAACAATCCAACGAACAATGAGGCACGCCCAGCCTGTCACCCCAAGAGAAGACCTCCAACTTCAGCGATGATCCAGGCGCGGGACATGGTATCTGGCTCTCGAAAGGACCTCTATATCGGCGGCTGCTAGCTTCGTGCCTGCCACGCTGCAAAGCCTTTTTCCCAGTTACATTCGTCGTCGGCTATGGTCATCACGATGACGACTCCACGGAGCTGTTTTGTCCACAAGGGCGGAAGCACCCAGCAACGGGGAAAGCGTGAGGATGTGTGGGCGACGTTTGTGTTTGCGTGTGCGCGCGCGTGTGAGTGTGCGTGCGTGTGTCTGTTGATGAAATGTGTGTGACACAGAGAGAGAGAGAGAGAGAGAGAGAGAGAGAGAGAGAGAGATGGAGAGAGAGGGAATCAGTCGTCGATCGCGAAATGTAGTTCCCTGTCAAGACCTCCCAAACATCTAACAACGCTCTACTATTTGGTGGTTTTGTCAATACCAGTGTCAAAATTCTTGCGTGCATCGGGAACATGCAGATCGCTCTACCGATGTGTGCACGGCGCATGTTTGACGTGTGTGAAGCGAAGTTTGTGAGTGTGTGAATACATGTTCCTTGTGAATCGATTCCCATTCCCATTCCCATTCCCACAAAGTCCACGTATGGCAGTACCCAGTGTGGTTCATTATACTTTATTATACTTCTACAAACTGGTATGCCTGTAACTTGCCCACAAATGGATGGCAGCTTACACGTCCCCTTTGTGCCTCCTTAGCGATGGGTACATGCTGGTGAAAGGTTGGGGAATCGTTAGTGTGATCTCAATAGAATGGATTCCGTCTTCATCATGTGGAGATGCGTGCGTTCTGGACGTTTTTCGAGCTCCCGACTTGCTGACAAAGCCGTACCGCTCAGCTGACATTACGCCGGATCATCGTCGCTCGTAACGGCCTCCTTTTTTTTGCAAGTTTTGTAAACTTTACGATTGGTCGTATACCTTGAACAGCTGGACTTGAACTCCCGCCGGCTCATCAACAGTCACTTATCCACCGACGGTTTTTTTTTTTTTTTTTTTTTTTTTTTCACCGACGGTTTACGGAAGTAGCACACACTCAAAAAAAAAAAGAAGAAAAAAAAAAAAAAAAAGTAGCACACAACGCAGATCGACGGGTTCCATCAACGGATGGCAAGCTCGAAAAGACCAACCGGTGCGCACGTCCGGATCTCAGACAGACAGAAATGATCACGAGGAGCGCAGGATCCGGGACAGTGAACGGTCTCTCGCGTATATGTCGTGAACCATGCTCACAACGGAGTTCTTGGCAGAATCGGGTCAGATTTGCCGTCCGATGCATGCGGATAAATACGGGTGTCGAACGACACCCATGCTGGGCAGTCTCTCATGCGAGCCACCCTTCGTGTACGGCGCCCACAAGAGAAATATCCCGATCGCGATTATGTCGAAAACGTCCAAATTAGCTTCATAGACAGTGCCGCGCAGGCACCAGCGGCCCCAAGCCATCAGGGCCCGCTCCACCACTCAAGAAAACGAAAATTTTGGGGTGAGTTCTCGACTCCAAAAAGATGCCCTGATCGCACAACTCACCAAACGGACAGAAGCACCCTGGACCCAAGATAAACCTCACCAATTTTCGAGCCCTTTGTGTAGTAGGCCGTGGAATGTGACCCGCTTGCGGCCTTGGAGGAGGACTCACAGAAGTAGGGGTGAGAACATTGGAATGCCACCGTCTTCTCCCAAATAAAATGCACGGTCATTGCCACTGTATCTACACTGCCCCAACTACAGCTATAAGGACAGTGCATTCATTCAATCAGGGAAGACTGTAGCTAACAAAGCGGTCCAGCCCGTCGGCCGGCCGGACAGCTCTTGGAATCACCAAAAGCAGGGAGGGCTCGCCCACAGGTATTTTCAACACTCTCTTTTCTTTTTTTCTTTTTTTCTTTTTTTCTGGGGACAAATGCTCCAGGCTATTCGTGGGGAGCACCGGGCCCAGCGTTCCATATAAAATTATACAAATCAGTTGAAATACCAGGCCCATTACCTGGCTTCGGCTAAGAACAATCATCTGAGAACTATGAAAGGAGTTCAGGAAAATTTCGGAAAAACTATTGAAGGATAACTGCTGACCTATTGCTAGGCTACTCAAGCAGCAATTATTAAGTCAACAAAGGAAAGCCACAGAAGTCCTTCGAATGCTCAGAACCCCTGGTCGCCCTAGCAAAACCCTCTAAAATTCTCTAACGTTGTCTTATTCCCTGCCGAGCTCTCCCAGGCCTCATGCCAACATGACTCACCCAGCTCCGGCCAGTGTCGTCCCGACAGTAATCCTTGGTTTTCCCTTGGAATGCCCGCCCTAAGGCATCCCCAGATCTCTCTACCAGGCCTCACGCTCCTGCTATCAACAGGTTACAGGGAAACCCCCCAGCACCGGCCAGCGTCATTCTGGCGTCGAAAAACCGCAGATCCATAAATATAACAGCATCAAAGAAGCCTAAAGTGAGTTGCAAGAAGCACCCAGAATCCTAAAGCATTCTCAAGACCATCAAAAGCAACCGAGAACAACAAAAGTTGTGACAATCAAAGGAACAATCCTCCCTCTTCCCTCCAACCCCCTACTCTTCTTCATCCCCCGACGAGCCGACCTCCTCCACCACATAATTTGCAGGATGAGAACAGCAGCCACAACCACACAATGGACACCTTCCTCAACTCTTCCTCCTCTCACGATAAGCTGACCTCCTCCACCCATATTCACAAGACTCGGAGGAGGAATAACGGAAATCAGGTGAACTCATCAATCCTTTGCCCTCAGCCAAAGTCTTCAAAATACTCAAAGCCCCTGGGGACCCCAAACAAAACCCTCTACGACCCTCCGACCCTGTTTTATTCACTGTCGGGCTCTTCTAGGCCTCACACCTCCACCCTGCTAGGTTACAAGGCAACACGACTCATCCCAGCTCCGGCCAGCGTCGTTCCGATAGTAACTTTTGGTTGTCCCTTGCAATGCCCACCCCAAAGCATCCCAAGATCTCTCTACCAGGCATCATGTTCCTGCTATCAACAGGTTACAAGGCAACACCCAAGCACCGACCAGCGTCGTTATGGCATCAGACAACCACAGATCCATGAACATAACAACATCAGAACAGCCTACAATGCGTTGTTAGGAGCCCTAAGAATCTCGGAACATTCTTAACACCACTGGGAATAACCGAGCGCAACAGACTTGCTTATAAAAGAATGAAAATCAACTGAGATTATTCGGCAGCCGACATAAACGAAAGCACATTACGTCAATGATATTCAACAAACCATACTATAATTGCCTAACCCCCCCTATCCTAGATGTCAATCTCTATCAGGCCTCACATCCCCAACCGTTGGGTTACAGAGCAGCGTAACCCACCCCAACTCCGCCCAGCGTCATCCTCGCAACAACTCACGGTTAGCCACTGAAATGCCTTCCACCCTCAGCGATTTCCCAGATCTCTCTACTAGGCCTCGAACCCCCGCTTCACTCAAGTTACAGGGAAGCGCAACCAAACCCCAGCTCCGGCCAGCGTCATTCTAGCATCGGCCAGCTGTGAACTCATGGATATAACGGTATTAGCCCGTTGTCAGACGATCCGCTAAACACTACCGTAGCCATGGCTTCAAGTTATGTAGCTCCCTTCCCGCAATAGACGTGCTTGACCCACCCAAACCACCTAAGCAATCCGCCTTAACCCTACTCCGGCAAGACTCATCACAACAGAGTCACCTTCTTCGTTCATGATATGCCCTAATCCCATCCTACCAGCTATCCTCATCGAAAACAAGATGCGGCAAATTCCTCCTTCTGTTAACTCACCCCTACCTATGCGACTCAGACATGGAGGAAAAAGTTAGAGGGGAAAAAAAACAGTGCCTAATCCAAGTCAATCTCTCCACAACCACTGCGAAAAACGATACCATCAAAGATTTCAAAATTGGGAACAAAATTTAATAACATACTTTTACAGTCCAGAATCAGGAACATACTATTGTAATTATCGATTTAATGATTATCGATTATGAATTCATAAGTTTTGAATTGTGAATCAACTTAAGAATCGAGAGATATCATTGAACAGAATTAGAAAAACGAAGTCAAGAATCATGAACAATCACTTATAAATTAAAATTTAAAATCAGAGAAGTACTATTGAAAGAAATTTGAAGTTGATTAAGAATTGTCAAACAGAAAATTCATATGACAATTAAAAAAACGAAGTAAAGGATTAGGAACATCCACTCATAAGTTGAAATTTCGAAAAAGTAAAGAAATACTGTTGAAAGAAATTCGAAGTTGATTAGGAATTTGTCAAACATAAAATTCACGTGAGAACGTAGCACTTGACTTTTTCAAGCCTACAAACTCGTCATCATCTAGAAGAACGTGGAAATCATGATCTAATCAAAAAAATATTTTGAGATAGTGAGGCTAAAACTATTGTCTATCAAACAAATTTTGACCCCGTCCTAAAAAATATAAAAAAACGCGCGTTATCATCTCTTCAAACTATGAAAGGGTAGCCTCCCGATTCGTGAAACACAAACAGACAACCACCTCCAAGTGAATGTTACTGACAACCGCTCAGTCAAGATCCTGACAACGTTCATCGTAGGAAATCTCTCACCGCCATCGCTATCTTCAACTTCGTCATCCTTGTCGCCACATGATGCAACTCTCCTCCTTCCGTCCAAACTCACTTCCCACCACTTTGGTAAAGGAGAAACAACACCTCCCCTCCTGGCCGCTGTGCTAGTCAAACCCGAGCAACGATTCCTTTGTCATCCTACAAAGACACCAATTGGGCATCCCCCACCTCGAAACACCAAGCGGAGAGTGTCATAATGTGTCCTCATCGAACCTGCCGACAAGTCTCATGAAGGGTTCAAGCAAACAAAGGCGCTGCAAACGCAACTCAAAACGGGAAAAGTGAGGGGCGGAAGGCAAAAGATTATGACGAAGGCATGCACCGCGAGCCAAGCTTGCTCCTCTACCGATGTCGGAATATACAAGAGAGATGTTCATATCCACCACCAGTCACATCCTCGAAGAAGAGGGTGCCACCAGATGTCATACTTACCTCACCGTCGTGTAGCCACTGCTCCCTACAGCCCACCATCTCCAGACAACCAACGCCTCTCAAGCCCCCTTCCTCAACGCACCGATGTCATCCCATTTGTATCCAACCCTTCCCCAACTTTCAACACCGCACCGTACTAATGTGCCCTCGTGCTTGGGGCCACCAACCATCCCTGGCTGTGTACCGCGTTCCAAGTTCATGCACCCTGGGGCGCAACGCTCCCAACTTGAATAATGGTTCTCACAAAAATAAAGAGATGATTTTGTAGAGCAACCCAACACTCACCCAAGACCAATTTCGTTTTAAAAGCCTTAGGCGGCAGGCGAGACAAGAGGGCGAATCTGGACAATGGCACCAAGGCCCCCAATTAAATCCCTTCACAAGGGAGAAAACACTCTAGCCTAGTAAGGTCAACCGTATGAGAAACGTGGTTTTCAAATCTATAGCCCAGAAAATTTTCACGATGTTTTGGACTGACGTACGAAATGGAATATCGAAACATATAAAGCATTCGATGGCACATACAACAACATAGGTCTCGTTTAACACACCTTGAAGAAACCTAAACAGTATGTCTACCATCATTTCACTCCACCCTCATCTCAAATCCTTGCAAAAGTGTCAAGTGCGACACATAACGCATGTTTAAAAATCCAACACAACGAGACTAGTTTTACGCTTGCAATACATAAGGTAGCTCTGCAAAATACATTAAGTTAAGGGCTAAGGTTTTTTTTTTTTTTTTTTTTTTTCATTTTGACCTCTTTCAATACTTCTCATGGTGTATCGAGTGAGGCCGTATGCCATCACTTGCATGACCCTTAGTACCATTGCTTCGATAGTTTTATGCTACGGAATTCAAGTTCATGTTACCTAATACATGTTTCCATTTGATCAAACTTAGCCTCAGATCTTTTTATACCAAATAACCTAGATTTTAATGTTTTTTTTTTACTAAACTTCATACAATTGCAAATTTTGAAATTTACACTAACATTCAATATACATGAATATCACATTTTCTTATTGTTGTTGATATGAATTCGCACATATGAAACTTCAAATATAACAGAATAATATAAATTCTAAAAATTGAAAACAATCAATAAAGCCTAATAAAAATCATAGCACTCCTCAAAGCAACATAACTTTGCTTTTACTATGGGTAAGCATTCCATAAGTTAAAAATATACTAGTATTATTTTGTTTAAATATTAATCTACAAAAGCAGCAATCCAATACAAAAATAATAATAATAATTATACAAACGTATAAGTAAAACTAATAATTCTAATATTGCATTGAAACCAAGTCTACTAGTCGGCCTGCCTATGTCACCTTATTTGTCTAGGCTGCAAATCATATAAGGATTAATGAAGATAAAATAATAATAATAATAAATATTAAAAACAATCATGTTATGCATTGGACTACCAGCCGAGCCACTCAGGTCATCTTAATAATAATAATAAATATTAAAAACAATCATGTTATGCATTGGACTACCAGCCGAGCCACTCAGGTCATCTTATTTTCTCGAGCGACCTGGCCGTGCAAGACCTAGGGAAGATTTGGGTTGCGCACTGCAGATCCAGGACCAACAACCCTTGTGGGTTCTTTCCAGAAGGTTCGAAACGGGGAAGGTCTGAAATTGGGTTTGGACTTGCCTCTTTGAGGTGACCAAGATTTTGGGTTTTTATGAGATAAAACACAAAAGACAGTGACTATGACAACGTGGCTCACAAAAATTGATATGAATTCATCAATTCGCAAAAAAAAACCTGGACAGATCGTATTGTTAAAGATGGTCTTTCAGAGGAAGAGGTTTCCGGTTGATTTTTTCGTGAAAGTCGTGGGCAATTTCGCAATGAGAAAGGGTCCGATATGAGACGTGACTCCCAACCTGATTCGACGCTTCGCAGTCTGACTTGATGAGCGGTGTCGGGACAGAAACCCCTGTAAGGTTTTCTGCCCGTTTTTTTCAAGGTCAGACACTGCCCGACCCTTGCTTGGATTGAAAGACTTGATGAGATTGACGTTGCCAAAGTTATTCAGACCAACCCTATAACTGAAAGACGTAAAGCCTGACGTCAATAGCGTGTGACGTCATTGACATGTGACGTCGTTGACATGTGACGTCGCTGACTTGTGATGTCATCAACGTTCATTCGAGATAGTGGTAGTCGAACTACTTGCAGATGACATTCACACAAAAGTTAGAGAATTAGTGGAGTCATCATTAAACAACGACACTCTAACTCTGCTTGAGAATCGGGACACTCATATTCCTTGCGAGCAGCCAGTATAAAGGTGGAATGAAAGAACTTAGCAACACATCTCATCCAGTCGAAAAAGTCGTGACGGTCCAGCCATCTGGGCGGCAGAGTGAAGGTAGTTCAGCCAGACGTTATTCGAGCGTCGCTTTACGTAATGGTCATGCTTTGATATTTTGTTGATAAGCGTTGTTGGAGTCAAGTCGACTCTTGTCGGGTTAAAGAAGGGACTAGGATCGCTTGCAGTTTTCCTTACGCTTGGAATATCACGTCCTAGTTGACCGACGTTGGTTTGATTCCTGGGAGATCAGCGCCCCAGGGACGAGCGACGTTCAGGTCCACTTGGCGTTTAACCATGCGTACCTATGCTACAACGAACGAGCAAACGCCCTCGGTTGGCCTACCTCTGCAATTGCATTATAAAAACTTTCGCACGTGGGTCGGTAGCTCGGTAGGGATACACCCCTAAGGGTGGTGACAGCCCCTTAGGGAAGGTAAGTTGTGCCCCGCGAGAACCTATCCTTTCGTAGGGGACAGTGGGATGTACAGCTGGCGCACTCGGCCGGAGCGGCGAAGGGTCAACGTGGGTTACCATGTCCTATGTTGCACGTAGGCCGTGGCCTAGTTCGGCCATGGCCGAGGCCGCTGGCCTAGGCCGGGGCCCCCCCGGCCGCGACCGAACACGGCCGATAATTAAAAAAAAAAAAACGGGTTTCAAGTGGGGCGGGGGTCCCCCTACCTCCTCGCAAAAAAAAAAA
>BFEA01000304.1:753413-766655 GCA_003427395.1 Chara braunii | reverse complement strand
CCTCATACTTCTGCAAAAAAACATAAATTCATTTCTAAAAAAATACAGGTAAACTCACTGACCATATATCTCATGATAAAAAATGACCAAAAAAAAATCTTGCTTTTCTTTATATATATTTTTTAATTTTGTTTAAATCGATTTTAATTTTTGATTTTTTAAAAATCTTAAACAAAGTCGGATTCCAAAAAAATATATATAGGAGTGTAGGGTTTTTTTAGCCCTACACGCCCATATATATATATATATTTTTTTTCATACATTAGAAAAATAAAATAAAAATCTTGCACCGAAGTCGGTTGGTCGGCCTAGGCCGCGGCCGACTTGGACCCCCCGGCCGCGGCCGGGCGTGCAACATAGACCGAGTCATCCCTGAGTTGCCTCTAAAAAACTGAAAGACTAAGTTTCTCCTGCGTGACGCGGCAGGGAGGGCCCTCGCTCGCGCGGGGGCCGATGCGCTCGACAGGTGGCGTTGTTGTCGGGGATAACGGCAGACTACCGTTGTCCCTGGTGGAACGACAATCGGGAGTGAAGCAAGTAAAAGATTATGCCGTAGTGGTTGTCTAAGGAAAAAGGTTAGTAATCTCTGAACTTCTACAAGTATAAGAAAGAAACCTTAATAAATGTCACTAGAACGATGAGGATAACGAGGATGAGAAGTTGCGGGCCGGAGAGGAAGAACGGGTTTGTCGTCGTGCACTGGAAAGGGAGGCGGAGAAAGGGAAGGTCGAAGTAAGCGAGGAGGAGCCACGAAAGAAGAAGAACATTTATTCGATCTCCGTGGAGCAGGGGGTCGATATCGAGCAACTCGTCAATAAGATTCTGGAAAGTCGGCGCGACTTGGTCACGCTGAAGGAAATTTTGGCGGTATCGTCGAAGATTCGAGAGGAGTTTAAACAGCGGATGACTCGCAAGAGAGTCATGACTGTTAAGATCGGTGAAGTGATTCCGCCGGAAGCTAACTGGTCCCCGCCTGGGACGAAGTTGGACTAGCGAAGTGTGTCAACCGGCCATATGAAGGTTCAGATTGGACAGCAGGAGTACTCGACACTTGTGGATGATGGAGCTGAGATGAATATCATTCGTGAGCGTTATGCCATTGAAGCTGGGTTGAAGATCAACCGAGATGACTATGGGTTTTTGGTGGGCGCTAGCGGATCAACCCCATTCTGCGGGACAGCTAGTGGCGTTCTCCTCACGGTCGGAAATGTCAAATTCCGGTCTTATTTCTACGTGTTACCTAGGGTGGAACATGAGGTGCTTCTGGGAAGGGCGTTCCTATGTCGGTCGAAAAGCATCATCATTAACAGGCATGATGGAACCATGTTTGTAATTCTTTGCGATCCTGTCTGCGGTTATTACGAAGTGGTCAAGTGTGCGAACACTGGACCCTATTGCTCGCGGAACCAGCTGAACCCGGAATCCTATAGCTTCCCGGAGTCAGAAAAGTTGAGACGGAAAAAGGAATCATTAGGGGAGGAGCCGAATGCTCGTGAGTTCTCACTGACCCTGCCTGATATTGGGCAGGCAATCGATTTTGTGTTGACACATGCGGCGATTGATCCAAATGTGGTGCAAGCCTTGACGGAGATCATCACGGGCACCGGAATTGTAGGAACTATGCGCCTTGTTTACTCCCCGTCGGAGGGGAATAAGGGAGAAGATCAGGAATTGCCCTCCACTCGACAGGGTCCTTTCTTAGAGGACGCATGCTTGACACTGGCGCCAAACGTAAGTACAAGAAAGTAGGCGTGAAGGCGAAGCCAATACCTGTTCTGATCACTCAGGAGGAGGAAGTCTATTATCGTGAGGAGCGCGAGTGGATCAGAGAAATGAAAGAGAGAGATGAAAAGGGGTCATGTCGGTTAACCAAAGAAAGAGTGGAAAGTATGATCATTGGGGAGGAGGACCTCCTCACTGAGCAGGAAAAAGGGTATATCATTGACATATTGAGGGAGGAACATCTCTCCTATGCGTTCGATGATGATGAGCGAGGAAGGCTGGAGGTCGATAAAATCCCGATGATTAGAGTTCATACTGTACCACATGAGCCATGGAATGTGAGAGGGCCACGTTATCCGAATCCGGAGGATCACCGTGAATTGGTCGCATATCTCGATGGAAAGATCCGAACAAAGGTTGCAAATTATTCTTACGGGTCATATGCATCTCCATGGTTCTGTTTCATCAAACCGAATGGTACTCTGCGATGGATTCAGGACCTGCAGAAGTTGAATTCGGTGACAGTGCGAGATGCAGGTGGACTCCCACATGCAGACCTATTGTCGGAGTCTTGTGCAGGGAAGTCTATCATCACCCTCATTGATTTATATTCCGGGTATGATTAATTCCCCATTTACATTGCGGATTGACCTAAGATGGCGATGCACAGTCCTCGTGGATTAATCCATATGTGTGTGGCGCTGCAGGGGTGAACTAATGTAGTTGCCATTGTTCAGAGATATATGACGAGGGTTATGCAGCCTTATTGTCCTGACATAACTTCACCGTATATTGATGACTTGGCTATTCCAGGTTCTTGTACGAAGGACCTGACGGAGGTGTTGCCGAGCGTTCGCCGTTTTGTCTGGGAGCACATCAATGATATGGTGAAAGTTTTTAAGAGGTTAAAGGAGTTTAATATCACAACTAGTGGGATTAAGTCTCGACATTGTATGAAGAGAGCAGTGATTCTAGGATTTCTTTGTGACGAGAAAGGTCGCCGGCCGGATGCGAAGAAGACTAATAAAATATTGGAATGGCCGACCCCCTTCAAGTCGATCACAGATGTGCGAAGTTTCCTCGGAACCTGTGGATTTTGGCGCATCTTCATTCGCAGGTTTGCCGCCAGAGTGGAGCACTTGCGAAAGTTTGTGCGCAAAGGCCAGAAGTGGGAATGGGGTTCGAAGCAACAGGAGGCCGTGGAGGATATAAAGGCTGAGTTTCGTGAGGGCGGATTGATCCTTGGAGTTCCCTTTTTCGATGATGATGAAAAACGTCATTTTGTTATTGAGACTGATGCGGGGTCCACAGCCCTGGGAGGGGTCTTGATTCAGAAGGATGCCGAAGGGCAGGAAAGACCTCTCAGATTTGAGAGTACGACTCTGAATGTTGCTAAGAGGAACTATTCCCAGTTCAAAAAGGAAACTTTAGCCGTGCTTCACTGCTTCCGCATCTTTCGGAATTATGTGTTTGGGAGACGCTTCATCCTGCGGGTAGATCCAACTGCATTGGCTCAATCCTTAAGGAATTATTCACCTGCTGATCCCACCATTGCACGATGGTTGACTTATATTTGGATGTTTGACTTCGAAATTGAGCGGATTTCGAAAAGTTGGAATCGTGTTGATGAGCTGAGTCGGGTTGAATGAGACCCAGAGACGGATCAGGCGGAAGAATCAGTTCCGGATGATGCCTTTTTGAAAGAAGAGGAGTCGCGATTGAGTATTAACTATCTTACCTACCAGACAGATGCGGCCACTCGGCATGGGAAATCGATATGGAATGCTCCTGCCTTTCACGAGGTACGTCCATAACTCGTGATGGAGGAACCTTTCATTGAGGAGGACCCATGAGGAGAGCATACCGCAGAGGAAATGATGAGGCTGACTTTGACTGATAACATCGACCTTATGCTTGATCCGCTAACAATTGAACAAGGCCATACGCAAGCTGATGACGCTTTCCAGACCGTTGGAAGGATGTCGTATATCATGAACTTGTTGGTTCATGAGAATCGCCTGAGGTTAATGAATGCGGAGGAAGGAGGCAGTGAGGTCAAAGAAGCGTTTAAGGAAAAGGAGTACGAAGGGGAGTATAAAGAGATATGCATGTGGTTGAATGGGGAATTGGATGAAAGCGAGGTTGATCCGGTTGTGCGAGAAAAGAGCAAAGGATTTGTTGTTCGTGATGGTCATCTCTTTAAGAAGTTTGCTGATGGTGTCCCAAAGACGGTGGTATGCGGAACCTCCAGACAGTTGGATGTGATTGCTGCTCTACATGATGGGGTAGCCGGCGGGCATAGGTCTGCGCAGGTAACTCTGAACAAGATCCAACGTCTCTATTTCTGGGAAGGGATGAGCAAGATGGTGATTGACTTTTGTAAATCTTGTTTCCCTTGTCAACAGAGGTCTAACATCCACTACCTCGAGCCTCTAAATCTGTGTTATGTGGCAGAACCGGGTGCAGTGGTACATTTGAATCTCTTGGTAATGCCACCCGGGATAAATGGGTACAGATATATCTTTGATGCACGAGACAGTTTGATTGGGTTCGTTGATGGTCGTGCCATTCGCGAACGTACTGGGTCAGTCTTGGCGGAGTGCATTAAGGAATATTACCTCCGTTATCCATTTATTCAAGAGATTGTTATGGATCGAGGAGGCGAGTTTCGAGCAAAGGAGGTGCAAACGTTTTTGAAGAGACTTGGGGTAAGTTTCAGTTATACGACGAGAGCGCATCCCCAGGCCAATGCACCCGTGGAACGAGGACATGCCACCTTCTCTAACTTGTTGGCTAAATAGTGCAAGGGGGAACCATCAAGATGACCGATTTATTTGAGGGCAGTTTTTTTCGTTGAGAACGTTACCATCAAGCGAACAACCGGGTATGCCCCCGTCACATTATGGTTTGGACGACATGCGACTTTTCCAATTGAGAGTTTCCTGACCACTTGGTAAAAACATGATGTGAAAACGAAACTTTCGACGGAAGAGTTATTGGAATTGAGGGCAAGACAGATCATAGCGACTGAAGAATGGATTGAGGATGCGGCTGTCTCTGCTTCTGAAAGCAGGCAGGCTGACAAGGAAAGATGTGACAAGAGGCCACGTGTACGAAAAAAACCGTTGAAAGTGGGAGACGTCGTCTTATTGTATGATATGTCGCTAGAAAAACAGTGGTCCAGAAAGCTCGACAGTCAGTGGCTGGGACCATATCGGATCATTAGGAAAACATAACATGGGGCATACGAAATAGAGGAGTTGGATGGATCTCGGGGTAGGAATTGGGTATCGTGTGCACATTTACGGAAGTTTATCCCAAAAGTTTAGTGAAAACTTTTGGAAAGGAAGGGTAGAGGAGGTAACTGGTGACATCAATTTTAGTATCTTTCTTGCTTTTGTATTGTGGTTCAGTTGGTTCTGACATTTGTCTTAGGCTAACAAAGAAAGTTGTAAAGTACTACTAAAAGCAGTGAGATTGAAAGGTTATCAATGAGATTGAAAGGTTATCAACGAGATTGAAAGGTTATCAATGAGATTGTGACTCCTGTTGTTTTGTAATAATGGATTTGTGCCTTACTGCCGTAGGCAATTGTAAGATGACTATGACATTTTTCTCACAATTGTCGCTATGCATAAGAGGTATTGAATACTGTTTGTAAAGTAAAAGAGTGATACCAAAGGATTTAGTGAGATTCTTATCATGATTGGATGTCCATTCCAAGAAGAGTATTGTGAAATAGCTGATGGATGCTTATGTTATTAAAGTATTCATCACATACATAAATAATTGTAGGACCTGAAATTCTTATGAAACTCCGTGTATGTGGTTATGAATGCAGGATTTGTAAGTACAAGTCTAAGGAGATGATCTGTACTTGGGTCGTATGCCTGACTTAACATGTGTATTATTCGTCAGACATGTGATTCAATTGCTTGCCATGCCTTATGACTTTGTATTGTTTCGATTGTCATGCAATGAGGAATGTTGTGAGCCCCGTAGACGGTGGTGAGACCTACGTCGGAACTTTGTTCCTGGTCCATAGTAGGATGCTGTTATCCTTCCTTTCGGGGAGGATGACTACACTATCGTCGAAAGGGATGAAGGTGGTAATATGTTTGTTGGAACCTTGCTTGTGAGGGTGGCGATTACCGCTCGCCATGAGGAAAAAATTGATCACCTTTTCTTTTGAGGTGAATTGGGTCGCCTCGACTTTATGGCTGGGTCTTATCAGCTTAGGTCATAAGGAAGGGGTAGTTCAACCTTGCAGGTAGGGTACTAACGGATGTATGACACTGGAATCAGAGGGAAAGTGGTGAGGCTCGAGTCTAAAGTGGGGCTTGACGTCGAGATGTTATCCTCTATGGATTACACCACTCCTCGACGCATTCACAATACATGTAGGAGATAAATCGTGCATGACAATTAAGTTGGAGTGGGAATTAGCCGGACTGGACAAGGACTTTTGAAAAGGGTGATTTCTCTCTGGGATGGTGCCGACACATGCTGTAGTATAGTGTGAGTACCCTTGTGTTTAGTGGGGAGCCCGGGTTAAAACTCTTGGCAGCAAGAGATATGCTGAGGTGTTAGGAATGCACCCCCACGAACATGAGAGGCCCATGTTAAATTCCTGGCAGTATGTGCTGTATGACGAAAGACCCGCAGGGGGTTAAGCCTGACGAGACCTAGACAGGGGGTTATAGTCTGAAGAGAGTCCCATCTGGGGGATAAGCCTGACCCATCTATGTAAGACAAAATGAAAGATGAGTGGCCGCCAGTGGGATGATATTGGGATCATTCTTCTAAAAGGTTCTTGTAACTCCTCAGGCTGGGTAACGCCGGCGGTGGATTCCAGATTCCGGGGAAAGGCCTGTCATAGATTATTTCTGACCCCATTCCGACTCGTGACTGAATGAAAGTGATTTCGAAGGAAGGTTCGAAAGCATTATTAAAGGATTGAAAGTAAGCCCTTCTCGTTGACGGTAATGAAGTCTGCACGGAGTATTTCATAAGAAGGGTATCCAGAAGATTAGGCAAGGAAAGAAAAATGAACGGCGGGAACGTCGTTCATCACGTATAAGTATGTAAAATCTGGGTTAATTCTAGAGGTATTATGATTATGTAATATATTTGGTGAGGTCTTATAAAAACTTCCSCTTGTATTGCCTTATGGTAAGCGACAGAGACGTCGCTTAATGGGGGCGGGGAAGGCTGTCGGGACAGAAACCCTTACAACCCCTGTAAGGGTTTCTGCTCGGTTTTTTCAAGGTCAGACACTGCCCGACCCTTGCTTGGATTGAAAGACTTTATGGGATTGGCATTGTCAAAGTTATTCAGACCAACCCTATAACTGAAAGACGTAAAGCCTGACGTCGATGGCGTGTGACGTTATTGACATACGGCGTCGTTGACATGTGACGTCGCTGACTTGTGGTGTCATCAACGTTCATTCGAGATAGTGGTAGCCGGACTACTTGCAAATGACATTCACACCAAAGTTAGAGAAGTAGTGGAGTCATCATTAAACAATGACACTCTAACTCTGCTTGAGAATCGGGACACTCATATTTCTTGCAAGCAGCCAGTATGGGGTGGAATGAAAGAACTTGGCAACGCATCTCATCCAATCGAAAAAGTCGTGACGGTCCAGCCATGTGGCCGGCAGAGTGAAGATACTTCAGCCAAACGTCATTCGAGTGTCGCTTTATGTATTGGTCATGCTTTGATCTTTTGTTGATAAGCGTTGTTGGAGTCAAGTCGACTCTTGTCGGATGAAAGAAGGGATTAGGATCGCTCGCAGTTTTCCTTACGCTTGGAATATCACGTCCTAGTCGACCGACGTTGGTCTTGGGGTCCACTTGGCGTTTAACCATGCGTACCTATGCTACAACGAACAAGCAAACGCCCTCGACTGACCTACCTCTGCAATTGCATTATAAAAACTTTCGCATGTGGGTTGGTAGCTCGGTAGGGATATGCCCCTCAAGGTGGTGATAGCCCCTTAGGGAAGGTAAGTTGTCCCCCGCGATAACCTATCCTGTCGTAGGGGACCGTGGGATGTACAGCTGGCGCACTCTGCCGGAGCGGCGAAGGGTCAACGCGGGTTACCGTGTCGTCCCTGAGTTGCCTCTAAAAAGCTGAAAGACTAAGTTTCTCCTACGTGACACGGCCGGGAGGGCCCTCGCTCGCTCGCGAGGGGGCCGATGCACTCGAGAGCGGAACGTCGACTCGGGGTTGCATAGTAGGTGCTTAGAATCTGTGAAGCTAATTTTAGTTGTTTTCCCTCTTACACAGTGAACCCGTTCGGGCTGTCGTCCTCAACATCCTTGCTTACGATGACTGCCACTATTTTGTGTGACTGATTGCATGGTGGATCTTGGGTATGTTGGACAAAAGGAGAGGCGGAGAAGGGATAGGACGTCGATAATGTTAATACTCTCCGATTGGATATCCCGCGATGCGGGTTTCTGTGAAAGATTTGTTGTGTATCACTTTCGTTGACTGTGTACTCACCTTGTGTGTATGTGCACCTATTTGCCCCTGTGCAAGCACTTGATAACCGACGGAGGGTCGCTACTCTAATTGGTGGTTAAGACTTTGATAACTGATTACGGGTGACGAATTGTAAAGACGTATGACGAGAGGTTTTCCAAGAGTGATGGCAGCAGCTAGACAACAACCACTAGATAACGAAGGAGGTACTAGCGGAAGCCACACCGAGCGAAGGTATCTTCCTCGGTGCTAATCTTGTAAAGAATACGAGCACTATGCCAGGGAGTATGGTCTGTTTTGGAAAAAAGAGAAAGAGAAGGTTCATAGGAGACAACAACATGATGTGGTGGGGGAAACTAGCGAACGACAGGTAGTCCATGCACCATCACGTGCGAGATCTACGTCTCCTTCACCAAATCGGTGGGAACCTCTGAGAAGATCGCCGTTTGCGGACCGATATGTAAGAAGATCTGATAATACCAAGGATCCGGTAGCTGATTTGGTGGCGATGCTACTAGCTAAGGAAGAGGCCAAAAACCTGAAGCGTCAAGAAAAGGAGGAGCGTAAGAAGAAGAAGCATGAGGAAATGAAAAACGTGCAAAAGGAAGACAAACAACGTGAAAAGAAGAGAAAAAAAACAAGAGGATAACGACTTGCGGATCACACGCATTATTGACATGCACAAGTCGCAAAGATGGGGAGTAGTGCGGCATGAGATTGAGCTAGAAGAACGGTGTGAACATTAAAAGAAAGCTTGTAACATGAAGAGTAAGCTTCGCCTTCGGATCGCCCCTAGTGAGCCAGAAACAGATGATGAGGTTGCAACTTTGAGTGTGGACACTAAACGTATGGAGTTAAGCTCAGACTTAGAGACCGACACTGGGGCACCCTCCTCGGGATTACGCCACTTACGCATACAACGTGCAAGATGTATGGTACGTTGAAGACATGTGACCGTCCACACCGTAGGACCTCTCTAAGGGTTATGCCACGTAACGTGAGTAAGGAGATTGTCCTGGGCGTGAGTCTGGATGAAATAGAATGTTATGTCAATGAGACGAAGGAGTTCCTCGATAGCTTGGGTTACAAAGAGGTAAAGAAGATATGTAAGAGGAAGCAAATTCCTTATATCGAAAAGAACTAGGTCATTGTCGATCTTGCTGAAAGATGTGCTCCCAAGAAATTTGCGATGATCCGCCAGCCAGGGAAAAGGCCGTAGGAGTAATCGCATCAGCAGATGAAAAATTGTACTGAGACGACATCCTCGTTGTACGACGTTTCTGTAACGAGAGTGATGAAGATGTTTGAAGATCCAGGTCTACGGAGCGTTTGTGGTATGTATGTCGGGATTTGATCAAGAGACGTAAAATTTTGAAAAGTGTGGACAAGGAATTGGAAGCTAGCTATAAATGAACTTCTTTCGCTTTGGCTGTGCGTGGATGTATCCAATGGGGAAATAAACTTGTAGGAGACTGAAAGCGTTGATGCTTAGAGAATGATGAAGGTCTGGACCTATGTAGCTATCTCCTAGTACTGTAATGTGACTAAAAGAAATTTGGATGTGTGATTGAGTGAACATCAAGGAAAGTGTAAGCAGAAAGATCGCAAGTCACACTTTCACCGGTGGTTACAGATATATGGGCGAGAAAGTTATGTCTTGCTACCTTTGGTGCAGGCTACGGCTGGCAACTCGGAGCTTACTGCTATTGAGAGTTGGTACATCAAACACTGGTCTTTGGTGCTTAATACCACAGGGCGTGGACCTCCGGACTCAAGATGACAAAGGAAGGGGAAGAGGAAACGAAGGAAGACGGGTAAAAAACGTAAATTTGCGGTTTTAACAACCTATGAGGTGAGGTGTGTCAACTTTGAGATTGGCGGTAACCGAACCACTAAGCTGATTGGCTTACTACTAGATAAGGATAAGGGAGGAAAGTTGTGTTTTACACTATCTTCTAGTCTTGGGAATGTGTGGGTGGAAGGTTGGAAACGGGTGAAGAGATGGTTTGGCACAACTATTGTTCGAATGGAGAATAAAACATGTTTGCTCCGAGATTGTAAAAATATTTTGGAACAAGTTTCAGTGGTGGTTGTCGAACACTTACGAAAATGCAAAAAAATGAATGCAAGTTTGATCTCTTTGTTGAAACGTATGGATAAATGAATTTTGGCTACTCGTTGTGATTTGGACTTCTTGCTGAGCCGTTTTCCGCTTATTAAAGATTTTCGTCGAAAGAGTACCAGGTCTTTGCTCCGACGAATCATCAAAGCTGCTATTAGAGAGGCTTATGGGTTCAAGTTGCATAAAAAAATAGTGGTTAGAGTTCAGTTCGATGATCGCAACAGTTTGGGTGGGATGCGTAGGCTGATGGATAATAAGATTAATATGCTATAGATTCAGAAGGGTATATGTGGGACCTTGAAGCGGAAAACTAGAACGGTCTGGAAAAAAAAATTATCCGTTGCTAATTTTGTACAATCATTGGCGGTATGCACGCAGAGAGATTGCAGTTTGCATCTGCGTGAATCTTCCATTTCCTCGGTTTAGTGGCACGCACGTTTTCGAATTTGGGAAGATCCAAAAGTTCCTCCTTTTATCCATAATGCACGTAACATCCCGAGGGTAACAAAATCTAATAGATTGAAGTTGCTATGTAATGAATTGTTTGAAGCTCGCAAAGGATCGAGTATTGGAGGATGTGACTCACTGAGCTTTTACTTGGAGGAAGTCGCCTCGTGCTTTAACGAACCTCGGCCTGAGTCCGACGAATTGTCTGTAGAGGTACCATGACCTGGTTTTGGCTCCCGTAGATCAAAATCCAGGTGAGACCGTTGTAATGTATCCCGGATAATAAAGCTAGTCAGGAACTGTTTGTACGTAGCAGATGTTATGTGGCTCAATTCAAGACCGAGGATGAGATTTTGGTACATAAGAGAGAGGAGTGGTAGAGCTTAGGCTTGCAAAGATTGGGAAAGTGGCAGACTAACGAGGGTACCGGTAAGGGTTATGCTGTTTCAAAGCATAAAGACTTGGAATGTTTTCGCCCAATATGTCAAACCTTTAGTGAGTCATGCACCCCCAACAGTCGTAAGGCAGCGAAAGCTTTAAATTCGCTTATGAACGAGCTTCCAGCCAGGGAGCATTTCAACCTCAAATCGGTGGGTGATCTGGTCGGGCATTTAAATAAGGTCAAGAACGTGGTTGAGTGCAGGGGTAAGAGTACGATGGTAGTGGGTGCTTCCTATGATATCGAGCATATGTTTTCTCGATTACCTCATATTACTATCTTAGGAGCTCTGGATTGGGTGCTCAAAGGCATACTAGAAATAAAAGAAGTTGGGTATGGGTGAATCCCAGAGGAAGGGGTGCTTTAGTGTATAGGAATGCAACTGACAGGGGTTGGTGCAAAACTTCTTTTGAAGATTTGAGAAATTTTGTGTTGTTCTGTTTAAAACACATATACATACTTGCATCTCGGATTTTGTTGAAACCGATTCTGGGTATTCTGATGGGTAGCAGCATGAACCCACTACTTGCATGCATTATGTCTGCTCACTCGGAGTGTTTTTTTTTTTTTTTTTAATTCGCTACGTGAGAAACGTAAGTTGGTGCAGAGAATCAGGTTTATGAAGGATGTCTCCTTGTTTTGTATTTGCAAGAAGGAGGATGATGCTTTTTGGATTACTACATTATAAATCAGGGAAAGGTTTGAGAGATATTACCCCCGTACCTTGTCCTTGAAATGTACGGACAGTGACACAGGGGTTTGAAAATTGTTGGGTTGCACACTGCAGATCCAGAACCAGTAACCCTTTGTGGTTTCTTTCCAGAATAACAGAAATTTCGCCAAAACGGACATATTATGTTTTTTGAACGAAATTAAAATTGAGTTTTCGGGCTGAAATCCGGTCCAAATTTTTGGCTTCTAGGGTCCAGCGTTCCTAGAACGCCAGACCCCTAGGAGGCAAAAATTTGAACGCCAGACCCCCAGGAGCTAAAAATTTGAACGTCAGACCCCCAAGAGTCAAAACTTTGGACCGGATTTTGGCCCAAAAACTTAATTTAAATTTTGTTCAAAAAATATAATATATTCATTTTGACGAAATGACTGTTGAAGGTTCGGAACGAGGATGGTTTGAAATAGGGTTTGAACTTGCCTATTCGAGCTGGCCAAGATTTGGTTTTTGGTTAAATAAAACTTAGAAGGCAGTGACTATTACAGGGTGGCTCACAAAAATTGATAGAAAACGATCGATTCGCAGAAAAATCATTGTACAGGTTGTATTATTAAAGATCGCCTTTCAGAGGAAGGGGTTTCCATATATTTTTTTGTGAAAGTCCTGGGCAATTTCGCAGTGAGGAAGGGTCCGATATGAGACCTTACTGCAAGCCTGATTCGACGCTTCGCATTCTGACCTGATGTGTGAAACGTAGACTTATGGTAGGATAGTAGGTGCTTATAATATATTGAGTTAATTTTAGTTGTTTTCCCTCTTAAACAGTGGACCCGTTCGGGATGTCGTCCTCAACATCCTTGCTGACAGTGATCGCCGCCATTTTGTTTGACTGATTGTATGGTGGATCTTGGGGATGTTGGACAGGAGGGGTCAAAAAGGGATGAGACGTCGATGATGTTAATACTTTCAATTGGATATCCCGCGATGCGAGTTTCTGCGAAAAATTTGTTGTATGTCACTTTCATTAATTGTATACTCACCTTGCGTGTATGTGCACCTATTTGCCCCTCCCCCCCAAAAAAACAAAGAAATTAAACCGAAAAAAAAATCTAAGAAATTAAAGAAAAAACCTATGTTATGCAGACAAATAAAATAAACAACTTTAGTCTTGGGGTCACATCGGAATTCTTTATTAAAGCCTATATATATATATATATACAACCCCTCATTTGTTGTCCTCTTCTCTCTCTTTGCGTACGGTTTACCGGGCAGTTCTATTTGTGACGATATATATATATCGTCAAATAGAACTGCCCGGTAAACCGTAGGCAGAGAGGGAGAAGAGGACAA
>BFEA01000304.1:676063-694984 GCA_003427395.1 Chara braunii | reverse complement strand
TTTTTTTTTTTTTTTTTTTTTTTTTTTTTTAAGGGACAAAACAAAAAAATAAAAATTATGGGGATCTAAAGCACGAAAAACTCTACATCCCCATATACATATATTTTTTTACTTTTTTTTTTCTTCTTCGGGTTCCGTCACTTTGTACGGGACCGACCGTACGACAGAAACCCCCGTATGACGTATGGGGTGCAGCACAGCTTCCAGGGGCTAGACCTGGATCCAATTTTTGATAACGCTGGCCAGAGACAAATCTAGTATCATTTCATCCACTTATGAGTTGTATTGATTTAAGGTTTTTCGAGGTTTCTCCAGCTTTGTTGTTGTATTGTTGTATGTTGGTAAAAAAAGTTGTGGCTTCGTTCCAGATAGTTGTTGGAATTGTTGTATTGTGAGTGTTGCTTTCACATGAAATTTTCATGAGAATCGTGACTTTTATTTTGATGGTGGATGACGAGACATCGTCTAATGGGGTTTGGGAATGCTATCGGAGCAGACACCCTTACAATGGTATCTACTCGGGGTTTTTCAATGTCGGACGCTATCTGAGCTTTTCGTTGAATTGAAGGACTCGATGAGATTGACGTTCGCCAAAATTCATTCAAAATAACCTATGACCAAGAGATTGAAACTTTTTGAACTTTAGTCTGAACGCTTGTTGCGTCCGAGAGTAATGACAATAACGGGCAGTGCTTCGTTTTAGTCAAGGTCGCAGAGGCTCGTAGGCATGGGAACGCTAAAGCTAGACCTATTCTACCTAAAATAATGATGTGCGGTTTTACAACTGCGCAATTTAGAGTCTAACTGGGCGAAAAGGAACGGTCGCGCCGGGTATGAGGGCGCAGCGCAGGAGGAATATGAAGCTTTTTTTTATTTCATCGGTTCGCGGGGTTTGACTTCGAGCCGGGGGGCCAACAGACCAGTCCCGAGGCTTATCTGTTTGGGTAACTTCCGAGTTGTGGATAGGCAGTCGTCCATGGGAAAGGGGCATACAATAGAGAGCCAGGGCCTGCTGGCCACGAGAAGGAGGGGCGACCTACTGGGTGCAACCCTCAAATAGAAGGGTTGTTGCTTCTACTTTTGTGAAAGGAGCTAGCCCAGTAGGTAAACACAGTAGACTGTCATGCTACTGATACAGGGAACGAATCCGACTTTACTCAACTCTTTTAGAGCTGCCATCGCGAAGCCGCGGCCGATTTTCATCGTGCGATCAATGAGATCGCGCGACTGAGATCAACCGTGCGGATTCGATGTGACGCATTCATATGAATGACACACATAAATCGAGCAACGATCCAACTTTTTTTCGACGCGTGAGGGATCAACACAAGTCTATATTTCAGCAGCTCGTGGGTCCTCCACGAACAAGATATAACCGCTGGCACAAGCCAACGAGAGAAAATAGGAAAAATATATATAAGAAAATAATAATTAAAAAAAAAAAAAACTTAAAGCGAAGTGCCACATGGCACTGGTTTAAGTAGAAGGGACTTCAAGTCCCCAAAACAAGTAGCCGATGCCCGTTTTGACGAGCAGCCTGACAAGTAAGTTTTTTTTTTTTCTTTCATTTTATCTTTTTCTTTAGATTTTTTTTAGATTCTTCTTTCCTTAGATTTTGTTTATATTTTTCTATTTTTATTTTTCTTTTGATCCCCCCTCCATGTTCTTTTGAAGTCTGTGCCAATTCGTTTCAATGAACGGGCTGCAGCAGGGGGGGTGAAAGTTTTATGTCGACAAGATGAGCAAAATCAAATGAATCTACCGCTAGAACATAAAAATATACAATACTACAGTACTCTGTGTGTGTGTGTGTGCATGTGTGCGTGTGTGCGTGTGTGTGTATGTGTGTGTGTGTGTGTGTGTGTGTGTGTGTGTGTGTGTGTGTAAGAGAGAGAGAGAGAGAGAGAGAGAGAGAGAGAGAGAGAGAGAGAACGGAGTTTCCAACCTGGCACTGGCTTCTTGGTACTTTCATCGATAGGATGAACAAACTCGAATGAATCTTCAGCCAGAACATGGAAACATACGCTGCCCTCGTTTTTACGGACAGCTCTAGGTAAGTTAGTTTCTTCATGTTTTTTTTTTTTTTTTCTTTTCTTGTTGTTAGATTTTTTTTTTAGATTTCTCGTTTATATTTTGCTTCTGATTTTTTTATAGATTCCTTTCCCCCTCTTCTGGTCTTGGAACAGGTTGCGAATGGGCGTCTGTATTTTTTGCTCTTTTAGGGCCAAATATAGGCACATAGGGGAAGAAGACCCTGTTGAGAGTGGCCGATCGATCCTTAAGTGTTTCAAGACTGGAAGCTAGAGGTGTTAGAAAAGTTACCACGTGGATGAGTGGCTTGTGGCAGCCAACTGCTCATAGCAACATTGTTTTTTGATTGTTCGATGTTGGCTCTTCCTACCACTGTGCGCGCATATATCGGGTGCATTTATTGCGCCAAATACAGACGCACAACCAAGGGTACATGCTTGTAAGAATCAACAAGGAAAGAATACCCTGTTAAGCTTGACTTTAGTTCAACTCTGTGAAATGACCTAGGGAGGAAGTCTGTTCGATTTTCAATAACGAGCTTCTTAGAAAAAAAAAAAAAAGATGAAAGGAAGAGGCAACGACCATGAATGTAGCCTCAGTCACGCCCCAGATTCAGGCCAATTGGTCTGAGTGTGACCACTCAGGTTAGGCCTGTATCTGAAGGGCCATTTGAAAAGTGGTTGAGTACAACCGCTCCTTCGACATACCCGCACTAGGGAAGATGCTGGGTACAAAAGAAGAAAAAAAACAAAAGGGGGAAACAGAGAGGAACTCAACATGCTCAACTGTTTCTGGCTCTTGATTGAGATCAAGGGCTCATGATCAGTTTGAGTCCTGAAGCAAGCCTCTCACTTTTGTATAAAGGCAACTTTTCCCCCAACTACCTCATTCATTCGAACAGCTAAAAGAAGTGGTGCTTGGAGGAGCAGCTGCAGGAGATGCTGCTTGGAGGAGCTGCTGATGAAATGACAGCTGCTTGGAGGAACACTGCTAGAGGTCTGCTGGAGGGAAAAAGTGGAGGTGCTGGTGGTTTGCAGGAGTCAGGAGCAAGGCATCCATAGTCGACGTTGGTCCGCAAGATTGAAGAGCGGGGCAACCATAGCCGAGTTTGGGGTCATTCTGCCTCAGCGTTGGGATGGTGCTGCGCCAGTGGGGCCTTCTTTGGTGGGTACAGGTCATTGTTCCACACTGTGGTGGTGAGGCTGCTCCAAGGGTCAGCGACGCGGCAGGGCATACCCCATTTAGCGGGGTTATGCCGCCAAAATTGCACGACATCGACATTATATATTTTTTTACAAACATTATGCTGGGGAGTTTGCGGCGCATCCAACAACGCTGAACTATGGCGAAATGTTGTCCGTTCGGCGGTAGACGGGAATGAATGACTTCGGCGGTGTATCTCATCAAGTCAAAACTAAGGCAACCAGTTTACCTTGTCGGGTGCAGTGAGGTTATTGTTGAAGCCAACTTTATGTTGGTTGTTTAGTAAAAAAATTATTGAGTCTTTACTCGAGGGGATCGAATTTTATTTTGAACTTGTGTTATTGGATGTACCATATTATGATTCAAATTTTTTCAGTTATCATTTCATATGGAAAATACATTCCTATCAACTATGGTCGATTCCTTTTGATGTAAATATGTGTGGTTGTTATAACATTTTTTTTACCATGCGTCTAGGGGATTAGGATTAATATTTGGGCTTCACGCTTGGTTGAGACCGTCCTAGTCGATCGACGTTTGCTTCGTACTTAGGAGATCAACGCCCTAAGGGACGAACGACGTTTGGGTTCACTTGGCGTTTAACCAAGCATATCTATACTACAGTGAACGGGCAAACACCCTCGCCTGATCTATCTTTGTAATTATATGTAAAAGCTTGCGCATATGGGTTAGTAGCTTGGTAGGGATACGCCACTAAGGGTGGTGACAGCCCCTTAGGGAAGGCAAGTTGTGCCCCGTGGGAACCTATCCTGTCATAGGGGACCGTGGGAAGTACGGTTGGTGCACCAGGCTAGAGCGGCGAAGGGAGGACGCGACTGCGTCCGCCTCGGTGGTTTGCGGAATTATTTATGTGTCGTTCCCAAGTTGTCTCAAATATGGTTTCGTTTAGCACTTGCGTGACATGGCCGGGAGGGCTTTCACCTTTGCGAAAAAGGCAAGAGTCAATGCGCTCGACACCGGGCCCGACGTCCCTTATATTTCAGTGCTAGGAATCGGGTCTGACATCCCTTACAAAAAGTCATGCAGTCTTTTTTAAGGGCGAGACATCATCTGTCAAGCCCAAGAACGCTTTTGGTTTTCGCAGGAAACGTAATCTCCATTGACCTTAGTTTCCCTAGTCGTTGTGGGGCACCTAGCTCAATGACTCTGCTTTTTTTTTTTTTTTTTTTTTCCGAACCATCATTACCTCCTTGTGGCCGGATACTCCGACAGAGAGTTGAAAAAAAAAAAAAGGTGTGTTTGGCCCTGAAGCCTCAAACTCATTCCCAGTATTTGGGCTGTGAATGCACTACCCAGGTTGTTGATGAGGCAGGGTATCAGGCGGGGGAATACTCCTCCGAGTTCAGCCCCTCGAAGCTCGGAATGACCCGCTTGGCCCTCTGGAGCTCCCTAGAAAGAGTCCCCTCAGGGCTTAGAGCCCTAACTTAAGTCCTATCGCAAGTCGTGTCCCTTCCACACCTATCAGCTTGCCACCAGAGTTCGGGTTCTGTTCCCACCGATCGTGACCTCCAACTGGATGTATTATAGGCCCACTCTATGCAAGTTTGTCCCTCAACCATTGACTAGCAGATCCCTAGCCGATCCCTCCTCGAACAGCAGAAGAGGGCCTACCTCCCTCCTATTAATGTATATCCCTCCCCCTCTTAATTTTTTTTTTTTTTTTTTTTTTTTTTTTTTTTTTTTCTCCTTCCTCAAATCACTAGGTAAGGACCGACGCCCTATCGAGGGTCTCAGACTGATTGACTATGTCGCTCTTTCATTATCGTTTTTTTTTTTTTTTTTTTTTTTTAAACACGATCCCGCCAGTGTTAGTGGTACTGATAAGAGCAGACACCACTATCACCTAGGGGGAGGCTCCATCTATTGGTGGGAAGCATCACCTGCTGGAAAATGGGTCTTGCGTCCCATATACAGGCTGAATTTGGAGAATATCAAACAAAAGACAATTGTGAGAGATTCTTGCCAGCATTGATTACCTTGGGATCCAGGGGATTGACTGAGTAGAATATTGGAAGGAGGGGGAACCTCTTCACCCTGGACCCAACTCCAGATACCTGCTGCTATACGCTAGTTCCACCCTCCCTCCACCAGCCCAGTCCCGTCCCATTCAAAAACATATTGAGGAACATATACAGAGCGATGGACTTGAGGTTGTATTCATCTACCAGCATTGATCACACTGGAGACCAGGTAATATTGCCCCTTCCCGTGCCTGGATCATGAGATGTGTCTTGCGATCTTGTCCTTCAGGAGAAAACCGGACCAAGGTAGGGGATTTTACAAGCTAAACACATCCCTTCTAACTATAGGTCGTTTTAATACCTACCTCAAAGAAGTGTGGTCCTTCTGGCAAGAACAAAGAGACAAAATCCAAGACAAAATAGTGTGGTTCAACAACGGCCTAGCTTTTTTAGGCCCCAAGTGCAATGAATACTCAAAACTGCTCGCGGCGCGTCGCCACGCCGAAGAAACAGACTTACAACATCAACTACAACACCTGCAACTGCAGGAAAATGAGACAGAAGACCATCAAGACGAGTTAGCTAGAACCATTCAGAACATGGAAACCCGCCTCATTGGGTTTATGGAACATAGATGGCAGGGCGTAAGAATCCGGGGCAAGCTCTCCAAGCATAACATGGAGGGAGCTATGGATGCAAGGTTTTTTGCCATGGCCAAGGTCAAGTCATGGAGGTCTGTCATTGAAGCCTTAGAGGACCCCAAGTCTAACCAAGGGCCTCTGCTCACATCTACAGTTGCTTGCACAAAAATAGTAAGGGACTTCTATCAGACCTTGTGTACATCAGAATGTGGGAATCAACCTAGGTCACAACGCTTCGAGGAAATCAATGACTTCTTGCCCCCACTCAACAAAACTCTCACAGAGCAACAAAGAGGTAGTTTAGATAGACCTTTATCGAAGGAGGAAATATTATGGACAACATTGATGCAAATGGAAGAGGAAAAAACTTCAGGTATAGATGAGCTCCCCAAGGAATTCTGAGAGTCTATGTGGGAAAGCATCTCGCAAGACCTCATGGAATATTTCCATGAGTTTGAGCCACAGGACATATAGGGGAATTCGTCGGGCAAGGGGTGCTAACACTCCTTTACAAAAAAAGGAAACACACTTATATCAGAAACTACAGACCTATCACCCTGCTCACAATGGTCTACAAGATGATGGCTAAAGCACTGACCAATCGCATGACACCAGTAATGATGGATATTATTCACTCTGACCAAACTGGATTCATTCAAGGAAGGAATATCCAGGACAACATCCTCCTGGTTAACGACATGATTAAGTTATCCAGACAATCAAAAAATAATGCAGCTATCATGTTTATTGATTTTAAAAAGCATATGGTCATGCGGACTGGTTTTTCCTAGATAGATGTTTGAAAAAACTCAACTTTGGATCATATTTTAGACGATGGATAAAGATTTTTCACTCAAATGCAACAACCAGGGTCATGGTGAACGACAACCTGCCCCCCCCATCAATCTTAAGAGACCAGTCAGACAGGGGGACCCCATAGCCCCATATCTTTTTATAATAATTATGGAAGCATTAGCAACCAACTTGAAAACGCAGAAGGATATCAAAAAAATTCAAATATCTGCAACACATGAGAAGGCAATTCCAGTCTGCTTATTGTTTGCAGACGACCTGACTCTGATGGTGAACGCTTCCAAGGAATCAATGGAGGAAATACAATATATGATGAATCGATTCTACAAGCTGTCAGATATGAAAGTTAACCGGGGAAACAAAACCCAAGGATGGTGGATCTACTACCAAGGAGTGAGACCTCTAGAACAACCCAGACTCAACCGGCTCCCCAAGGAAGCCCCCATTAGAGTGTTGGGAATATCGATGACGGCAGAAGGCAGACCAACCACCAACAACGAATGGATTGCAAACCCACCACTAGCAAAAATGACGCTCTGGAAAGACAAACACACCTCATTGTTTGAGCACTCCCTGATAATCAACAACGTGGTGCTGGCCTCGCTGTGGTACAAATCCGCAATCCGGGCCTTGGATAAGAATGCCTTACGCCCACTGAAGCGCCAGATAACAGTCTTTCTATGGAGGAGTGACCATGGAAAACTAAATGTGATCAATCGAGTGGCATGGCATTCTATAATTAAACCCAAAACAAAAAGAGGCCTAGGTATCATCGATCCATTAACGTTGACTAAAGTGCTGGTAATACAATGGATCAAGCGCCTGCTTTTCAATCCCGAGACCCCCTGGAAAAGGGCTAACCCTAGAACAAATATCCCGGTTAGCACCTCAAACAACGTAAGGGAGTAACCCGCGGACGTGGTTGGAGAACAGGGAATGACCCATCCCAAGAGTAGGTCTGACACAACGAGACCCTAACCTCGATACCCCCAGACAAGCAGCAAGGGCTGACCTACGAAAAAATCCCTTCTGGTCTTCCCTCCTCAAAACATGGAGAAGCCTCCCCGGGCTCCCCCCACTGGACAAAACCCCGCCTGACAGATGGGAAGAGGTAGCGCGACAACCCCTTTTTTGGCAACAGATGGGTTGTAGACTCAAGAGGACAGACTCTCCATTGCATGGACTCTCCCAGGCAGGGTTGGACCAAACGAGGGATAACAAGGGTGATAGACATATGAGACACAGAGAAGAAGGACTGGATAGGTCCTAACCGGCTACATGCAAGATTGAGGTGCTGCCACCGACCATATGAAGCTTTGGAGGCAATAGTGGAAAAGATCCCCCTAGCCTGGTGGAAAACCCTTCGCAAAGGCCCCACCCTACAAGAATCAGACTTGGTGGCATTTCGGGGGCGACAAGGAGTTGTGGGCAGTGTGGTCTGCTGCATCCTTGATGAAACATTAGCAGTAAGCCTCTTCCAAGTAGGACGGGACAACATAATCCAAAGGAGCAACCCGGAAGAAACTATAGTATGCCAAAAAGAAGAGCTGTTCAGAATCAGAGTACTCAAGGAAAAAGAGCAATGGACTACCCAACTTCCCGATCCATCATCTAGCCTTGGACCCGTCGGAATGAACATGGACAACCCAAATAGGGAAGGGTAGGAAATGCATTAAATCATTGGATGGCCTAACAGTTAAGTCAACCTACAGACTACTACGACCAATAACAAACCTTCGAGACCAGGTAGGGGAACGTTGGAGGGACCACTTAAATGTCAGTAAAGACGATATAAGATCTATCAAGTGGTTTAGGATGACCAAAGCAAAACCAGCCAAAATTGCCTCACTTCAATGACAGCTTGAACACCGCTGTCTACCGACCAACAATTGGCTGATCGACATAACATCCCTAGAGCAGAGAGGGCGTGCTCTCCCCTGATGCAAGTTGTGTATAAACGCGTTCCCGTCTAGAAAACGACCGGAAACTATTGAGCACATATTCTTTAATGGCCTAGTGCACTCTGGCTATGGAGATGGTGGGAGAAAATTTGGGAGCAACTAGAAACAAATGCCCCGTGGCCCTGGGACTGGAAGGCGCTACTGTGCGAAGCCTGGCCCAAGGGTCAGCCAAACCAACTTAGCGAATTCACTGAAAACATGTTCAGAGTGGGACGAAGGGTGGTGCTCTAGCACTCTGGAGACGACGCTGAACTTTTGAAATGGAGGGAGTCAGACTAGAAGGGCCCGAATTCACAGAAAGCATACAACAACAAATCCAAACAGAAATAAATGCAAAATGGGATGGGGTCAAAACACAGATCAGACTCCTTGCGAGACAAAAAAAAATCCAACAAATTTTTTTGGAATTCAGCTCAAGCTGGCTTGGGGGACCCAACGGGGGGAAGATAGGGAAGGTAGAATGGAAAGGGGATCATCAGGAATCGGGGGAGGACCACGGGAGATTGGAGAGAGTAAGAGATTACCAACTGATATTTCATGAATGGACCAAAATTGATTCAACTATCCCCCTAAAACCCCCAGGCGAATTCCCAGAGTTCTTTCCCCCCCCCCTCAAACTGTCTCGTAGAAATGAAGTGGTATGCGAAGGATGGATGAACTCAAGGAGAGTGGATAGCAGTCAGTACAGTATTTCAGTCCCCAAAAAAAAGGAATTGACAGTTCGGATTGGGGCTGGTGGGGAGAGGGAGGAACTAGTGTGTAGTAGTAAGTATCTGGCACCGGTTCCAAGGTGAAGAGGTTCCTCCCTTCCCTACTTCCTTCTCAGTCAATCCCCTGGACGCCAGGGTAATCAATGCTGGCAGGAATCTCCCACAATGTTTTTTTCTAACATACTTCAAATTCAATCTGTATATGGGATGCTGGGCCCGTTTTCCAGCAGGTGATGCTCCCCACCAATAGATGGAGCCTCTCCCCAGGTGCTAGTGGTGTCTGCTCTTATCAGCACCACTAACACTGGTGGGGGCGTGTTAAACCACTAGTACCTCTGCCAGTGTTGGGAAATTACGATGTTTTGCCATTTCCCGAAGAAATCGGGGGCGGAACACAGGGTCAGCAATGTCCCATAAATCTGAAATTTACAGTGCCGCGAGTGAAAGGAAAAAGGGGAAAAAAAAAAGTTTTCTCTACTGCAATGATGTCAGGCAGGGTATTCCAGGAGCCCGTGTTCACAATCTTCCTTCACAGAATGCACCTTACAGGTAAGGCGGTCACATTTTGAATGTTACTGTTTTCTTTTTTTTCTTGGTCATGTGTTTCTTATGAGTCCCCTGTCCATGAACTGCTCAAGCTGTTCGTGATCTGCTCAAGCTGTGTTTTGTTAGAGGATTGTAAGGCTCATCACATTGACACTTAGGGGAATGTATCCAACCATTTTCACACCCGGATCCATGTGCCCGTTTTTTCCCCCTTTTATTCTCTTTTTGGAATTTGACAACCTGGCCAAGGGGCTGAGATGCACTCATTGAGGGCACACTCACTATACAACTGCAATCGCGGCCAAAACTTTGTTTCCGTTTTTCTTTTTTCTTCTTTTCTGAGGTTCACGACCGCAACTTTTTTTTTCTTTTTTTTTTGTTCTTTCCGTGAGAGTACCAGAAAGACAACGGAGTGGTACCCAGGCTCGACAAACTCGGAGCGCAATGAAATTCAGGGTAGGCAAAAACAGGCTCAGAGGTACTAGTGGTTAAAAAAAAAAAGAAAAAAAAAAGGTGATATTGAGAGAGAGGGAACCTCTTCAGCCCTGCTGCAGGGCACCAACTAGCCCCCCTCCTTTTTGAAGGCTGAAGCCGCAGTGTGGCACACTGACACTTGTAGCTCACGCCCTGATCCTTCATGTCCTTCATGTCCTCCGTGTTTTTAGCGGTGTGTTGCTAGTGTCCCACCCCGGGGGACACCGGGGGGCAGCACCTTGGTCAGTTTGGGATCAATTTGGAATAACAGTCAGCGAAAGGGGCTGGGGAGGAAATAGGTCCGGGAAATCAGAAGGGGGTCTCATCGGGAAGGAGGGCTTAATGGTAGTCCAATCTTTAAACACCAGATTGTAATCTCTGGGGGGCCCCTGACTTATCAAAATTGTCTGGTCCCCTCCCCACTCCACTCGTGCTACCCAACCCCCCCGCAGTCCCCCTAGCCAGTCTGTGCAGAAAGACGTAAATGCCCTCTTAATATCCTGGACGGTCTGAAAGATATCAAGCTGAGCTTTGAGCTTGCGCCACCTTTGTGTTAACTCCATCTCGAGAACTCTTTGACCTGCTCTGTCAGTTCAGTGCCCTCCATCCTGACCCCTTCTAGAGCCAAGGTACAACGCTGTCACCATAGTACCCATATGATCGTTCGTCTTCCTAATCTGTACCAATTGTTTTCAAAGGTGGATGCTTGACCAATTGTAGGACAGTGACCAACCAGGATGGCTTGCCAGGACCATGGCCAGAGCGTCCCCGGACCCATTTTTCGCCAGATGCGATCCCACCAATGCCATGACAACAATGCAACAGGGCACTGCATGAAGATGCGTTCTATAGTCTCATTTCGCTTTTGTGGGGGGTAGGCCATGGTGCATCTCTGGGACCAAGGGAGTGCCACCCCTTTTTGTTCCATGCAAGTGTGATCTATCAACCAGGCATTTGTTGGCAGGCAGCGGTGGGCGATTTGCCATTGCAAGGATGTGATTTTGGCCGGTCTTATCTTGGTCTCACTGAACCATCGGATCGGTGTCAAGAGGGCTCTGTCAACATTCAGGTGTTTGGCCCATCTATCGATAACGACATTCCTAAGTTTTCTCTTAGGCCTTAGCATCTTATATGTGGACCTAACTGACAAGGAGTGCAGGTGGATCCGTATGTCAGAGAATACCCCAGGTCGTCGTGTGATTCGCTAGTGCGAGTCCTGGGGGTCCAAAGCCAGCTCTTGGATGGGTATCTGTGGCTGGAAAACCATGGCCTCTTCACCCTCCCCCAATACCCGTACCCTGAATGCATCCGAGTTGTCCTGCCACTCGAACGGGTTGGTGGAGCCCCTAAGCTGGTTCCTTGCCTGTGTCGTGTAGTATTCAACCAGCACATCAGATTTTGTAGGCCGCACCATATGGATTCTTCCTATCCTACTGGGGCCGTCCCGAACGGCCACCCAGTCCCCCTCCTGAAAAATAGGCCCCTTTTTTAACAGCCTGTACCAGGCCAGCGATATTGCTTCTATAATCAGTTCTAAATGTTTTTCTATGTGGTGACAATACTAGAGTGAGCCCCGCAGATGAGCCGCTGTCTTCCAGTTTTTCCTTTCCTGATCCCATAGATGTCCTACCCGTAGCACTCCCTGCTTGACCCACCCCTTCCATGGGGCCGTTGAACTACATAGCACCTGGTCATGGTGGGGGGCAATCCATCTATTGCCAAATAGGGGTTGGCGGTACACCTCTTCCCAACGATCCTGTGGTGGTTTATAAGGGAGGGGAAGCTTGCGCAAGTTTTTCAGGATTGTGAGTCAGAATTCTGCTATTGGCCAGCCTCGAGTTCTATGTGGGATCGACCAATAGAGGTCCTCTAGCCACGTGAGGAGGTCCACCTCTGGCGGGGCGGGCGGAGCTAATCGTGCAATCTGCTCAAGTGCTAGTGCTCAAGTGTTAGTGCTCTCCATGGGCTTCTGGTGGTAAGGATCAGCATCTTCATCCATTTAAGGCGGAGGGCCGGAACATGTGTTGGAGGATCGATAATCCCTAGGCCCCCCATCTGCTTCCGTTGTATAACTGATTCTCACGCCACCCGACTAATCACATTCGTCTGCTCATCGTTTCCTCTCCATAAAAACGCCGCCGCCTTGGTCTTGAGGTTTTTGAAGGCCGCCCTGCTCAGTGGCCACAACACTGATTTATACCATAGGGTAGTAAACACCACGTTATTAATTGTCAGTGCTCTGTCAAAAATAGAAGTGTGCTTATTGTGCCAAGCGGTGAGTTTGGTCAAAGTCGGTGTACTAATCCAACTGTGGTTGGACGACGGTCGGCCATGGGCTGTCATGGTGACTCCCAAGACATGGACCGTAGCCTGTTGAGGGAGCCAGTGGATGTTGGGGACATCTGGTGGCTGTCCCCCTTGATGGTGGATCCACCATCCTTGTGTTTTGTTCCCCCAGTTTACCACCATGTCCGATACTTCCGCAAACTTATCCATTAGCTGCTTGATTTCTTCCATATTTCAATGGGTGGCATCCACCATAATGGTGAGATCGTCCACGAACAACGAACACACCAGAATAGCATCCTCAGGGACTCGAGCGATTCAGACTTTTGTAATCTCCTTGTTGGTGCGAAGAGTGACAGACAAGGCCTCCATGATGATGAGGAAGAGGAAGGGGACAATGGGATCACCTTGGCATACTGATCTCTCCAATTGGATTGGCAGGGCCAGAGATCCGTTTATCTGCATCCTTGTGATTGCGTTGTGGTGGAGGATGCGGACCCACCTGCGAAAGTCCGGCCCAAAATTCAAATTTTCCAAGCATTTATCTAGGAACAGCCAATTGACGTGGTCGTAGGCCTTCTCAAAGTTTATAAATACAAGTGCAGCGTTTTTCTTGGTTTGGCGGGTTAATTGGATAACCTCATGGATTAGTAAGATGTTTTCTTGGATTTGTCTCTGATGCATAAAACCTGTCTGTGAGGGATTTATTATATCTTCCAGAACCGGAATCATTCGATTCGCCAAAACTTTAGCTAGCATCTTGTAGACCACGGTGAGGAGGGCGATTGGTCGGTAGTTCCGGATGTTAAACTTATCCCCCGTGCCCCACCAGCTCTCTCATTTCTCCTGTGCGCCATACATCATTATAGTAGTCCATAAGGTCCGAGTTCATACAATTCCACATTGATTCCAAAACTCTTTCGGGAGACCATCTATCCTAGGAGTCTTCTCCTCCTCCATCTGCATGAGGGCCTTCTATATTTCTTCTTTAGTCAAGGGTGCCTCAAGCTGCCCTCGCTGCTCGGGGGAAAGTGCATTGTTAACAGGTTGATGGAAGTCTGCAATTTGTCGTAGGCGGGTGTCCTCCGCACTGGGAGGGATGTGGGAGGCAAAAAGGTCTTTGAAAAAAGCCCGTGCAATTATGAAGCATCCTGCCGTTGTGCATATGGGGTGGGTGTCTACCCCTCCTGGTCCATACAGTGCTTCCATGATCGTGCGTTTGGCTCTTGCCCGGGCTAGGCCAAAGAACTTTGTGTCCATTGTGCCTTCTGTAGAATATTTTAAGATTTCCCCCCAGATTCTTGTCCCTTGCCAACGATACTGTGTTTGCTGTAACAACTGGGATTTAACTGTTTGATACGTCTGTGTGTTCTATTCTGGGTTTTGCATATTAGGCTGCTGTTCTAGCTCTTGAAGTTGGCTCATGAGAATGATTTCCTGTTGGTTGCGCTGATTTGCGAGCTGTTTGGAGAATTCGTTGCATTTTCTGGTCATGAAAAAAAGACCGTTGTTGAACCATGTTGAGACTGAGTCGATCTCCGGTTTGCAATCTCTCCAATAGGGCCAAGCCTGGGCCAGATACCACTGAGATGTGGTAAGGTGAAGCAGCGAAGTATTTAACTTCTAGAAGCCAGGACCTTGGTATGGTCTCTTCCGAAAGGTCAGGGCCACCATGCACATTTTGTGGTCAAGGCCTGGGTGGGGTCTGGAAGGGAGAATTGCAGCTAGAGTTAGGCTACCCGCCGAGGCTTCTGAGATTAAAAATAAATCTATTATGGACTTTGAGAGTCTGGACGGGTTATTATTGCGGAGGCAGGTGAAAGTCCGTTCTGTGGGAAAAATACGCCGGAAGGAGTCGAAGAGAGAAAGGTTGCTGCATAAATGATTGATCATCCCTTCGTCCTCTTCGGCGCGACGCAGAGTGGATGGGAGCACTTGCCAGCGGTCTAACCATCGGTCCGGGGAAGCATTGAAGTCCCCTGCCAAAATGATCAGAATGCCCTGTGGGATTTTTGTTTGGATTATTTCAAAAGAAAATTCTCGCTCTTGCACCGTATTGGGGGCATATATGCAAAAAATACAAACCACCTCGAGCTCCAGTGCCCCCAGTCTCCACACCCATCGACCCTCCTCCCAGTCCCGGTCCCAATGTAACACATGCAAGCGAGACTCCGGGGGAATCCAAATCGCTGTCCCTGCCCTTGTCGGGCTGGGCGCATTCGCCCGATATGCCCGGAAGGGCCAGACCGCCTTGTATGCCCTGTGATACTCTGGTGTGTCCAGCAGGTGGGTTTCCTGCACACAAACTACATCGGGCCAGCTCCGTCCTCCTCCCCGAAGCTGGTCCCATATTGCCTGGGTTTTGTCCGGGTTGTGGGTGGCCAGGCCGTTGACGTTGATGGATCTGAGGTCCGAGTCCACGTCCCGCAGCGTTTGTCTCCAGGTCCTGTTTTGGCCGTGCACAATGTTTATCCACTCCATTTGCGCCAATTTCCTCGTCACCCACTCCTGTCAATGGGCTCATAGCGAATGCCATGAGTGAAGATCCCACACTACCCCGTCATTAATAATGTTTTTTCGTAAGATGGAGCATAGGCAGGTGAGAATCTCAGTGTCGGACCAGGTATGACTGGGTTTAACTTCGGATGTTGTAGTTCTAATAGTGGATTGTGTGTGACCCACATAAGATTCGCCTCCTTATTTTCATCAAAGAGAATGCACAGATCGTTGTCTGCTATTTTGCAGGAGCCGGAGCCTACCCTTATCCTTGCTTTTGCCCCTGATTCGTAATGGTTATTAATGAAATCCTTCGTATCCTTTATTTTAAAAATGCCCTTCCCCTCTCCATCCTGTTGCAGCCTCCACCCGTGCAGTGTGACTGCCCCTCGGCAAGGGGTATAGTCATTCGCCTCCAGCAGGGAGAGGCCCAATTCCCATCTGCCATTTTTCTTCCGGTTCGGGATCGCTAGGACCTTGTCCCCCCTGGGGAGGGGGTCCTGCATGAGACCCTTCTCGATGAGCTGGCGGAGGCGTGAGCAGTGTGGGAGCTGCCCTCCTTTGCTGCCTTGCTCAGATGGGGGCGAGTCGGACGAGGGGTTGGGGGGGGAGGAATGTGGGGGGCGACGTCGTGAGGATGCCGTCATCGGGTGGGGGCGCGTCCACTCCCTGGGGAGGAGGGGGGGGTGGCTGTTGGAACAAACCAAGAACAATACGCCAGAACTGGTTCCAAATCTCCTGCCAGTCACCCCCTTTGGGCTAGGCCCTGTTCCAGGACCTGCTTGAGACTCGGGCTGCCATCAAGCAGCTCAAACGGATCCACATACGCTTGGTCCCAGAAATCTGAGGATAGGTAAGTGTAATTGCTGTACTGGGCCTTCAATCCATCGTGGAGCCATTCTGCCAACGTTTTCATTTTATCCCCAATATCCCATTGTGTCTCCGGGGCCTGTTTGGTCATAATTACTTCTGGCGGGGGGATCGGGGTGTCTGTGTCCAGGGGCTCCAACACCTCCACCTATCCTACCCGCTAACTCAGGAGACAGGCTCAGTACAAGCCCTTAACCGAGCCGCACTTTATCGGCATCCTCTTACTAGCGTCTTCAGCCGAATAGAACGCCCGGTCATTATCGCTGCATCTGGACCAAAAGTTGTGCCAAATACGGCTATAATGACCGGGTGTTCTATTTGGGTGAAGACGGTAGTCCCTCCAACCCCTATGGCCATCTCATAGCCTGTAACAACACGCGTTTCTATGCCACAAGTTTTTTTTCCCTTTTTTCTTTTCTCAAACCATTTCTTCATTGGTGTCCATCATCCTTGCACAGGAACTTTTTTTTTTTTTGTTGTGGGAACAGGAACTATCCACACACCTATCCACAAAAAAAGAGAACACCAGGGGCCAAGCCCCACTAGCAGCCTTGGGTTTCCTCAACGCCCGAATCTGGACGTGTTTGTGGAGAAACTGAACACCATTTTCTGCACCTCTCCACAAACACGTCCAAATTTGGGCATTGAGGAAACTCAACGCTGCTAGTGGGACTTGGCAGCAGGATGCCCAGGGTGTATCCTACTTGAAGCCAGTCCAATGTAGAAATGTTTAAAGCATTCAATGTGCCAGCAGCATGATGACGACTTATGCGACTAAAAGGGAAATTCAATGGCCTTCACAAGATCACGACTTCCCCCCCCTCCCTTTTTACTTATTCAAAATGACTACCGGTTTCGAGCAGGTGCAGCTCCCCACCAATGGATTGGAGCCATCCACAAGCTGGGAACCAAATATTGGGAAGTGCTGCGAATGATTTAAACCACCAGTACTTGGCCCAGCTATCGATGCCGAGCCTGGAATGCCCCTGCGCGCCAATTTTCGCCGAACCGCCGGGGTACCGTTTTGAGGTTTTGTTGGCTGGCGCTTCCAGCCATTCTGGTCCGGTACCCCGAAGCCCTAAAGGCGCGGAGCGTTAACGGGAAAGCGCCGCGGCCGATAGCTGGGCCAAGTACTGGTGGTTTAAAGAAGAAAAACAAAAACAAAAAGACGACTAAAGGACGTTAACAGGAGCAGCGGCTAGCGCAGTAGCAATGGTTACCTCTGCAGCAACATCTGCAGCAACCTAGTCTGGTCAGTCGCTCGGCATGCCGCTCAACTCGACCAATGGGCTGGTCAGAAATGTTTAAAGCATTTAATGTGCCAGCAGCATTATGATGACTTATGCGACTAAAAGGGAAATTCAATGGCCTCCACCTCCCTTTTTACTTGTTCAAAATGACTACCGGTTTCGAGCAGGTGCAGCTCCCCACCAATGGATTGGAGCCATCCAAAAGCTGGGAGTCAAATATTGGGAAGTGCTTATTGGGGAGTGCTGCGAATGATTTAAAGAAGAAAAACAAAAACAAAAAGACGACTCAAGAGTGGTTTGATTGGAAATAGGAGAGGAGAGAATGTTTCCTGTGGCAAGTGGTCTGGTCATCGCAATCTGCAGAGATTTCAGCCCTTTGTTCCCAAGCTTTCTTTTTTTATTTGTATGTTATTAACAGGAAAGTTCTATGTGTCTGTGTGTGTGTGAGCGCAGATACCTTCATTCGAAGAATGTAGTTCACAGAGACTTGAAGCCAGAAAATCTTCTCATCACTCATGAGAAGACAGTGAAGATTGCAGACTTTGGAGTCGCAAGGGTTGAGGCGTGCAATCCAGTGGAAATGACCTGTGAAACGGGCACATTGAGGTGGATGGCCCCGGAGGTTAGTTGATGTGCGCTTAGACAGCCGATCCATGCCATACATCTTCATAATAATTATGGTTCACCACTATGACTTCACCTGCATGAATGAGAAGTGAATGTTGTTACCATGGAAAGAACGAAAGAATGAAAGAAAGAAAGAAAGAAAGAAAGAAAGAATGTTTCTCCCATCTAACCCACCAGCAGACTGAGTAGTCTCGATTTGCGGTGGCCGTATATGCGTAGGTATGTATCAGCCTGCGGAGTGCCGGTCCGATAGGTTGGACCCCAGAACTGTCGCTTTGGGGGCTGGCACTGGTGGTTTGACAAATGTCTTTTGACTCTTTTCCAGTTGGGAATGCTTTTTCGCCATTTAGCCGCTAGCTGCCTCCAGGATGTTCCAGAGGTCTAATACCCCTCCTGTAACCCATAATTCCACACAAGCGCTATAAACCTTCAGTCTTTTCAGCCATGAAGGCGCAACATGGGGCAGCATTCGCTTCAAACACAATGTAAGCGGGGCTCAGGGTTTAGGGTGGTTTAGAGTTAAACCACCAGTACCTGGCCCAGCTATCGAGTCCGAGCATCGGCCGACCGGTACGCCGATCCGTGCCGAGGCTCGGACTACCGGGCGCAGGCATCCCGAACGTGGGAGTGAAACGAACGAAAAAAACGGAAAAAACAACGAAAAAAACAACGGAAAAAAAAAAAGAAAAAAAGTATGGCAGTGTATAGTCCCACGCTATAGCACCAGATTCATTCGATTTTGCTCATCCTATGGAGGGCGCAGTACCAAGAGGCCAGCCGCGCGCGCGCGAGAGAGAGAGAGAGAGAGAGAGAGAGAGAGAGAGAGAGAGAGAGAGAGAGAGAGAGAGAGAGGCGGCGACCGGCACGGAGGGTCGCGGCGAACTGGCCGGCCCTCTCTCTCTCTCTCTCACACACACACACACACACACACACTCACACAAAAACAAGTATGACAGTGTATATTCCCACGCTATAGCGCCAGATTCATTCGATTTGGTCATCCTAGCAAGGGCGCAGTACCATGAGGCCAG
>BFEA01000304.1:637766-650220 GCA_003427395.1 Chara braunii | reverse complement strand
AGAGAGAGAGAGAGAGAGAGAGAGAGAGAGAGAGAGAGAGAGAGAGAAATAGACAGAGCAGACGCCATCGGCGAGTGTTGCTGTGCACCGCGGCGCTGTGCGCCACGGCGTAGCCGTGGCGGGTTCCACTTGTTATGATTATATTTTTCTCATGCAGCAGCAGGCTGCCACCACCTTCAAGGCCAAGATCCAATGCTCTTGGCCAACTAAGAGTCTGGTATCATCTCTCTCCACGAACCTACTCGCCCACACCCCCCTCTCTCTCTCCTCTACACCATCCCACCACCCCTTCCACCTCTACCACTACTTCCCCCCCTTCTTACATCTCTCTTCAGTCATCTTCCACCATCGTTTTCTCTCGCCCCCTCCCCACTCACCATCTTTTACTAATCTCTTCTACTCCTCACTTTTCTCATCTCTTTCTCTCCCATTCTCCCACCCTACTCTCCCCATTCCCTCCCCCAACTACAACCCAATCATCCCCCCACCTCGCACTCCAATCTTTTTCTCTTCCTCGCCTATTTCTCTCTTTCTCCATCACTATTTCATTCCCCCTCACCCCGAACTTCGAATTTTCCTGTTTTTTCTTCTTTTGTTTTTTTCTTTGATTTAAATTTTCTCTTTTCTCAAAAACGTTTGCATTATCTTATCCCCCTACTTCTTTCTAATTTTTCTGATTTATTTTATTTTTATTTTTATTTATTTTGAAAATTTGATTTTTTTCTGCGGCACCTCTATATCTGTTTAGGACTTAGTATTTCAGCTCTCGGCGCACATTTTGACCCCGTGGGGGTAACGAAGTGCTGCTGAAATTTTCTCTTTTCTCCTTACTCTCTCCCATCTTACTTAGTCATATCTTTTGCTGACACACTTCGACCCCATGGGGGTAACGAAATGTTGCCGAAATTTTTGAAAAATCCAACACTTAACACTTAGTTTCTCTTCACTCTTCACCTCCCCATTTATTTTTATTTTTTTGTAAATTTTTTATTAATTTTTATGAAATTTATAATTTGCGGCATTTTGAACCTTAGTGTGCTTATCTTGGTCTCTCCTTCCTCTTGGCACATTTTTTACCCCATGGGGGAGGGAAATGTTGCCGAAAATTCCAAAAGAAAAAAATATTATTTCTCTCGTCACATTTTGTTTATTTATTTCCTTAACTATTTTTATTATTATTATTATTATTTTTTATTTCGAAATTTCATCGTTTTTTATTTCTCTTTCCCCCTCCCCTCCACAATTGTTATTTTCTTTTCTTGATTAGGTCGCCGCTACACTACCCTAACCACCAAAACGCCAATTAGGGTTTTCATTGAATTTTTCTAGGGTTTAGGGTTCTCCTAGCCCCCCTCCCCTCCCGCCTCTTCCTATCGGGCATCCTGGACCCGAAGGGCTCCTCCCCCCTCGACCGGATTCGCGTCACCATCTCACGCACGACCCGCTGGCCACGGAACGAGCCGATTCACGACTACCCACTCCGCTCCCGCTGTTCCCTCCCTCTCACCGGTGGTCTCCTCTCCCCACGCCATAACCCATCTCCTTCCTCACCTCTTTCTCCACCTCCCGCCATGTCTACCACCATGCGTCCACTACCCAAGGACGGGGCTACAACTGAGGAGATCGTCGCGGCGCCCTCCGTCTCTAAGTTGTCAACCCACTCGGCGGTCCAGGGTCAAAACCCTGTGGACCCCATGGACCTTCGTGTTGTTTTTGCGTCCGTCCTTGCACCTTTGCAAGCACGACTCGAGGTGCTCGCACTTCTGGATGGGCAAGTCAATGCGCTCGCCCTTGAAGTTCACCACCTTAAGGGTTTTCCTCATCGCTCTCCCCACCGCTCTTGGACTCCATCTCCTATTGGCTCACAATCCGGCTCTCCACGACTCCAAAGACGGAGACATGGTGGTTCGCCCTCCTCCGTGGGTCAGGCTCAACACTCCCCCTGCGCAGTGGTGAGTGTTGTCGCCGCTCAAACCATTCCATCTGTTGCAGCACACCCGTCGGACTATGCCGCCCCTGCCACTACCGTCGGTGCTGCTGCCCAGATACTAGTATCTGGCCAGACAGTTTCATCTACTCGTCCCGGTATGGCTTCCCAGCTTCCCGCTTCGGTCCCGACACTACCAACTGGAGTCCTCCCTCCTCCCATGCTCTCCTCACTCCCGCCCCAGTGTCACCTGCAGTTCGTTACTCCTCTTCCCGCAAAACAGAGAGAGATTGGGCTATAGCGGAGGCCAGGGGACTTGCCTGAAGACTTACCTTTCGGCTCTAGCGCTCCAGCTTCGTATTCCATGCGTCCGTACCTGTATCAAGGCCACACCTTTCACAGGTTAATACCTGGTTACGAGAGAGAGAGAGAGAGAGAGTTTGAGAGAGGGGGGGGGGGGGGGGGGGGGGGGGGGGGGGGGGGGGGGGGGGGGGGGGGGGGGGGGGGGGGGGGGGGGATTGGGCTATAGCGGAGGCCAGGGGACTTGCCTGAAGACTTACCCGTCGGCTCTACCGCTCTAGCTTCGTCTTCCGTGCGTTCGTACCTGCATCAAGGCGACACCTTTCGCAGGTTAGTACCTGGTACCGATGTCGAGCGCATCGGCCCCCGCCTTTTCTCGCGAAGAGGTGGGAGCCCTCCCGACCATGTCACGCAGGAGTAAACAAAACCAAAATAAGAGATAACTTGCGGATGACGCATAAACAATCCCACGAACCACCGAGACGGACGAGGTCGCGTCGTCCCTTAGCCGCTCTAGCCGGGTGCGCCAACTGTACATCACGCGGTCCCCTACGACAGGATAGGTTCCCGCGGGGCATAAGCTTGCATCCCTAAGGGGCTGTCACCACCCTTAGGGGTGTATCCCTACCGAGCTACTGACCCACGTGCGAAAACTTTTACATGCTGTTGTAGAGGTGAGTCAGTCGAGGGCGTTTGCTCGCTCGCTGTAGTATAGGTACACACGATTAAAACGCCTATTGAACCCGGACGTCGTCCATTCCTTAGGGCGCTGATCTCCTAAGTATGAAGTGTATGCCGGTCGACTAGGACGGTCTCAACCAAGTGTGAAACCCCCAATATCATAGTCTCTTTGGTCACTAGTTAAAAAGAAAGACATAACATCCACATATATTTATATAAAAAAAAATCGACCATAGTCGGTAGGAAGGTACATTCAATCAAAAACAGAAGAACTCGAATCATCATGAGATACATCCAATAACACAAGATCAAAATAAAATCCGACCACCCCGGGTCAAATTCCACAAAAACCATACAGCCGCCAACGAGGAGTTGGCTTTCGACAATAACCTCAATGCAACCGACAAGGTAGTCGGTCCGTCTTAGTTTTGACTTGATGAGATCGCTGCCAAAGTTATTCATTCCACCTACTGCCGACCTAAGATTAGGTACGGACAAACCCATTTTCACACCTGCCCAATCTTTTTGGATGACAGGCTGCTTTGCGGATGATTCTTGATCAGGTGCATTGCTTGAAGTGTTGCATGCCTCTCGCTCTAAGAAGTGGATTGGGGTACTCCTCCTCCTCGCCCGAGCACAAGACTCGGATCTCAGAAGTCGGACCGTCTCCACCGAATCGACAAATTACCCCCACGTAGAATGGTCCACTCTGGATCGATAAACAGGGTCGGCTCGTAAAGCAACGAACCCCCGCCCCAGATGCTTCCTTGAGAGAGAGGACGTATCTAGTGCAAGTAACTTTCAATTATTCTTATCTCTCCTGAGTTCAAAGTAACTTGGACAAAGAGAAGACAAAGGAGATAAAGAATGAGAATCATTTGAACAGATACAGGCAGATAAGGTCATTCGGGATAGAAAGGGTAATCCTAAGGAAAAGACTAAGTCCATTTGACCTTATCTGCTTTATTTCAATCGAATTCATTTTACGACATGCACTGGACTAATCTTTTTCATTACAACAAGTCCTTTTAACAAGCAGGTAGACGAAATGTACAAACAAAACAATTTTTTTCCTCATCTCAATAAGGCATTAACCATTCTCCTTTGTAAGCATCCTTCTGCCTACCTGCACAATACGTAGAGACAACAAGTTCAAGAGAAAACCAGTGCAATCCCGCGCTCAAGTCAGACCTTTCCATTCACATGCACGATACGCACGACTTTCCTCTACCTTTTCAATGAACATTCAATGGACAGGGTCAAGCAAAGTGTGGGTTCACACAGGTGTGAAGGGAAATGTGAGTCAATCAACTGACTGGCCTTGGTGCCGAACGCGCCCTGGCTCACTCAAGAAAGCGAAGAAAGAATATACTTGTCGCCAAAGAAAACTGCAGTCCCAAGGCAAGTCTCAAGCCAACGGCTTGTCCCAATCTGTTCCCGACTCGCAAGTCCCACACGAGGTAGTCCCAGATTCAATGGCGGCAAGTTGCACGAGTCCAAAAAAAAAATCTTGTTTCCAAGACAGTCCCAATTGATCCCACGTCTGCCATAACCAGTCCCAAGTGATCCCTGATGGTCCTACGCCACCAACATTCGATCCCCACACAGATCTCATAGTGTGCCAACTGCCACCATGTCACGTTGCCGCTGCTGCACACTCCAACTCTGCTAGCACAACCTCATCAAACAAAACAGACGCCACGCCGTAGAAAAAAAACTCCGTCGCTGCCGTGCCGCAAATCCCTGTTGTCGTGTCGCTAATCCATCAGCATTTCCATACCAAAGAAAAAACAAGTATCGCCGCGCCACCAATCCGGCAGCATCTCCCCGCCAAAAAAATCAAGTGTCGCCGCGCCGCAAATCCGGCAACACTTCCCCTCCAAAAGAAAAATCAAATGTCATCGCGCCGCAATTCCGGCAACACTCCCCTGCACTGCCGCAATAGCCATCGTCGACGCCGCGTCACTCGGACAACACCTCCCCAGTACTGCCGTTATGGTTGCCGATGACGCCGTGCCACAGCACCTTCCCAGCGCCGTAGCGTTGTCGTCGCCCCCTGTCGCATCTCACGGCCGCTCCTCACTACGCTGCCGTAAATCTCCCTAGAGACTAGCCAGCCATTGGATGAAGCAGACTGCTCCGGCCAGGCTATGGCTGTCTCCTCCTCCTCGCCACACTCCACTGTCGTCCTCCAGCTCCGTCTGCAACACTCCTGCCTCCTCTCTAGCATTCCAGCAATGAGGCAAGTGTGTTGTCGCACACTGGTTGCTGGAGGCAATTGTGAGGCAGCTGGAGGACAACTGCCTCTTTAGTAGTGGTTGAGGAGGGCAGCAGCAGCCTCGGCTGCCCCCAGGCAAAAGTCGTCACTTGCCTGGGGCCCTTGATCTCAACACGACCAAGGGTCTGAGGTCGTCGCACCTCAGCCGCACACTTAGGGAGGCAGTTGTACTCAACAGGCCCCCCTTTTTTCCCCTACGTTTCTTTGTACTTAGCCTCACGTTGAGCACAGGTGCACTAGGAAAATGGCAATTTCCAGCGAAGTTCCCTTCACCACCTCTTCAGCTCCCAAGCCTCTGGTCTGAGTCACATTCAGGCCATTTTGGCCTGTATCTGATCGTTGCCGCGGCCACATTCGTGGCCGTGGCTTTTTCTGTTTCCTTTCCTCTCCTTCTACCTTCCCAACTCCCTTTCCCTCACGTGCGCATCGAGAGCCATGAGATCTTAGATCTCGTGGCCACGAATATTCTTGCCAGACGAGAGTGGGAGCTCATCTTGCTCCCATACAGTCGAAAAGATTGTTGTTTTCCAACTGTGAGGCACAAAGGTCTCGTTTTCTTTTTCCTTCCTTTTGTTTTTTTTTTCTTTGCAGCATCTGAAGTGGCGCCTGTTGTTCCAGCGACGGCGCCTGTTCCTTTCCCTGAACGACAGGGAGAGAGGAAGGAACAGAAATATAACAAAAATATAAAAATAAAAACAAAAAAAACAAAATCCCCCTCCCCTGGGCGCTCGTCCTGTAGTGCTGCCCGTTGAAACACGAGGGGGGGGGGACAAGGTGTGGCTGTGTATACTTCCATGTTCTAGCGGGAGATTCATTCGATGTTGCTCATGTATCGATGGAAGTGGCGTGGGGTCAACCGTTGGTAAGCTGGCAACTCCCACCCTTCTCTCTCTCTCTCTCCCTTTCTCGTAGCAGTCTTGCATAGTTCCACATCGTAGGGTAGGTTCATTCGATGTTGTTCATCCTATAGATGGAAGTACCATAGGCCAACGCCAGGTAAGTTTGGCCCGTTCGTTTTCGACGAACGGGCATTTTGGTGTTTTCAAGAAACAAGGAGAGAGGAAAAAAACCTAAAAAGAAAAATAAAACAAAATCTAAAACAAAATCTTACAATGAAATCTAAGGAAAATCTAAAAAAAACAAAAACAAAAATCTCAACTTACCTTGGACAGCAAGGCGGCTGCCCGTTTTCAACGGGCGCCTGTTTTGTACTCTCTGGGGATTGTAAGTCCCCAACCTCTTCGTTGAGCGTCATCGGGCGCTTTTCGCTTTTTTTTTTTCCCCCTTATTTATTTATTTATTTATTGATTTGTTTATAGTAATAAAGTCGTTGGTTTATGCCAACGGCTACGGTTATACACACCCACGAACTGTTGAAATACAGACCYGAGTTCGATCCCTCAAGGGATCAATGGTTTTTATCTAGACCACTTCTCGGCTTATGCGTGTCATCCTTGCACATGGCCTATTGCAATAGCCGCGCGACCATTTCTGGTCGTGAGATTGCCAGATCTCATGACCGAAATTTGCCACACCTCATGCCCACCCTGATGGGCAGCTCCAAAAGGAGCTAGCCCGGTAGGACATCGTCGAGTTCGATCCCGGTATCCGTCGGGTGAGATCCTGGCATATTATCCTAGTGGGCTAACTCCTATTTCACACCAAATAGGAGCAGCCCTTCGATATGAAGGGCTATGCCCAGTGGGAATAGTCAGCACACAGCCATCACACAGCCATCACACAGCCAGCAGGCCTTTGTCTGCCCCTGCCGACTGCCTGAGACAAACGTGTGCCCATCCCCGTAGGGTAGGACACATGCCCCTCCCCTCAGCATACCGCCGTTGGTTCGAATCCCAGCGAGGCAACCCTTAAAAATATTAGGTCTGAATCTCGACTTTTGCTCCGTGGCATAACGCGGTCACCCTTTTTGGCCCTGTTAAGATCTGAGTCGTGCGGCTTAGCAGCCGCGCGTCATTATTTTAGGTAGGATGGGTCTTTAGCCTTAGCATTTGCCTTTGCGGCCCTACTAGAAACCGCATACTACTGGTCACACTGCTGATTACCGCCATTATTCTCGGACGTCACAAGCATCTAGTTCATAAAAGTTCTAGTCTCTCGGTCATAGGCTAGTCTGAATAAACTTCTGGCGAACATCAGTCTTATCAAGTTCCTTAATTTAACGAAAAAGTCGAACAGCCTGAGCGTCAGACATTGAAAAACCCGAGCAGATACCCTTGTAAGGGTTTCTGCTCCGACACCGAGAGAGAGAGAGAGAGAGAGAGAGAGAGAGAGAGAGAGAGAGAGAGAGAGAGAGAGAGAGAGAGAGATTTGGCGATAGTTGGATTCAGACTTGACATTTGGGCCAAGACATTGTGTGGGACTCTTTTTTTTATCGGTATCCACGACATCTTGAGTTGGGGACATTCTCCATATCTCCCGCACCTTCGTCTCTCCTCCCTCCTCCTCATCCGTGTATGAGTTCCTACCTAGCGCCCTTCGTCTCTGTGTTTTGCGCCAGGTTCCTCACGCTGCATGATGATGATGATGTTGATGTTCAGCCTGTGTCACGCCATTGATTGGGTCTGATTGTTTGTATTTCAATCTAAGACTTCCACTGTCCTATCATTGCTCATTTTTTTAGAGGTCGGCTATTGGTTCTGGTCTGCGCCATCTGGCATGCGACAATATCCCTGTCCTGCGTTATTCGGCGAGTGCCACCTCTGGCGTCTCTTCGCACTGTTCGCAGCATCCTATAGAATGATTATTTAATTCTGGGAATTTTTTCCGTTGTAAAAAACAATGCTTACTTGCTTTATGTTTTCTCCCTTGCCTCCTTGTTTAACCAGCTCTAGGGGATGGATATGCTAGAGGCACTCTCTCCAATGCTGGCATGCCACCAACCACGCAGCCCTGTCAGTCTCAGTGTGTCTGACATATGTCAAAATTGTCCCTCTAAATTGGCCCTCTATCATTTGCTCTGTCATTGTCCTCATGCTGCCCCCATCTTGCTGGTTATTTCTTCTGCATCTGCAGTTTCCTCCACTTCTCATACCGCTCCAGAGTCCAGTTTCCTCTGTCATGTCACATGCAGTTTACGTTCCTCTGGTGTTTCAACTGCAGCTCCACCTGCAGTTCATCTGCAGTGCCTCCTAGTAGGCTAGTACTCATACCACTCCAGTTTTCTCTGCTGACCAGACATATCTGGTCTCATTGCCTGTGCCGGCACAGACGATGGCCTGGAAGTTCCTCCTCTCTTGCCCCTCTCCTCCACAGTCTTGTTTGTTTACAGACCCTTCTGTTCACGCAATCCCATAGCCATCATCACGGGTACGCTCCTTTGTAGCTTGCTGCGCCTGCCCACAGGCTCCACGTACTCTGTATGCTATGATCCTGGCCAGCTCCCAATGGGTTCAATGGCATGCAATAATTGCAATTGCAACTCAAATGTAAGAAGATTGGAAGGAGAGTGAGACAAAAGAAGAAGAAGAATGAAGAAAAGAAGAGGAAGAAGAAGATAAACAAAAGCAGGAACCAATGCCATTTCACCATCATCTCCTCCATCATCATATGAATAATAGTAAAAATAATGGACAACGACAATTAATGAAAGAGCCAGAACCCGTCACCAATTACTCCCCCTCACTTCCCGCCTCACAAACTCCTGGCTACCTTGGAATGGCATCTGGCTATGAGGGAACATCCAAGCTCAGCTCGGGTGTTCAGCAACAACGCAAATGCTTCCATGCCCTCTCCATCAACAGCCGCCAAGTCTACACTACCAGATGAACTCCAGGAGCCCTCAAGATCTAGCCCCGACCTTGGGGATGAAGGCGCAAGTCTACCATCATAGCCAAAGCACAGTTCCCACCTCCTTCCTCCTGTTTCTACCTATACTACATCTCCATAGCCTATCTAGAGGTCCTTCTCCCTCACCTCAATAGCCTAGGACTACTTCTACCTACTCCCTACTACCATCGTAGCCAAGGAGGCTCTTCGTTTCATCAGCCACCACCCCCACCTTCCTCCTGCAGGAGCTCCGCCACTGCTCCCTCTTGGCGGACCAGCAGTATGACTGCCAGGTGAATGAGGAGAGTGCTGATTGCAACGAATAATGTCCTTGCTGCCTCCAGCCTGCGGGCACATCATTGCAGATTGAAATCTACCTGCAGGCCGTGAACCTAGACTAATACCTGCCTACATTCAGGCCCTGGACCATAATTACCAACAGGTTAGCAACTGGGTCTTCCCAGGCCCAAACTACAGGTTCCGTAGCAAATTATTTTGGTCCCTGGGTGCTAAACTACCCCCAATATGTCCTACCGCTAACATTCTGTCCCGCCCCTGGCCATCTTGCTATCGCTATCTTGTCCTTGTCTGAGGCACAGCGACAGATACATGGCCAACAGAGTTGGTGCATGGACCCAGAGCTGGACTCAGGCAAGCACATGGCACAAGCATTCTAGTGGTAAAGATCAAAACACAGCAAATCAGACGCAGACTCAGAAAACAGATCAAACGGACATCATTCTCTCAGAGTCTCAGAAATTGCGGGACTGTCAGACAGCGATTTGTGCAGGTCATTGCGTGTGTTGCCAACCGTATGCACTGCCGCATAGCTCATATGGGAGTTCCTAACCTGTTAGTTTATGTTCCCCTTCTTCATATCTAGTCACCATCCATTTTATCCATGCGGTCACTTCCCCTCGTAAGCTCCCTGAGGCCAGTCCACCTCCCATGCTGTGGGGACGCCGTGATTTATCCTCTGCCCAAGTGGACACTCGTCCGTTACTAACATCAGATCACATCACAGAACCCCCAAATAATCAACGATTGTAACGTCACCTAGGCAACTTCCAAATCATTGTGCAGACTACAGCCCCAGCCACTCCAGCCTTGCCCCACCAAAAGCACGACTGTCTCATAGTGGCCGATGTGTGAATTCGCGGGCCATTTCCAACGATCCATCCTGCCAATGGCAACAACAGATATCGCTGCGATCCCGTCACCTTGATCTCTTTGAGGATCTCTGTACTCCTTGTGATCTAGCTGCTAAGAATGCCTGCCCGCCACCGCTTACTTTATGCGGCGCCAGCCCTCCTTGCAATTGCCCTTCAGCTTGGCGTTGTTCTTGCCGGCAGGAACTGCACCAAGAGAGAAGGCTTTTTTTTTTTCTTTTTTAAAGAAACTCCATCTATTGGTGGGGAGCATCACCTGCTGGAAACCGGGTCCAGCATCCCTTGAATACATCCTTTCTTTTTTGAACAACATGAACTGGGAACCGGGCCCAACGTCCCATATGAGGTTTACGAATCATTAGAATACCGGGGCCATCGCCCGGCTTCGGCGAAGAATAGTCGAGAATACAAAAGAGATTGACATTGTATTACCAAGGGAGGAGGCTTGGCAATTGAGGTCTTGCGAGTTGCGCCCAAGAAAGTAGGTTACAGGAGAACATGTTCTGCCTCAGTGGGCAGACGCTCCATCGTCTGGGTGATTTGGTGGAGGAGATGCATCCTGGAGATGGAGGGGACCAGGGTGGAAGAGGGGGAGATTGACATTGTATTACCAAGAGAGGAGGCTTGGCAATTGAGGTCTTGCGAGTTGCGCCCAAGAAAGTAGGTTTCAGGAGAACATGTTCTGCCTCAGTGGGCAGACGCTCCATCGTCTGGGTGATTTGGTGGAGGAGATGGATCCTGGAGATGGAGGGGACCAGGTTGGAAGAGGGGGAGGTAACGGAGCAGCTCCGTCAATTGATGCAAGATGAGATTGCAGTCCGTTGGCAGGCCACCAAGGACCAACTGGACCTGGCCCACACCAAGAGGGACGCTGACCGGATCATCTCCAGATTCTGCGAGGATTGGCTAGGAGGGAGGCAAAGGGGGTGGATAGAGAAAGTGAGCTGGACGGAGGAAACTCAAGATGGACACAGGGACCAGAGTCAGAGGATGGGGGGGGAACATCAGACCGACGTGGTGAGGGACTATCGTGTGCAATTTCCGGACTGGACAACAATAGACCCCAGAGAGCAGCTGAGGCCTGCACAGGAATTTGCAGACCCATTCCCCCCTCACCGGCTATCCTTGGTGGAAATGCTGCAGATTGAAGTAAAAGCAAATACAGCTCAAATGTAGTTCAAGACCAGTTCAAGACCAACAAGATCAACAAGGTTAAGCAGAGGTGTCACAGAGGTGTCACAAAGACACCTGCATCCGGGGCATCCAGAGTTTCAGAGTAACGACGATCATCCAGGACGCCCTGGACATCGAGAACTATCAGAGGCCAGGCAGACCATTCAGAGCGCCCAGAACGTCCAGAGCATCTACAGCATCCAGAGCTTCTACGTCAGAGCTCAGCACTACAGCGTGACAAAAAGGGGAAGCCATAGCCAGAGACCCGGTGCCCCCCGGGCCCATGGCAGAGGACTTCCCCCCGAACGGCCCCTGTCCCAAAAGGTACGAGAGAGGGATGAGAAGGAGGGCATCACTGGGAAGAGAGCTGATGCGGCTGTTACACAGCTATTGCTGAGTTAGTGCTGTAGCGAGCCGTAGCAAGCAGGAATGCTTGAGCTGCTCTTACCATACCACCTTCCCTAGCAGATCTGCATGGGCCTTAAAAAAGAAAGAAAAAAAAAAAGATGACAAATCACCAACTTGAACTGCGCCAAGCTCATCCTTTTTTCGAATTTTTTTTTTCTTTTTCTTTTTCTTTTTTTCTGTTTCTTTTTTTCTTTTTCTTTTTCTCTTTTTCTTTTTTCTTTTTTCTTTCTCTTTTTTTCTTTTTTTTAAACACCCGCTGGTTCTGATAGGAGCGGTGGTAAGAGCACCCGCCCCTACCAGATCAGCATAGTGGCTCCAATCAATAGGTGGGGAGCGGCACCTGCTGGAAACCGGGTCCGCGCGGCACCACGCTCATCCTGGTCAGTGTTGTGATCCTCTGTCTCACATGTCTGCCTGTGTTCATCCTGGTCAGTGTTGTGATCCTCTGTCTCACATGTCTGCCTGCGTTGTATGCAGGCCTGGCAACCATATGGTCACTGTTTGCGCCTCTAAGGACTGGGAATTGTGGGACTATGACACCATGGTTAATAAGGCCATGACTCACGTCAACGATTTCCCCCATAATGATTCTTTTTTTTTTTTTTTTTAATTATGGGCCCCAGTGAAACGGTATTCACCAGTTAGCAGTAGCTGCTGCAGATCCCAGGGTTCGATCCCTAGACCCCAACCTTACCTGTGTACAGTACCTGTGTCGACCCGTAGAATTGAACC
>BFEA01000304.1:616722-633857 GCA_003427395.1 Chara braunii | reverse complement strand
AGAGAGAGAGAGAGAGAGAGAGAGAGAGAGAGAGAGAGAGAGAGAGAGAGAGAATGGGGGGGGTGTTAACGGGGCACGTGGTGCGGTCGGTGGCTTTTCCTGTACTCACAAAGTGGGATCGTTTTCAGCCCGAACCCATTCACGCCAGAAGCGAAAAACGGAAAAAAAAAACAAAACAAAACGGGAGGGCCTGCTACCGGTACCTGCTCCCAGGCCAGGCCGTGGGATAAAGGGAGGTACCACTAGCCCAGGCCACCTCCCGTTTTTGTCAATTATCAACTGGTAGGCTGTGGAAAGCATAGTTTAGTGTTTTTCAAACTTTTTCTTGCTGTTTCAAACTGTTCACGGCCCAGTCTTGCACTGGACTGTTATTTCTGCGAGTTCTGAACTGTGCAGCGGTCACAGGCACAGTTGTCTCTCTTGCTCTTTTTTTTTTTTTTTTTATGGACCATATCTCGATTTATGCGTGTCATCCTTGAATGCGCAGGGAGGGGCCATGCTAATCTTCGTTCTCTGTATCGTTCCAATTCGTTCCAATTTTAACGGATGTCCCGAGGGGCCCTCCAGCCTGTTCTTGAGAAGGCTTTACTTCATTTTTTTGGGTGTGCACTATATATGCTTGCATGCAGAGCATACCCGGAACCTCAGCGTGCGCCGCATTCTCCCTTAGGCTCGTAGCTGCCCGATAGGCTCGTAGCTGCCCGATAGTACGCAAGCTGAGCAGGAAGGGGGCTGCACGCCTGACTCACCTCAGATAAGGCGAACTCTCTGTTGCCCCTCCGAGATGCTGGCAACAAGAGTCGGGTCACATGGCGCCATGTCTTAGGATGCTAATGATTTTTGAGTCATACTCTGTTTTCCAAGTTTTCTCAGTTGAAGATTTCTCAGTTGTCAGACACCCTTCCCTCTAATGCCAATCAGAACAAATGGTGAAAAGTTGCTAAAAACATCAGGGTGACCTCGCATTGTGCTTTTTGAACGTCCCAGCCAAAGCCGGGTAATGACCCCGGAATCTCAACTGCATGTTCAAAAGAGTATGGAAGCTGTATGATGGGACACTGAACCGGGTTTCCAGCAGGTGACGCTCCCTACCACTGGCAATGGACAGGAGCCAGCAGTAAAGGGTTTACTAATGGGGGATGCTCTTATCACCACCCCCAGTAGTAATCTGAACCCCTTCTCAGAAAGAAGAAAATGAAAAATGAAAAAGTAGATCAAACACATTGTCGGATTTCAAACTCACAGACATGGTTTTCTCCGCTTTTCATTTGTTTCTTGGTGCAGATGGTGAGACCGGCCTTTCCGGTTGGCATTCCACCTGAGCTGGAAAGCCTGCTGACAAGATGCTGGGCCCATGACCCCCGCGATCGGCCAGATTTCTCCGACATTGTACAAATTCTCAAGGAGTTCCAGACGAGTCTTGGAGATGAATTTTCAAAGCAGCAGGGTTGCAGTTGTTGCGTCTCTTAGTTTCAGTCGCCAATGTGCATGAGATGGGAAATGAACTCCACTACTCTCAGTTTTATTTTGTTAAAGAAGAGCCCCTAGCCTCTAGCATAATTTCGTCCACTAGGCAACAACGCCATCACCAAGGCCAACTTGAAGCCTGTCTAGTAGCTGACACATTAGGGTAACCGAGGGAGTAGAAGCCCACATCACTAGATCTGCAGAGAGAAATTATGCCTCTTCTCAGTTTTGCAGGAGTCTTCGAACTCGAGCAGTGGAGTTCAAACCTGGTCTAGAATAGATACCATCATAGGAATTTCAAATTGGGGGCTTAAACCACCAGTACTTCCTAAAGCCGTGCCCGTTAACAAGCCAGGATTTTAGGACATGCACGGGCCGCTACAGGAGCGCGGCAAGCTCCCAAATTCATCCGACTAGAAATGTTTGCACTCTATTCTTTTCTACGGCCTATAGCTGGGTCATTTACTGGTGGTTTAAACTCACATATTATGCCCCATTTCAGTTTTGCGAGGGAGTCCAACCTCAAGTACGTAGCAGGCAGTCGATCTGTCAGGGAGCATAATCTGTGCATGAATTTGGAGGTGAGTTTGCAGAGTTAGGGGGTGAGTAGGGATGAGTTTGGGGGCGGGTTAACTATGGTTACAACCAGCTATAACCAGTCCAGATACCCACTCTGGAAAGACCGGCTAAATGGAGGACTTTTGTCCAGCGACTTGCGGAAAGCGCTACCCTAGCGCCACACCGGGCCAGCAGCTGGGTCCCTTCACATTCCATGGTGGTAGGCTTCCTGCTGTTAGCTGATTGCAGGCTAGTAGGCGGCATGTTGCCCAGTTGGCACGTAGCAACAGGAGGCGGCGAATCAGGAGATCTACTCAAAGCATTTTCAAGCCAGTAGGATGGTGGTTGACGACTGACGGGTATCACCTTACAAGAAGGTAAGTGAGGTGCGGCAAATGTTGCTTCCTCCATAGGCTGCGGTCATCGCTGAGTGGAGGGGGCTTCTCAGGGTTTGGTGATGGACATCTTATGGCTGGGTGGTTATGATGACACTGACACCAACGATAATGATGGGGAGTGGGATTAGGAAGTGGGGGAGGGTTTTCCAACAAAGTGATTGGGAGTGGGATTAGGAAGAGGGGAAGGGTTTTCCTTAGTATTTTATTTTTTTAACGAAATTGAGACCTCGTAAAGTGGCCCGATTGAGGTGGAAATTTTAAGCTCTTTAGGGTTCAGCGTCCTTAAAACGCCAGACCCCCTGGGTGTATCTGGCCTTCGCTGGAGTCCAGGGGGTACGGCGTTCTGAAAACACCGTACCTCCTGGATGTATTTGGACTTAGCTGGCATCCAGAACGCTGTACCCTCAGGAGCTTAAAATATCGACCTAAATCGGGCCAATTTATGAGGTATCAATTTCGCTCAAAAAATAAAATATGACTGATTTGACGAAATTGCTGTTAGAAAAAGGTTTTGCATAGGAACTTGAGTGTCTTAAGGAAGAGTGAGGCAAGAGACTCTTGAGGGTAGGACCGGGGGGGTGGGGGTGCGCCAGGGAAAAAAAGATGAGAGGACGGATGGGTGGGGTCTTCAGAAGGGGTTCATATGGACAACAGAGTGGCTGAGTACCGTGGGTGACTGCCATCCGTCTAGTATCCCACCTCTACAACAACCTGGGCTTAAAAAAAAAAAAAAAAAAAAAAAAAACTATTATTTTATTTTATTTTTTATTTGAAATTTGGTAAAGAATTTCGATGTGACCCTGGAGCGGAGGTCGGGCAACAAGAGCAGCGCTAGCGCTAGCACCCCGAAGCCGGCGGACCGGCAGGGCCCGGTCGCCCCGTCGCGACTAAGCGCCCGGGGAGAACAGCTCCCCGACAGCTGGGCCTGCGCACGTGCCCGGTAGGTGCGCGTGGCTTGTTGCCACGTGGCCCCTGCTGTAGGGGGACGTGGACGTCCCGTTGACACATGAGCAGGGGTAGTGCCAGCCTTGGGATTACAAGGGGTTCAGAAGAACCGTGTGAGTGGCGCTGTTAATTGGGTGAGCGATGGACTCGGTGGGGGAGCTACAACATCAAGCGGAGGAATGGATTATCACACTGGAGGAGGGATGCAAGCAGCTGCAGATGATAGTGGGGGTGCTCATGCAGCGATCGCAGGAAGGGGTGGAGATCGATGGGGGGGCGATCTCGATGGATGAGTGGTTGGAAGGTAGGATCCAGGAGATGTTAGACATTATGTGGGAGCTGGAGGAGGGGCCGGATCCCCGCCTTAAGGGCTACATCGACTGGAGGAGGGCGGATGACAGGATGGGTGCTTGCAAAACCCTCTTTACAATGGGACGCGATCTATGCAATCAGCTGGAGAATCGGCAGATAATTGGCGAGATCTGAGAGATGGGCGATAACGGCGACAAGGATGATTGGCTGGAGGGAGGTTGGGAGGCCGGCGAAGATAATTGCGGCGACAGCAAAAGTGAGTTCGATAACAACAACAACAACAACAACAACAACAACAACAACAACAATGACGACGACGGCGGCAGCAACGACTACGGAAGAAGCGGGGCAGACAGCGGTGCCAGTGTAGCTATGATCAACATGGACATGATGAGAGACATGCCGCTAGCGGACATGGTGGATAATGGGGTTGACAAGGAAAAGAGGTATGTTATCCCCCCTCCCCTTAATGATCGTGATGGCGGCATTAACAACAACAACAATAAACTCAACAACAACAACAACAACAACAACAACAACAACAACAACAACAACAACAACAATGACAACAACAACAACAAGAACAACAACAACAACAACAACACCAGCGACGACGACGGCTATGGAAGCAGTAGGGTCGAGAGCGGTATCCGTGCATCTCAGAATTTCATTTGCGTGATGGGAATGATGCCGCAAGACGAAGGGAAGGGACTGGAGCTGACAACAACAACAACAACAACAACAACAACAACAACAACAACAACAACAACAACAACAATAACAACAGTGATGACGACGGCGGGGGCAACGGCCAAGGAAGCAGGGGGGTAGAAAGTGGTTTCTGTGCATCTCGGATTTTCATCTGCACGAGGGGAAATGGTTTATTGTTTTCCCCCCCTCCCCAACCTCGATATGGAACTGCTCCTCATCGTTTGGCAGAAGATAGGAGTAGGATAGTAGGTGGTGATTGCTGTTGCCCGGCCCGCAATAGCAATCTCCAATGGGGTGCTGATCACCCCGTGGGTTGGACGTGGGCTGTTTAGGGATTAGCTTGCAGGAGGTTAACCCTTCCCTTGCGCAGGGAAGTAATCAAGGTCCCCTGACAGTCTAACACGATAACGCGATTATGCATACTGGATTCAGGACTAGTCGTCCAGATCAATCATACCTCATCATTGATAGAACTGCGTGTTTAGGCTTGACGGATAAAGATCACACACACCATCTTCTGATTAGGGTTTCGTGATGACATTAGTTTGGAGATTCTGTAGATCAGAAGAATAGGGTTTCCCATCATATGACATATACTGCTCAATGTGCATACCGAGATTGGTGGAGATATCAACACAGTTCTGCATAGGGACGCTGGACCCGGTTTCCAGCACATACACTCACACCATTGTACAGGGATGCTGGACCCGATTTCCAGCAGATACATTTTCATCACTGTGCAGATTCCGTAGATCAGTGGGATAGGATTCCCATCATCTGACATAATATACTGCTCCACCTGCATACATAGATTGTTGGAGATAACAACATAGTTCTGCATAGGGACGCTGGACCCGTTTTCCAGCACATCCACTCACACCATTGTACAGGGACGCTGGACCCGTTTTCCAGCAGATACATTTTAATCATTGTACAGGGACGCTGGACCCGATTTCCAGCAGGTGTAGCTCCCCACCAATAGATGGAGCCTTCGACGTCGGGGCCTACTTACCGGGGATGCTCTTATCACCTCGTTAAGTAGGTTACCCGTATACAAAGTTAGAAAAAAGGAAAAAAAAAAAAGAGGCAAGAGACTCTCCGCTGCCCCCCAGAGTCAGGCAAGTGTGGAGAGGGTGAGGAAAACCAGGCTAGGAAAAGGGGTAGCTCCTCCAGATTAGAACTACCGTCTTCACCCGAATACAACGCCCGGTCATTATAGCTGTATTGGGCACAATTTTCTGCCCAGATACGGCGATAATTACCGGGCGTTCTATTCGGGTGAAGACGGTAGGCGTGAAAAAAAGGTACAGATGACAGCTAGGGGCTGAAAGGTTGTAACTGGGGCAGTGCCCACTCAGACGTTCTCAGATATTCTCAGGCCTCAGGGAACACTCTCAGAAAAACTATGACCCCCTGTTGTATCATGCCTATTGTATCATTTACCATGATGGGACGCTGGGCCCGTTTTCCAGCAGGTACTGCTGTAACTGCTCCTCATCAATAGATGGAGCCCGATCAGTTTTGAAAGGTTTAGTCTCGGGTGGCGGCTTTGTTTTGCAGCAATTTGCAATTTTTCAGAAATTCTTCAACAGCTCAGTAGTTCTTCACAAAATTTCCTGTACTTTTTGGCTGCAGCTGGGTAATGGCCCCCCTATCTCATTTGTGCTGTAAACTTCTAAGGAATGCTGGGCCCGGTTCCTGGCAGGTGCCACTCCCCACCCATTTGTGCTGTAAACTTCTCATAAGGAATGCTGGGCCCGGTTCCTGGCAGGTGCCACTCCCCACCAATAGACGGAGCCCCCACTTAAATTGAAAAAAAATAAAAAAGGTTTTGCAAGGTTTAGTCTCGGCCCTCGGGTAGTGCCTTTGTTTACTGTAATCTGCAATTTTTCAGAAATTCTTCAGCAGCTCAGTAGTATTTCACAAATTTTCTTGTTCTCCCAGCTGAAGCAAGGTAATGATGCCGGTATCTCATTTGTGCCGTTAACTTCTCATAAGGGACGCTGGACCCAGTTCCCAGCACGTATTGCTCCCCACGAATAGATTGGAGCACTGAAGAAAAAAAACAGGTTGCAGCCTCCTATGGAAATGTAGATAATTTTGAGCCGAACTGAAAACAGACTGTGAACAAAGATTACACCAAATAAGTAATATGAGAAAATCATTGAAGTAACATGATAATGAAGGTCCCCATCTTGCACCCATTGGCAATCACCATTGAATGTGAACAATGTAGCTCTCCTACACTTGCACTCCGTGTCCAGACTACTGACAGACAGCCGCTATGGACCTAGACTCCTATCTACAACAGGTTCGCATTGAAGATCATCCGCCCGATGAACGCATGAAGATTCCAAGTGAACATCCCGCTTCTTCTTCACCAGGTGAGTGTCACGGTCACACCACTTTTCCCCTGTCTTCCCCTCACAGGCCCCTCTCTCCCAAGGATCCCCACTCTCCTCCACCGGCTAGAAGCCCCATCAGTCCGGATATGGCCAATGCACGTCGCTTTGCTGCACACCCAGCAGCTTCCTTGCGCCCTGCCAGCACCCTCTTCCACTAGTTGGGCCCTAAGATTCTCCCCTCCTAGTAGGTCCTCTGCTGGCCGTGCTATAAATTCCTATAACTTGTTTATAGTCTAGGTTACCAGGGCAGACGTCCGGGACCCCCCCCCCAGTGATTCCGGGTTGTCCGATTGGACAACCGGCCCAAACGTCCACCCGGGACCACCTGTCTGCCCCCTACGAAAAATAGGGGTGGCCCGGTTCTGCAGCTTTTGGGGTCGTGGGGGTGGGATCGAGGACAGTGGGAAGCAGAGGAGGCCCAAGAAATTTCTTTCTTGTTGCCAGTAGGTCTTAAGAACTTAAAACAAAAGACTGGATCTGAGCCGTCAGATCTTAAAGATCAACGGACCAAATTGGGCCTTTCTCAAATTTGAATTCTCATGGGAGCTTGCCCGCTGCCCCGCCCGCGACTTTGGCACGGATGTTGGAGTTGGACGTTTCCACACTCCAATGCCAGCGGCCGCAACCTGATGCTGCCATGGCCAGCAGTGCCAGGTAGGTGGTTGTCTCCCTCCTCCATTGCCGCCTCCACCTTCATCGCTGCCTCGGCCTCCATTGCCGCTGACGCCTCCAATGACACTGCCGCTGGTGTCAACTTTCTCCGGGATTTTGTGGGCATACTGCAGCGTGCCTCTAACTGCCGTGGCCTACAGCAGGGGGTTATCAGGCTATTTTGCCTGTTCAGCCTGTGGGACCAGGCCGTGGCCTGACCCCACGCCTGCCGTGTGCTCATTCAGTCCAGTCCAATCCTGCCAGTACTTCTGTCGGTACCAGGCCAGTCCAGTCCAGTCCAGTCAGTCTGCTGGGGGTATACCCCAGCTGCAGTCTGTTCCAGCCGCATTCTTCATTTGCACACTTTGGAGTACGTGCGTTTTGAGTCTGCATTCGAGCTGCGCTGTCCCTTCCAGCTCCATCTCTATCTCCCCCATCCTCATCCCTTCGTCTTGATCCTGGCGGACCACCATCCCGGCGGTTCTGTCACACTGGCATCAGAGCAGGAACAGTCCTCGCTCCCACCCACCCATCCCGCAAGTGGGGAAAATGTTGTAATTCCGATAGCGGGATTTTGGCCTGTTTTCGGCCGTTTTCGGAGCAAACAGACAGGAAAACAGTGCAGCGTGGAGAGAGTGACACGTGACGAAAAACGAGAGCACCGTCATGACACGTGCATGCGCACAAGTGCCGAGACCAAAGCGGCTGCATGCGCATACTGATGCTGCCAGGGTTTGAACCAGGGCAACTGCCAGCCATGCACGTGTGTAGCCAATGCCTTAACACACTGGCCAAACTAACGTACGTGTTGAAGGTTGCCACACCAACTATTTACCCCCCCGGTCGGCGAGCGGTGAGCAGTGGGCAACAGGACAGCAGCAGGCTGGCTGCTATTTGCACCCCCACCAGCGTAGTGGGTGCTGCTGCCTGCGCACGTGGCCATTTGTAGTGCCACGTGGGACTGCACTACTGTGAGATCTAGGAGGCTGATCAAAATTTCAGCACACCCAGATGATGATGATGATTATCATTATTTTTTCTACAGCTGCAGTGGCAGTTTGGCAGCAATGAAGAGCCCCCTGGCTAGGGGCTGCGCGATAGTGCAATCATGGTGGCTGATCAAGATCTCAGCCACTCCAAATTATTTCCATTATTATTTTTCCTGCTGCAGCAGCAGGATGCCAACAGTTGATGTAGCTCAGTGGTTAGAGCACCGGTTGGAATTGCGCACGGCTGTACATACACTATCCTCTGACCACTACCACTACATGGTTATGATTACAGCCCCTGCCTGTATCGGTCAGGGGATCAAGTCCCGGGTGTCGTATGCTGGTTCTGGGTTCCGCAGGGCTTGCTCGGGGTGTTGGGCTTGGTCGTTTGATTCTCCTCCCCGGTCTGATATGCCACACACACGTGCTTATTGCTCATACGGTTGAGTCTTCCTGTTACATTTCACAGGTCACGGGTTCGAGCTTGGTCACAGACTTTGGGGGGGTCTGTCCAGTCTGGACCGTTATACATGGTACTCTCAACAAACATATAGTGATGACATATGGTCTTCGGCCCCATATGTGATCCATACTGCCTTCGGGTATACAACTGGCTTCTGGATACATACACATACATCATGAATAGCCTACATCCATGGCTTCCCGAGCACATACATATGGCCTAAGGGCTTACATGCATCTACAGTTGACTGGTGGAGGGGTATAATAGACTTAGACTCTAGGGTATAGAATACGGTAGTTACCCCGGCAGGTTTGAGTTCCACCTAGCCAAGATAGGGGCAAGCTAGGGGAAGGACGGTAGGACTGTCAGTTTGAGTTCCGCCTGACCTTGGGTAAGCTAGGGGAAGGACGGTAGGTTGTCTGGCTGGGGTATTGACTGCTAGTTAGCTGTCCCCGAAAATAAAACCCAGGGGTCTATGATCTCTACAATAAGGATATGAGGTTGGTATAATATAGTGGTGCCTAGCGTCCGAAGTTCCCGTACAGCGAGGCCTGTCCGATTTCGCTTCCACTTGGGCTGGGGTAATAGCTAGCCTTGATGCCTATCACTACCATCTGGTACAAGTCACCCACCTAGCGGTTGGGTGATGGTCCTGAGTGGGTTACACTGAGGTAAGATAATTGGGTTAGGGAGTACGCTGGGAGTATTGATGAGTGGTAGGGTGGGAGGTGACCTCGTATCTTAGGACTGCGAAGGCTCATCGCTCCCGGTGATCCCTGTGCCTGGTAATTAGCCTCTACAACATCCTGGACTTAAAAAAAAAAAAAAAAAAAAGGATGCCAACACCTTGAAGGTTGTGGATCTTGGTGATCTTGCTGCTCTTGGCCAACCAAGAGCTTCATATCACCTCTCTTTCACTAACCTACTCTTCTCCCCCCCCCCCCTCCTCTCTCTCCTCCCTATACCATCTAATCATTTTTTCTAACTCTACCACTACTCCCTCCTCCTACCTCCCTCTTCGCTCATCTTCGACCATCTTTTTCTCTCCTCTCCATCCCATTCACCATCTCCCAACTAGTCTCTTCCACACCTCTCCACCTTTTCCATATTTTTTTTTCCCATTCTACCACCCTCTTCTCCTCCTTCCCTCCCCCAACTACAACCCCATCATCTCCTCCACCTCCCGCTTCACCTTTTGTCTCGTTCTCACCTATTTCTCTCTTTCTTCATCATTTTTTCATCCCCCACCTCCCAACTTCCATTTTTTTTGTTTTTCTTCTTTCGTCGTTCTCTTTGATTAAAATTTTATTGTTTTCTCCAAAACTTCGAATTATCTTATTCCCTACTTCTTTTCTCATTTTTTGATTTATTTTTAATTTAATTTTATTTATTTTATAACTTCGAATTTTTCTGCGACATCTCTATATCTTGTTAGGACTTCGTCATTTCTACTATCGGCGCACATTTTGACCCTTTGGGAGTAACGAAGTGTTGCTGAAATTTTCTTTTTTCTCTCTACTCTCTTCTTCCAACGCCTTTTGACTCTTTGGGGGTAGCGAAGTGTTGGCAATTTTTTTCCATTTTACTTAGTCATTTTTTTGACAGCACACTTCGATCCCATGCTGCGAAATTTTTCAAAATTTCAAAACTTTGTTTCTTTTCACTCTTCTCCACCTCCTTATTTATTTATTTATTTATTTATTTTTATTTATTTATTTGATGTATTTTGAAAGTTATTGTGCTCCTCTTGTTTATTCCTTCCTCTTGGCACATTTTTGACCCCATGTGGGGTGGGGAAAGGCTGAGTTCTAAAAACATAAATATTCTCTCTCTCCTCACTCTTTACATTTTATTTACTTATTTATTTTTATATTATTTCTTTTATTTTATTTTTATCTCAAAATTTTATGTTTTATTTTGTTTTTTTCCCCCCTCCCTCCATGTTTATTATTTTTTTTCCTTTTTTTGCTTGATTAGGTCGTTGCTTTCCTACCCTAACCTCCACCTAGTCCGATTAGGGTTTCCTTTTGCATCTGTCCATGGTCTTCTCAACAGAATTCTTCAGAAAACGGCAGAGAAAAAGACATTGCTACAGCAAAATCAAAGTCTCTTGTTGGACAATGATACAGAAGAATTGAGCAGGCAGGGTCTGTCCCATGACGGCATATGCTGGCCAAACATCATAATAGAAGAGCTGGAGGACACAGTTGGGGTGCGGTCGACGGAAGAGAGTTCAGGGGGCAACCAATGTACTCGGATGTGTCCCTCAACACCTTCTCCGACCAATCCTACACATTCAAGGAATATCATCAATAACTCTCAGGAACTAGTAACAACTACCCTCGTCCTCGGTCCACAGCAAACTCTCATGCTACAAAACGGCACAGCACAGACCTCAACGTCCGATTCGGAATCGGAGTCTGAAACTGACTCTGAGACCGGTTCCCCAAAGGCCCTGCTACAAAACGAGACTGAACAGCAAGAAGAGTGTTGGACCTCTAACTCAGAATTTGAGTGGGATCTACCTCTGTCGAGGAGCACAACCGTAAGACAGAAACAGCCACAGCAGCAAACGCCCACATACCCTGCTATCACCCTTTCATCAAACACCGGAGACAAAGAAGAGGGACTGCTCCCCAAACATGTCCTCTTCGCTGACTGTATGTCCCCAACTGCGACGCCCTTCCCGAGAGAGGCAGCTCATGAAGGGGTGGTGATCCTTCCAATTAGAATAACAAACCAGGATGAACCCTGGCAGCTAGGCCTTAGACTGACCACGCAGCGGGTCCCCAGATTGGCGACTCGTACTCTCAAAGGAACGCAGGACGCCCCTACAGGCCTCACGATACAGGGATGGAGAGGCCCGAACCTGCAAAGGCTCACCCGTCACATGCTGAGAAACCATATAATCCAGCAGGGGGACCAGGGAGCCATTGGGATAGTCTTACCGCAGGGAATTCCGCTTCCCAAAAATGTCACACCAGTCTTCACCCTCTTCGGCCAAAACCAACAGCAAGTACAACATGACAACCATTTTAACTGGCTGTACCAACAGCAGCTGTTGGATACCTCGATTTCTCGAATGCGCACAAACAATGTGTGGTCTGCGGAAGACCGGGTGCTCTTCATACGGTGCCTACGGGACGATGAGACATTAGACGCCAGCAGAACATGGGATGACCCCCCATTCGTCGCTAGCCTATCTGTTGGGGCAGCGGGGAATGACTAGGCAGTTCCAACAAGACAATAACCCAAACAGCCAATGGCGCAGCAACATGCAGAAATGGTGAGAGTTCGGGGGAGAGAGCAAGTCGACGAGCTCCCAGACTATTCGGATGAAGGTGACAATGTGCACCACCAGGGTCCCGCCGTGCCGCCGGACCCTGTTTGCCCCAGCCCCCCTCGTCCCCCACCACCGATCCGCCGCCAGCCGGCGTGGGCACAAAAGCTAGGAGAGGCTGACTTGGACATTCGATCAGTGAACGCAAATGGCCTATCACAGACAAGCGAACAGAAAACAGCGGCACTCCGGAACCTTATAACGAGGGATATGAAAGGCAAATGGTCTGACGCCATTGCAGTGCAAGAAACACATCTCACAACCTCTCCCACACACCAAGCCCGAGCGTGACAGATTTGGCCACACACATCCTTTGCTGCCCCGGCCAAATCAGCGGCCTCGACGGGTGTAGCCATATGGCTCCCCCCTGCATCTAGATGAATACCGGTACAGTCAGGTTGGGACCAGGTGGAAGGCAGATGGGTATGGCTAAAAGCATCCTTCAAGGCAGAGGAAATCTGCCTCGTTAGTGTATACGCCCCCAATGACCCGGCCCATCGGGTGCGGCTGTTCAACAACCTGCTTCAAGAACTACCAAGGAATGTTCCCATCATCATGATGGGGGACTTTAACACCACTTTGGATCCTAATCTAGACAGACGGTCATCATCTCAACAAGATGGTCTCAGGGAAAGGGGACAGGACAGTCTGGCTCTAGACCACATGATGACAGAATTAAGATTACTGGACTCCTACAGACATCTCCACCTGAGTAAAAGGGCATACTCATGCGTGCGCTCTAGAGGCCCGGGAGGGGTATGGAATTCACGCATAGATCTGGCCTTGGTGTCAGAGGACCTGATGGGCTTACTAACGGTGGCTGACATCCTCCCATTCTCTCCATGTACTTCCTTTGACCACCGTATGATTGCCATAGGCCTCTCGTTTCACACCCACATATCTAAAGGCCCTAGTTTTTTCAAATTCAACGCATCCCTCCTGAAAAAAACGGCTTTGGAAAAACTGGTAAAGGATTTCTAGGGTTTTGGGACCACAACCAGGCCGCAGGAAGGCTCTGTGGTAGACTGGTTCAATAACGGGATAGCTCAACTCAGGGAGAGAGTTAAAAGGCTCTCCATCCAAATAGCACGGGATCGTAAGGCTGTTCTGGACCGTCTGCTGCTCCAACTGGAGGATTGGGACCGGCACCTCATGGATAACCCCTTGGACCTTCCCACGTACGACGCGCTTCAAAGAGCAAGGGCCCAGCTACAGGATTTTCTTGATAACCAGGCCCAAAAATGGAGGATCCAAGCGAAGATAAAAAAAGATGCATCTGAGGGTATGATGACCAAGACTTTCTTTAACAAAGCGAAGGCAAGAGCCAGACAGAATGTGGTGCCATCCCTAAAACACCCGTTCGATGTCACACAACCAAAGGCTACAAATGCCTATCAAATTGTGGACTACGCCTCTACCTATTATAACCACCTATACACCTTTGAGACTAGCCAGAGACAGCCCCAGGCCCTGGAAGAGGCGAGAGAGGAGTTTTTACACGCCCTCCCCTCCCTGCTGTCAACACAATAAAGACATACCTTGGATAGCTCTCTTACCCCGACAGAGCTCCTGCAGGCGCTGCAGGACATGGATGACGAAAAAACACCGGGGCTGGACGCCTTCCCCAAAGAATTCTGGCTTCTTTTTTGGGAAACTTTCAAGGAAGACTTTCTAGGGTATGTAAATGCAGTGTTTCATGCAGTGTTTCATGAGGAGACATTTGGCGAGATGATCGCCCAAGGGGTAACCACCCTGCTGTATAAAAAGGGTGACAAAGAGGAGATAAGGAACTACCGCCCGATAACCCTCTTACCTGTCCCATACAAGATAGTGGCCAAAGCATTGGCGAACAGGCTACTACCGACCTTGCCGCATCTAATACACCCAGATTAGTCAGGCTTCATGCCCAACAGAAACATACAGGACAATATCTTGCTGGTCAATGAGACCATCCGATATGCACGCTAAAGGAAGGTCGACGCCGTCATACTCTTTATTGACTTTGAAAAAGCGTATGACCACGTCGATTGGGACTTTCTGCAACTGTGCTTAAATAAAATGCAGTTCGGGCCGCAATTCTGCAAATGGGTCAACATCTTCCATAGAACGGTCTCCACCAATATCATGCTTAATGGCCACCTCGCAGCCCCGTTCCGCCTTCAACGATCGGTGAGACAAGGAGATCCCATAGCACCAATGCTGTTTGTCTTAGTCATGGAGGCCTTGGCAGCAATGATAAGATCGAACCCGCTTATACAAAAGATCTGTGTGCCTGAGATCCCGACACACCTTATCCCCACAACATCCTTATTCGCTGACGATCTCACAGTTCTGTTCATGGCCAATGAACAGAGCTTTCAAGCTTTAACACACACAATACGTCTCTTTAAGATCGCAACAGACATGAAGATCAACTGGGGGACCAAAACGGAAGGCTGGTGGCTCAACTGGCAGGATGCCCAACCACCGACACATCCCCCGGTAGAGTGGAAGGAAAAGAATGCTGCCATAACTTTGTTGGGAGTCAACATTACGGCCCTGGGCCCGCCGCCAAATCACGGGGACGCAATAGTGACTATTGCTATACAGCGCATGGCAAGATGGGACACAAAACCAACCTCCCTGGTGGGTCGGGCTCTTGCAATTAATAACTCCATCTTCGCCTCGATATGGTATAAAGTGGCCTTTTGGCCACTCACTGACAAACAACTTACCAAACTGAGACACGCGGCATCGGCCTACCTCTGGAAAAATGACCACAACGATATTCGTTGCTTAAAACGAGTACCCTGGGATACACTTGTCCAACCAAGGACTCGGGGGGGGGCTGGGAATAATCGGCCCAGGCAGGGAAATCCAGGCACTGTTATTCAAGTTCATTATCAGATTACTCCTGGCCAATGACATCCCATGGGCCCCTTACGCACTGATCCAGATCGCCTGCCTTGCCCCGCTGTCACCTCACGATAGCCCGGTGCACCCCCTCTATTGGTTAACTGATCCAACCTGGTCTATCCCCACCTACCCCCGTGCGGATTGGGACAGGTCTCCCACCGGCCGACCCCCGTGCGGATTCGGACAGGTCTCCCACCGGCCAAGCAAGATGGGATCTGCGCACGGATCCCATGTGGCCAGCGATGATACGTCTATGGAGAGACTACGGCCCCAAGAGGACTGTGGTCCCACTGAGATGGCATGAAATTAGAAGACAACCCCTATTCGGCCACCCTCAAATCCTGGACCCAATGGGATCCCCCTTCTCTCTTAACCGCAAGTCCAAATGGTTGCGATGGGTCAGGAAAGGTATTTACACAGTTGGGGACCTATGGAATGATGACATAACAAGTTGGGAAACAGTTGATGAAATCCAGACTAAGGTAGGCCCGTTTCCCCAACTTCACCAACAATTGGCAAACATCCAGGAAGCGATTCCTTTGGCATGGGTGAGGGCTCTGCGGAATGGTCCAATGTTGACTGAGGGGGACTGGGTGGTGAACATGGAATCTTTGAGCATGCCCATGACCATCTATAACGTGGATAAAGGTTCCTCTCTGACCTCCCTAAAACTGATGGCATACACCCCGGAGCTGCCGGGGGCGAGATGGACCTTGCTCCACAGGATGGAACAGCTCGACATTACAAGCTTGCCTGAAGGTTTCATCCGGGTACGAGTAGTGCAAGATGACCAAGGACTGTTATACGCTTATGAATCCAATACCCCCCTCTCCCACCTCCCATTTGATTCGGCGGAATGGAAATGGAAGTGGGGAAGAACCTTGTTTATGCAGCCATGGCAGTACTCAGCCAAGAAAGGATACAGGTCAATGAGAAAACGGGCCACAGTTAGGGAGAAAATCCTGCAGAGATGGGATAGAGATTCGACTCTCAAAAGAAATGACTTGAGAAGCTTTAGGTGGTCAACCTACTCCCACATAAGACCGACCAATCATACAGCGCTTCAATGTCAAATCATTCACAGATGCCTGCCCACCCCTGATTGGATTGCAGATCGGACCGACCTGGAGCAAAAAGGGAAACTGTCCCCGCTCTGCACATACTGCGAACTCATTCCTCCAAGGAAACGGGCTAACCTAGAGTACTGCCTTTTGGACTGCCCAATGATGGCTCGCCTATGGAGGTGGTGGGATGCGGCCTGGCATTATTTTACAGTTCAATACTTCCCTTGGAACGCAAGAACTATCTTATTCGCAGTCCTTCCCCCTGAAGGATTGCAGTGGACGCAATTTATGTTGAACCTATACAAATATACACGTCTGACTCTGCTCATGACAGCATGGAGGATGAGATGTGCCCACGAGAGAGGTCAGAATACCTTCACCTTTATGCAAGCAAGAGCAACGATCGCAGACACAATAGTCTGTTAGACACAAGCAGCATGGAAGGAGCTTCAATCTGACCTACGTAAAGAATCAGAAGAACCTAAGAGGCGACAGATGCTAGACAACTTCCAGACGACGTGGGTGGACCCGAAAGGTAGACTTTGCACACTGCACAGTCCTGAAAACTTGCAATGGCAACCGTGGATGTCGACCGAGTCCGCCTGGGAATTCTTCCCTCAAGATCATTTCGTCATCCCCTTTCAACCAACCGACTTCGTCCTTGTACCCGACCCCACTAACATCTCACAGTCATAGCTGCTTCTCAGAAAACTCCCAGCTTTATCCAACTGGCTGATCTACGACTTCACAATACCTTCACCTCCCCCCCCCTCCCTCCCCTCTCACCCTTCTCTCTTACAATCCCGGTGGCTGGCCTGGGTCGGGTATCAATGAAAGACGGAGTGCAACAACAACAACAACATCCTCAGTGTTTGGAGCAGCAGCAAAGATAAACAGACCAGAATTGCATATAACTATGGCTCGATTGGTGCACTGC
>BFEA01000304.1:579768-612822 GCA_003427395.1 Chara braunii | reverse complement strand
GAAAAAAAAAAAGAGAGAGAGAGAGAGAGAGAGAGAGAGAGAGAGAGAGAGAGAGAGAGAGAGAGAGAGAGAGAGAGAAAGACTTTTTTTTTATGTAGTCACGACGGTGATTCATGGATCGTTACTCTTCCCACGGGCGCTAGCTACGAGCTGGCGCTGGAGGGTGGACTTTGGCACTTGCCGGCACACTTTTGCGCTGTGGGGAGGGCGCTGACACTTTGTGGTGGGCATCGACACTTGGTGGTAAATCGCAATTCTCCTCCCACTATCCAAAAAGTAGTTCGCTAGCAATGGTGGTGGTGGCTGGGGTGGGCGCTGGCGCGGGGGTGGCGGGCGCTGGCACTAGAAGGCAATGGTGGTTCGAGGCTTGTGCTCGACGTTGGTGGTTGGGCTCTGGATGCTGCTCATGGACGGTGCCGTTCATAAATGTCGGCCTACTAAGTTTTGTGCCGACCTACTATTTTTTTGTCGACCTACTATTTTTTTGCCGCGCTTGGGTAACCCATGTCTCTCCCCCGGAACAAGGTACCAGCCTCTTTTTGCAAATTCTCGCTGTCGGGCTTGTTTTTTGGAAAAAAAATACCGATACAAAAAAAAAAAATCCGGTACCGTTTTTTTCGGGACCAACCTCATTTTTTCATCGGTAACAGTTTCCTTTTTCATCAGGGCCCTTTTTTCTTGTGAGTTTTCTAGTGTGCACTGTTGCATATTTGGTATATTTTTGCACCATTGTTGCTGCTACTTTACCTGCGTTGCCATCCCGGTGGACCATCCATATGCTCACTACACTGCCTCTCCCCATCGTTGCCATCATTACATGTTGATCATGGTTTGACGTCGGAGGAGCGATCGCAAGCATCAAACTTATTGGTTGCGTCCACAATCGCATCTAGAGGTAAGATTCAGCCTCTCCCGCCTCACCTTTTCTGTTGCTTGGTGGATCATTACTCTCCGCCCCATGCTTGTTGAGTAGTGGGGAGAGTGCGTAAGGGGAGAACTGCATTTCCCCGCCCACCTTCTTTTTTTTTCCGAAAAATCAGAAATGCGTTTTGATTTGGGATCGTTACTCTTCCCCCCATGCTTGTTGAGTGGTAGGGAGAGTAGGTGGGGGGAGAATCGCATTTCTCCCCCCACCTTTTTTTTTGCGACAAATAAGAAATGTGTTTGATTGGTGGATCGTTACTCTCCCCCGCCCCCCACCATTTTTTTGTGAAAAATGAGAAACGAGTTTGATTGGTAGATCATCACTCTTCGCCGGTTGATTTGTTGAGAGAGTAGGTGGGGGAAAAATCGTAATTCTTCCCCCAACTTTTTTTTTTGCGAAAAATGAGAAATGTGTTTGATTGGTGGATCGTAACTCTTTCCTAGTTGATCAGCTGGGAGAGTAGATGGGGACCCCGGTTCTCCCCCCACCATTTTTTTTGCGAAAAATGAAAAATATGTTTGATTGGTGGATCGTTACTCTTCCCCCATGCATGTTGATTAATTGGGAGAGTAGGTGGGGGGAGAATCACGATTCTTCCCCCACCTTGTTTTTGCTAAAAATGAGAAATGTGTTTGATTGTTGGACCATTAGTCTTCCCCGGTTAATTAGTTGAGAGAGTAGGTGAGGCCCAACTTTTGTTTTCCGAAAAATGAGAAATATGTTTTATTGGCGGATCGTTACTTTTGCCCGGTTGATTGGTTGGGAGAGTAGATAGAGGGAGAATCGCGATTCTCCACCCATTTTGTTTTTGCAGAAAATGAGAAATGTGTTTGATTGGTGGATCATTACTCTTCCCCCCATGCTTGTTGAGTAGTGGGGAGAGTAGGTGGGGGGAGAAAAGTGATTTTCCCCCCACTTTTTCTTTTGCGAAAAATAATAAATGTGTTTGATTGCTGGATTGTTACTCTCCGCCCCCCCCCATTTATTTTGCAAAAAATGATAAATGTGTTTGATTGGTGGATCGTTAGCTTACGACCCACTCGCGACAAAATGCGGCCCTGATTTTCATCGACCACGTGGACTGGTTGTTTCTGGGCAAATGTCTAGAAAAAATGAACTTCAGGCCGGATTTCTGATGTTGGATACGAATCCTGCACCAAAACGCTACCACTTGCGTCCAAATTAATGAAAGTCTTGCGCTGCCTCTACATTTGGAAAGATCAGTCCGCCGGGGGGATCCAATAGCCCCCTTCCTTTTCCTAGCTCTAGCTGCCAATCTTCGGACTAATAAAAATATTACCAAAATACGTGTCACACGCATCCCAGAGGACGCAATCCTGGTATGCTCTCTGTTAGCGGACGATCTCACAATAATGACAGAGGCCACACACCGTAATATGGAGGAAATCCAGCGGATGATGGAAAAGTTTGTCAAGGTGTCCGATATGGTAGTTAACTGAGGATCTAAAACACAAGGCTGGTGGATCCACTACCAAGGGGGGCGCCCGCCAGAGTCACCACAAGTCGCATGGAGGCCATTAGAGGCCCCAATAAGAATCATGGGGATGTCCATAACCACTGAAGGATGACCATCAATCAATGATGAATGGATTAGCACCCCGGCCCAACATAAACTAAACAATTGGAGGAACAAACGCACATCCCTTTTCGGTCGAGCGCTGATACTCAATAACGTGATTTTTGCGTCCTTATGGTACAAATCCTTGTTGTGGCCATTGAGCAAAGCGGCCCTGGAGAGCCTAAGGAAAAAGACAGCAACTTTCCTATGGAGAGGGGATGGGGAGCAGGCCAATGCAATAAGCCGCGTGGCCTAGGACTCAATTATCCAACCTAAAGCAAGGGGAGGATTGAGAATTATTGATCCAGCCACACACGTACAAGCCCTACGTATAAAATGATTTACCCCCCATACGATCCATCCGCTGACATGGCTGGAAGATCGGTTCTGGACAATCCCACACAAACTCCCACACGGTAGGGATAGGCCGGAAGGTGGGGCTCAAACAATGGATACATTCTGGCCATCCTTGCTGCAAACCTGGCGTAACCTCCCGCTCACAGACAAGAACCACCCCGATCATTCGGAGGAGGTCCACCGTCAACCTCTCTTCGGAAACAGATGGATAACAAACACGAGGGGCTGCGTCATGAAGAGCTTAGCCTTGCCTTGAAAAAGTTGGGTTAAGCATGACATTCTTAGAGTAGGGGATCTTTAGGATCATGAGAGGCACGACTGGAAAACAAAGGACCAGCTGCGAGCAACCTTAAAATACTGTCACCGTGTGGAGGAGTTTTTTCAGAACTTCATAAAAGTCATCCCACTGGAATGGTACCAGATCCTCAAACGTGGCCCTACCTTGAGAATAGGAGATTGGGTGGCATGCACAGGGACCCCGCTAAGGATTGGCCAGATAAATATGGTCTTACCCCAATTAGTCCTGGTTGAGCACCACACCATCACCAAAATGGGCACCCTCCAAGGGAGTAGAAGACCTTTCAAATGGAGAAATAAAGAGGCAGTGCACCGTGTGAGGGTCTTAGAAGAGAAGGAACAAAGGGTGGCGTTCCAGCCTGACAAACCAATCCAGTACCTGGCTCTAGACCTGGTGGAATGGACTTGGCAGCCTTCCCACAGGAGGGGAACCCCCAAGGTAAGTCATATTAGCCTGCAGCAGTTGACGGTCAAGTCCGCCTACAAAATGCTCAGACCCAAATGGTATCTGAGAGATTTGATCAACGATAGATAGGACAGGCAGCTTATTGTGGACCGTGCCCTTTTATCGCCGATCCAGTGGTTCAAGGAACAAAAGTCTAAACCCATGAAGATCACCTCCCTTCAGTGGCAAATAGCCCACTGTTGTCTGCCAACCAATGACTGGCTAGCTGACCGCACAACTCTCGAACAGAGAGGACTATTGAGTCTGCTGTCACCCTGGTGTCAGCGGTGCCAGAGTCTCTTTCCCCCCCCCAAGAAGACGGAGACCATTGAACATATCTTCATGCAATGCCCGATTGCTCAATTCACATGGAGATGCTCACGCGGAGATCACAATTAGACATTTTCAGTCAAATTGGAGACGTTAGTAGACGGATCATGGCGTTTTGCACGGACTGGGTGGGTGGGGAAAGAGAAGGATGGATTGCAAAAGTAGAATGGAGTGGAGACAGGGGAGTTGGGCCGCACGATTTGAAAGAAATGAGAGACAATCGTCTAATTTTCAAGGACTGGACTAACATAGAACCCTGCCCTTGGATTTCCCAGATCCCTTCCCTCCTCACGCCCTGTCTCTGACAGAGATTCTGTCATGAATGTGATACTCTCCTTTACATCCTCCTCTACACCCTCATAGATTCTCATAAGCGGAACGCCTCCCTGGTGCCCCCTGGGGAGGCCCCCGCCTCTACTTGCTCCCGTTTTTACACTCTGTTGTGGTAGTCAAAGTTGTCATTTTGAGTATTCTGAAGTAACTGAGCATGGTTGGAGCGAGTAGTTCCTCTAGATAGTATCAGTCCCTAGCTTACTATCTGACGCCCTGCTTATAAGGGTGAAGAGATACAAAGGACATTGGTTGCTCTCCACGCTGATACAAGACTACACCGCTGGAGGTTACACAGGGCCTGCTCAGTCAGTCACCCTGGTTTTCCGGGTAATCAATGTTGGCAGAGTCCACAGTCACTTTTTCATTCTCCTATATATGGTGGACCAAACACAGTGCCTACTCAGTAAGTCCTCTAGTTGCAGGGCAATCAATGCTGGCAGATCCCGCAGTCACTTTTTCCATTTTCTCAAGATACCATTTTTTCTGTATATGGGACGCTGGACCCGTTTTCCAGCAGGTGACGCTCCCCACCAATAGATGGAGTCTCTCCCCTGGTGTTAGTGGTGTCTGCTCTTATCAGCAGCACTAACACTTGTGGGGGTGTGTTTTTAAAAAAAAAAAAAAAAAAAAAAAAGGTGGATTGATACCCTTCCCCACATGCATGTTGATTAGTTGGAGGAGTAGGTGGGGCGAGAATCACAATTGTGCCCCCACCTTTTTTTTTGCCAAAAATAAAAAATGTGTGTGATTGGTGAATCATTACTCTTCCTCTGTTTATTAGTTAGGAGAGTAGGTGGGGGGAGAATCACAATTCTACCCCCACCTTTTTTTTGCGAAAAATGAGAAATGTGTTGGATAGGTGGATCGTTACTATTCCCTGGTTGATTGGATGGGAGAATAGGTATTACTCTTCCCTGGTTGATTGGATGGGAGAATAGGTATTCTCCACCCACCTTTGTTTTTGCGAAAAATAAGAAATTTGTTTGATTGGTGAATCGTTACTCTACCCCCATGCATGTTGATTAGTTGGAGGAGTAGGTGGGGCGAGAATCACGATTGTGCCCCCACCTTTTTTTTTGCCAAAAATAAGAAATGTGTCTGATTGGTGAATCATTACTCTTCCCCTGTTTATTAGTTAGGAGAGTAGATGGGGGGAGAATCACAATTCTTCCCCCACCTTTTTTTTTGCAAAAAATGAGATATGTGTTGGATAGGTGGATCGTTACTCTTCCCTGGTTGATTAGTTGGGATAGTAGGTGGGGGGAGAATCGCGATTCTGCCCCCACCTTTTTTTTTGCGAAAAATTAAAAATTTGTTTGATTGATGGATCGTTATTCTACCCCCATGTATATTGATTAGTTGAGAGAGTAGGAGGGGGGAGAATCACGACTCTCCTCTCACTTTTTTTTTGCGAAAAATGAGAAATGTGTTTCATTGGTGGATCATTACTCGTCCCTGGTTGATTGGTTGGGAGAGTCGGTGGGGGGAGAATCGTGCAAAAAATCATTTAAAATTTATAAATATGTTTGATTGATGGATTCTTCCTTTTCCTCCCACGCATGTTGATTAATTGGGACAGTAGGTGGAGTGAGAATCGCGAGTATACCCCCACTTTTTTTTTTGTGAAAAATGATAAATTTGTTTGATTGGTGGATCGTTACTTTTCCCCCCAAACTTGTTAAGTAGCGGGGAAAGAAGGTGGTGGGAGGATCGCAATTTTCCCCCCATTACTTTTTTTTGCAAAAAAATGAGAAATGTGTTTGATTGGTAGATAGTTACTCTTCCCCCCCCACCTTTTTTTTTGCGAAAAATGAGAAATGTTTTTGATCGGTTGATTATTACTCTTCCCCCCCCATGCATATTGATTAGTGGGAAGAGTAGGTGGGGAGGGAATCGTGATTCTCCCCTCCCCTTTCTTTTCACGAAAAATGATAAATATGTTTGATTTGTAGATTGTTACTCTTTCCCCCATGCAGGTTGATTAGTATGGAGAATTGGTGAGCGGAGAATTACCGTTCTCCCCCCACTTTTTTTTTTTTTTGAAATGAGAAATTGTTTGGTTGGTGAATTGTTACTCTTCCCCCCCCCCACCACCTTTTTTTTGCGAAAAATGATAAATGTGTTTGATTGGTGGATCGTTACTCTTCCCTGGTTGCTTAGTTAGGAGACTAGGTGAGGAGAGAGTCGTGATTCTCCGCCCATCTTTTTTTTTGCGAAAAATGAGAAATATGTTTGATTAACGGATCGTTACTCTTCCCCCTCATGCATGCCGATTAGCGGGGACAGTTGGTGAGGGGAAAATCACGTTTCTCCCGTCACCTTTTTTTTTGTGAAAAATGAGAATGTGTTTAATTGGTGGATCGTTACTCTCCCCCCCATGCTTGCTGATTATTGGGGAGAGTAGGTGGGGGGAGAATCACGTTTCTCCCTCCACCTTTTGTTTTGTAAAAAATGAGAAATGTATTTTTTTGGTGGATCGTTATTCTTCCCTCCATGCTTGTTGAGTAGTGGGGAGAGTAGGTGGGGGGAGAATCGCGATTCTTCCCCCACCCTTGTTTTTTGCAAAAAATAAGAAATGTGTTTGATTGGTGGATCGTTACTGATCTCCCCATGCATATTGATTAGTGGGGAGAGTAGATGGGGGGAGAATCACGTTTTTCCGCCCCCCTTTTTCTTTGCAAAAAATGAGAAATGTGTTTAATTGGTGGATCATTACTCTTCCCCCCATGCTTGTTGAGTAGTGGGGAGAGTATGTTAGGGGAGAATTGCCCTTACCTTCTTTTTTCGCAAAAAATATGAAATGTGTTTGATTGGTGTATCGTTACTCTTCCCCCCCTCCTCACCACCTTTTGTTTTGCGAAAAATCAGAAATGTGTTTGATTGGTGGATCGTTACAGTAACTCCTACACCTCATGCGTGTTGATTAGTGGGGAGAGTAGGTGGGGGGAGAATCATCTTTTTTTTTTGCAAAAAATGAGAAATGTGTTTGATTGGTGAATCGTTACTTTTCCCTTCATGCATAATGTTGATTTGTTGGTAGAGTAGGTGGGGCGAGAATCGCCATTCTCCCCCTACCCTTTTTTTTTGCAAAAAATGAGAAGAGTGTTTGATTGGCGGATCGTTACTCTTCCCCAGTTGATTAGTTGGAAGAGTAGGTGCGGGGCCCCCAACTTTTTTTTTACGAAAAATGAAAATTGTTTTTGATTGGTGGATCGTTACTCTTCCCCCCATGCATGTTGATTAGTTGGGAGAGTGTGGGGGGGGGGAGAATCGCGATTTTACCTCCACCTTTTTTTTTGCAAAAAAATGATAAATGTGTTTAATTGACGAATCATTACTCTTTCCAGTTGATTAGTTGAGAGAGTGATTGGTGGATCGTTATGCTTCCCCTCGTGCTTGTTGAGTAGTGGGGAGCCTCCACCTTTCGTTTTGTGAAAAATGAGAAATTTGTTTGTTTGGTGGACCCTTCAAGTGGATCGATGTCGGGGAGGGTCTGACGTTTGGTGAACGTCGGACCCCCTTGCGTATAGACACCCTGGGGTCTGACATTTGTAAAACGCCAGATCGTATGCGAGCCGATGGCGGGGTGGGTCTAGCGTTTGTAAAACGTCGGACCCCCCAAACGGATAGATGTCGGGGAGGGTCTGGGGTTTGGCAAACGCCGGACGCTCCCTGCAATCGAATCGTGGAGGGTCCGGCGTTTCACAAACGTCAAACCCTCCCATGTGTCCATGCGCAAGGGGGTCCGACGTTTGTCAAACGCCGGACCCCCTGTCACATCGACGCCGGGGACGTCGGACACCCTATCAACTCGACGCCGGGGAGGGTTTGGCGTTTGCCAAACGCTGGACCGCCTAGCAGGCGGGACATCAGGGAGGGTCCGGCGTTTCCCATACGCCGGACCCCCTTGCACATAGACATCGGTGAGAGTTTGGTGTTTCAACGCGTGTTTGTGAAATGTCGGACCCTCCGCGGTCCAATGGCGGGGAGGGTATGGAATTTGGGAAACGTCGGACCCCCTATCGAGTACACGTCCGAGGGGGGGTCCAATGTTAATCAAACAGCGGACCCTCTAGTCACTCGACGTCAGGGAGGATGCTACGCTTCAGAAATGTTGGATCCTTTGCATAGCAAAACCAAATGTTGGACCCTGGTCCGACCGAAGCCATTGACTGTTTGGCGTTTTGCAGAACGTCAGTCCCTCTCTTATCTGATATGTGGTGAGAGTCCGGCGTCCGTCGAATGTTGTACCTTCTCTGATGAAAAGGTTGCGCTCTGACGTACTTTCGTTAATGTGTGGCATGTGTTCCTACAATACCAAACCCCTTGGTGGATATAACTTTATGAGGTTCCGGTGTGGTAGACCTCTGTAGGTCGCAATGTGTCCCCGTCTTTAGAGTGTGATCTATTTGGTAGATATATGATAAGAGTATGTCGTAGGCTTGTTTAGCATACCGAGAACACCGCTTTCTATCATTTGTGGGTGTCGACCTCCTTGGTTATATTGTGGCGACACTCGTCAACTCCCTCGTTTCGTTGCATTTGCTTGTCCATCCAGGAAAGACTCAAAAGAATTTGAAAGATGGATAGAAAAGGGTCAACAACAGATCCAAACTCTACTGAGAAAAGCTATGGGCTCTCGACTAGGTTGGCGGGACCCATGAGGGCGGGTGCGGTACTGTTTTTTTTTTTGACGGAGGACGAAGGGACGACCTGATACTGTTGTGGTGGCATCATGAAGACCGAGGATGACACGGCGGTGACGGAGAAGGGCAAGGTTGATGACCGCGACTTGAGGTAGTTCTTCCCCACTTCGATGCATGATTCCGGGGGTATTGACTGTGTTAAAACTGACCTCAATGTCAGCCTCGATCATGCTATGTTCAAGGGTTATGGTCAGAAGGCACTTGCTATCAAAACCATCGACGTCAAGGGGGATGGAATGAAGTTCAGGATGCTCCATGCAGTGAAGTTCCTTAGCAAGACCAATAATTATAAGAAAAGTGGTCATTACCCGAAGCTTGCGGCTGGTTACCAACTCGTAATGCCCTTTGTGTCGTTCGATGTTCCTGTCAAGAGTCTCGCAGGCTTTGCGACGTGCTCTGGCGATTGGCGCCATGTTATGTCTGCATCACCAAAAGTTGTTAAGGCCCAGGATAAGTTGATTACTTACTCGAGGCGTTCAGAAGGGGGTTCAACGGACCAACCAACGAAGAGGAAGATGCTCGCCACACCTCCTTCCAAACTCGCAGGACCTTACGGTACTGTTGGCAGCTCACACTCGCGACACATCGAACAAGAGGATGTCGCCGATAAACCAAGCAAGCAAACAGAGGAAGAGAATTAAGTTCATGGAATGAATGCTCCGCTCTTGGCGACATTTAGGCACATGTAGGGTGAAGGTTATTGTGATATAAATATAACACAAATTTTGCAATGCCCAATTAAGGAATGATGAAGACGGTGACGAACAGGAAGGGGACTCAGAGTGTGGTAGCAGCGGGAGGGGTGATCTCGGTCGTGATGTCTTTGAAGAGAAAGAAATGGAACATGATGGAGGAGATGCCAATATTTTCGCGGGGCTAACTTCGAAGGGGAGGGGAAAACGCACTGCAGAAGCGTCCCCAATGCCAGCTTGGCCAAAGAAACAGGCTAGAAAAAAAAGTTGTGGACGAAGCTCGAGGCACCTTGGACGCATCGCAGGGGAGGCTTGGCAAAGCCGTTGCGCAACGCAAAGCTAGCGGTCGGGTTCGAAAAACGTCACAAGACTAACAACCAAAGAAGAGTGTGCAACCATTATGGCACTCCCAATCAGATGAGTCAAACGACGACGCTGAAGGGGTGGGTCCTCGCGGGTCTGATCTCGCTGACAACGACGGACCGGAAACGAAGAAGCCTCATGCAATCAACATAACGTGGTGCTACTTCCTCGAGTACGATGAGGATGGTAAAAAGAGAAAAAAACCGTCGAGAGTGACAATTAACATCGTACAGATTCTTTAAATTTCGGAGGGAGATACCACATTCAATCAGCGATCGTTGAACAATGACAGAGATTGTTACAGACCTTGATGCGGTAATTGAGACATCAATTGGTCCAAGGGAAGAGAATAATCCCACTCCATGGGCATCACCAAAATTGGTGTTGGCTCCGATTTTACCATTGGCGGAAGATCCTGATGCGCAAGGAACATATGTCCTTCCAAAGGACTTCGATCCGGATAGGGAAGACGAGTACTTATATTATCCAGTTGTCAGGCATCATACTTCTGAGGCCATGAAAAGAGCGGTGCAGAGAGGATCCGCAACTGTGAAATTTTTTGGCTTTCGGAGGTATGATCATGTACTTTGTGTCCTAACAACGGGCAACAGACATAATTAATCATCCATGTACCCGTTGAAAAGGCCCCAAAGCCCTCATTGAATCTCGTTTAACGGGAAAACGGGGGTCTCCTGTTGAATTTGGAAAAACGGATTGGGGGGGTTGGGCCTAAGACACGTGGCCCTACGCGCCCAAACACTAAGATTAGAAAAAAAATAAAAATTTTAACCCCCCACAACGAGTCCCCAAACCTACCCAAAAGCCCCTTAAACTATAACGAGCTCCAAATACTTCTTCCCCTGCCCACCCCACCCTGCCGCTTGCCCCATCCTGTCGTCCCAGACCTACCCGAAAGTATGTGTGTTTATAAGTGTGTGTTTGTGTGCGCATGATTGTTGGTGTGTGTGTGTATGTGTGTGTGAGTGTGTGAGTGTGTGTGTATGTGTGTTTGTGTGTTGTGCGTCTGTGTGTGTACATGCGTATATTTGTTTTTATTTTTTTTTTAATTGTTTTGCTAGGCTACCAGAGTGGCCCGGGGTCACTTGCCCGACCGGGCCAAAAAAAAAAAAAAAAAAAAACTTTAAATAAGCATAAAAAAAATATTTTTGTATTTTATTTTTTATTTTAAATTTGGTAAAGAATTTCGACGTGACCCCGAGGCAAAAGTTGTTCAATTTATTTTTTCGCATAACATAGTTGTTTTTCAGATTTTTTGGATTTGTTTTTTTTTCCCTTTACAGGGACCTTCTCTGGTCCTTGCACGGGCTGGCCACTCGGGACCCGGACGCCCCAGCTGGTAGCCTAGTCTTTTTAATGTTTTTTTTTTTTTTTTTTTTTTTAGTCTTTTTAATGTTTTTTTTTTTTTTTTTTTTTTTTTTGAAAGGGCGACGGCCGTGAAATATCATCATTGAGCTGACCGGCCCCAGACGATTCAGAAATAGTTGGTTTTACAACTTCTACTTGTCTAGTTCCATCATCTGGATTTGAACACGGGTCTGTATTTTCAATAGTTCATGGGTGTACCCACTGAGCTAGGCTCTTGGATGTTTTTGATTTTTTCAAAACACATGGAAATTAAAAAAAAATAAAAAAATATTGTTGTACATCTTTGAAACATATGCAACCCTATATTTTTTATTTGTTTTTTTGCCTTCTTTTAGCCCTAAAAAAATCTTTGTGAAAAAAAAACAAAAACAAAAAAACACTCATTTCATCATTTGTTGTTTTCTATTTCATTGTGTTTATGTTTTTGATTTTTAAAAAATACAGTCAGAGCTTAAAAAAAAAACAAAACATATGGGCTTATAGGCTTAAAAAATATCTACAACCAGGGTTGCCAGGCCGAACGTACGGAGGCCCCTAAGCTGACCCCCGAACGTTCGGGTGTTCGAATCCCCGTACGGGGCCCGAACCTGAAGGGGTTCGGACCTCGTAAAAAAATATTTTGACATCTCAATATTATTATTTTTTTCTGAAATTTTTTCGTGACTTCTTTGTGCTGCAAGGTATCTCCCTCTTAATTTTGAAGCCATTCTGTTCATCCAAAACAAAATGAAAAATCGGCAAAGATGGTGGTGTCAAAACTTACTTGCCCACTCACTAATTTGTTTTTTCTCTCTTTTCACTTTTTGTTTTTCAAACTTTATTTGTGTATTCTTTATTATGTAAGATACAGACGTATAAATTTTCATGGCATTTGTCACAGCCAAAAAAAATTGAAAAAATCACCAAATATAGCGGTGTCCAAAACGTGCTCGCCCACTCAATAATTTTATTCTCGATTTTTTTTTTCATTATTATTATTTATCTTTAGTATTTGATTTTTATTTTAAATTTGGTAAAGAATTTGGATGTAACGTTGAGGCAAATGTTGTTTAGTTTATTATTTTGTATAACATATATGTTTTTCTCAGATTTTTTAGATGCTTTTTTTTTTTTTTTTTTTTTTTTTGTCCAAATTTGGTCGAACGGCAGAACGCGTCAAGAGGGGGTGCCGAACGTTCAGGCGTTCGTAATCGGGCATTCGGCCCGTCCGAATGCCGGCAACCCTGTCTACAACCATATAATTATTTTTAGCCCACGAAAAAATGTTGGTGGACCTCGTTGTAACCCGTCTAACGGACCTTTCAACGAGAATTCAACGTCGTTTCAACGACGTTGAATTTTTCAATGCGGAATCCGTGTTGAATCAATTTTTGGACACACTGATCATGTGCGCATCATTTACTTCGACGACGACCACACAAACGGGTATGCATATGTTTCGACATATGACAACATGAGAGGTGACCGTGCAATGTTGTCGTCGTTTCACCAATCCTGTCAAGATATCAAAATTTTTTGGCTGTTGTAAAATCAGATCGGGCCTGTGGGTTGGAAGGTATCCGAAAACGACCACGATGGTAAAAAACACCAGGAAAAGTGGCGGGAATTCATGAGAATTTGCATGGGGCAGCTATGTGAAAAACCCTGTGGAATGAGGCTTAGTCTCCAAAATGGCAGAACGACTGGTCAAACAGGATGAAGGAGTTTTTCAAGAAGTTCGAAGCGGGAGAGTTGCCGCTGCACGATAACAAGTGCCCTAATGACTTGCCAGGGAGATAGGAGGGCCGGCTGACGGGCCAATTTGTCGAAGAAGTGGAAGGGGAGAAGGTATTCCCTTGCATTGTGGCTAAGGATGGAGGAGCAAATGTGATGGTGCCGTTCAAAGATCTCGTTGCGTCAAACTTCAAATCTTTCGAAGATATGACACCGCGAGAGAAGGAGGTCGCTTTGAGGTTGATGATCAACAAGAAAGTCATCGCCCCAACTAGACTGGTTCCTCCTAGGAAGTTGAACATGACCAACCTCCTCGATATAATATTGGTCGAGAGTCACATGATGCATCTGTTCAACTATATCTTCTTCAAATCGGAGAACAAAAAAAGGAATGAGTGGAAACAGGAGTTCTTCTTCGACTATAATGCAATGGCGCGAAGGTTTGGTGTCAAGGCGAAAGAATAGGATGAGGTAAGGGATAGGATCCCTTTGGAGTACGTTCAGACGGCTCCAAAAAAACTTGGCGGAGAGCAAGAGGAGAAAAGTTTGAAAGGAGCAATCCTCAAGGCCACTTAGGCATTATAAAAGGACGCACCATTCCATTTTAAGGTCTTCGTGTATCGGGCGATAGGGAAGATGAACCTTCTCACAACAGAGTTCGGTCGGTTATCGAACATTATTGCCAATCAACATGCACCCAAACGAGCTGCTGCTCGCACCTCGCGAAGTTGTTACTGCTGCCACAAACTTGAATTGCAAGGCCGCTATCCTCGATCTCGCAACACCGTCGCATTGCTCTTCGTGGTCGCCAGGCGATTTCGATGCTCTCCACAAAATGATGTCCAAATTGAGCGACAACAATTGAGTTTTTATCATTTTTGTGTCGCACAAACAACATAAGAGCGTCATGTGACACCTTTACAACTAAGAGGACGTATAGGTGATACTTGAAACTTGAAAGCAGTATCTGGGGGTTGGGATGATTGTTAACAAATATGGGAACTGACACGTCGAGAACAAGGACATGATGGCGGTCGTCCCCATGACAAGGGCGGGGACCTCAAGATGGTCACGAGAGTCCCTCGGTCAGAGGTGGACCTTGTAGAGCTAAATGTTGAGGAAGACTATATTAAGAAGCGCATAGCGAAGCATGACAACGATGAAGGTAACGAAAGGGAGGAGTATGGGCGTTGGGAATGACAACTGATACGATTACGGAGATCATTGTGCAGTTTGTTTCCCGCACAAGGATGAAGGGGTGATACTTCTCGGAAAGTCACATGCCGGACTTGCCTGAGAGCTTTTGTGTGCGGGTAACCATGCAGTTGCATGCGATGTTTCGCCGAAATATATGTCATACTTAACGAAGACCATCGACGTCTTTGCGACTGATGCGAGAAACGATTGTAAGGTTGAAAGACAGAAGATTGCACAACGTACGGATAGGGACATGTACCACAAACTATGAAATAAGAAAAATAAGATGTAGGAGTACCTGTTCCAAAGCCAACCCATCATAGTTCGCAAAGCAATGGCTCAGGAAGCATAAAGTGGTTATCACAAAACACAGATGGGGGCATTTGCGTTATTTGTGGCGCGATGCAAAGTGCTCAAGTTTGTCAAAAATCGGACCATATTGACATACGACTACAGTGACATCGCTAAAAAAACATATGCATGGTGTCTAATCGAGAATGATGAAGAGATGAAAAACTCGGACCCGGAAATCGATTTGCGAGTCAAACGTTTGCGAGAGGGTGGAGGTGCTGGAGAGGGAGTGCAAAGTATGCCAGGATGCAGCATGCAGAACGAAAATCTTGAAGGAGGTCGCACGATCTCTGGAGGTGTGAGTGGTCCTGCACCTGACATGAACTATAGGGGAAGTTCCCCTGAAGCAAGAACAACGGATTCGTCGACGCTCCTTGGAGCACTTGCGAACAATGTGATTTACGACAATTGTTACGGGTTTCACGGAGGGCGAACAACAGGGGGAAATATGGGGCACATCATGCTCGAAGATGCTGGAGAGGATGACCTGGCTGTTCCAGTTGTTTTCCCAAAGCTCATGCCAAGTGATGATATTATCGATGACATAGTGCAGACCAACAGATAGTCGTACTTCGTCTGAGATAAAGTAAAAGAAAAGTTGTTTCAGTGGGGGCATCACATCTTATGACATTCGGAGACGTTTGAGTTGTGTGTTTACTAAAGGAAGTGGATGATGGCACTCCATCCACAATCCGGAGTAAAAGTTAAACTCAGACTGACAGAAGATCTGTGGTTGAAAGTAACGAAGAGTGAAATCATCTATCGTCTCAAGTGTGAAAACGAGGCGGCAGGCAAAACTGCTATATTGGAAAAGGCTCGGCCGCTGTTGTTCGATTGTTTACACTCCGACAATCATTTGAAATATAAGCATAAATTTTATGACTTACAGTCAAGCCATTTGTACAACAGTATGATTGGAAGATCAAACATTCTCCTGCATGCCAAGGTATCAAGAATATTAAGGTAGGATGCTTACAGCTTGCGAAGTAATTAACGACAAAGTTTACGGCCAATGTTGGGGAAGCGATGAGCCAAACTGCTGTCAGGATAAACGACACAGACACTAGAAAGACCTATCTTAAAGAAGATGCTACGAGGATGACAACAGTGACCCCTAACAACAAGGTGCAGCATCAGACAAGGAAGGTACTGTTGTGGTGGGTGTTCAGGGCAACCGAATGTTGAATGTCAACGAAGAGAAATCAAACGTTGAATCATACGGGCCTCCTTTAATGACTCAGGCGGGAAACCACAGTGCATTGTAGATGAAAAGTCTCAGTCCTACCGTGGAAGCGGCGGTTGCGGATGGAATGCAACTAAGTGTGTGTACAAAACATACGGGTAAGATGCAAAACAATTTCGATGAGACGAGGAACGTGCTGATTGAGACGGAGAATGAGGGGAAAAGGAAGCTTCAGGGGTCAACCACATCCCACAATGTGATAAATTATATTCCATTAAGCGACGAAGGGCAAAGCGCACATGCAGGGGGCCATGATAATGGCGAGGATGTATAGGAAGATGGTGAGGAACAGAAGGTACTAGAAGAACGAGGTTGAGTCATCAGACGCTCCATAAGAAATAAGACCAAAATACAAAAGATAGATGTGTAGAGATATGCAGAGAGTGATGTATGTCTTCGTTTGTGAGTAAGCATCTTTTGTGCATGTTTAAATTTATGTGTGTGTGTGTGTGTGTATATACGTCTGTGTGTATGTACGCAACTCGGATACATGTTCAGACGAAGTCGAGTGATGAAATAATAAGTTCCGGTTGGATTTTGGGAGGATATCGAATCAAAGTGTCAATCATGATACATGCTCATCTCTCTCTCTCTCTCTCTCTCTCTCTCTCTCTCTCTCTCTCTCTCTCTCTCTCTCTCTCGCACTCAATGAATGAGTGAAACTATCGATACGTATATGAATTTGCAAACCTCGTTATCTATCTTAATCCTCTTTGTATAATGCACATATCACCCTCGATAAATTTAATGTAGCTGTAATGATTAGTGTGGTAATTCTTCAAAATTGTTCGTGTCGTAATGCAAGTGACGAAAGTGTATTAAAAAAGACGTGGGATTGAGTCGATTTACACTTCGTAAACTCCAATTTTCGTTTAAGCACCCTCAGGCTGTCTCTTAAAGGTAGCCCTCACTATGCATTATCAATTTATCACAACAAACTAAGTACAATCAGCATGACTCAAACTGCAAGTCTTATAACAGTAGCTCACGTAAAGACATGTTGCGTTGTCATGTGCAACACAAACGACGATGGAGGATAACCGAAGGTGCAAAAATGGATGGACCGTACACTCGGCAACAACGAACTTGACGGAGCATAAGATGGAGACACTCACACAATTGCGAGAATCGGGAATAGAGACATCATAGCAAACTCATTTAAGGAAGACACCAAAGAAGAACTCACGATGACAGTTAACAATTTTAGTTTGCTCATGATAGGAAAAAAAATGGTTGAATGAAGAAATAGTGAATTTGTATCTTAACCTCGTCCGACTACACAACGAGTATCGTGTGAAGCACGTAGATTGCGACTCCAAGAACGAGAATGTAGTTAGAACAGGAAAGGGGCGCATCCCTAGAATAACAATTTTTAACTTTTTGTTTTTTACCAGACTATCTGACAACAATATGAAATTCCAATACGATAAGGATCATAAATGGTTCGCAGAGGTTGTGATTAGCAATATGGATCTGATTATTGCACCTTTCCATGTAGCTCACAACCAACATTGAACACTCGTAGTGACACTTTTGAGGTGTATGATATTTGAGTACTACGACTCGTTGACACCAGATATTGAACTCACGAAGAAGGTAACAAGGGAGTTTGCATTTGTTTTTTACATGAGATCGATCGAACAAGATCAAAAGATTGACAATTTGACACCCGACTGTTCAACCATAGATGGGTAGTTGTAGGCATTCCAAAGCGGAGCGACTTCAACGAGTGCGGTGTATTTGTACTCATATATACATCACTGTTGGCGAGAGGGTTTTTGCCACCATTCACCTTCACGTCAAATGACATTAAGAAACTACGATGTCGGATAACTTTCGATGTAGTTGTTGTGGAGTGGACATATGAGTCTGTTACAAAAGTCGTCCAAGTACATGAGAGGACCATGCAGTGACCAGAAATAGGGGTGATAATAGGAAACGATGACCTTGCAAGACTATTGAGGATCATTGATGCAATTACATTGAAGGTGTAATTGGTTGTACAAGACAAACATCATATGAAAACAATGCAATGCCAAAATGAAAGAGAAAAATTGATTAATAAAGGAATGATTTTTAGAGGCAAGAAACGAGTATATGACATACCAACATACATCGACCATATCCCTTAGCCCCTTACCCCTTATCCCTAAACCCATAAACCCTTATCTCTAACGCCTTATCCCTAACCCCTTATCCCGTGGACCCTTACCCTCTACTTGTTAGCCCTTATCCTAGACCCCCGACCCCTTACCCCTTACCCCTTACCCCTTACCCCCTACCCCTTATCCCTTACACCCCCCTTCCCCCCCCTTTTTTCTGTTACAAAGTATTAGCAAACGAAGACAATTGTGGCCAAAAAGAAGAATTTTAATTTTATTAAAAAAAAAGTCCGTTATGACGAAATCTTAGTTTTTGAATCACCACTACTTGGGTCATACATTGGCTACGACCCTTCCCCGTTAATGCGCTATGGTACTTTTCTCAATTGGACCACTCTCGGCGATCAGAAAAACAATAGGTTGTCACGCAGGATTTTGATGATTTTTGCAAGAAATAAATAATTAATACAAATCCCTTCCTGTTTTGTGGGTCCGGCTTCAAGCGAGACCTTTCAATGACAGTCTACACGTCGTAACGCCAGTCCCTGGTTTTAGGAATCTTTGATTGAATAACAATTGCAATTATTCAATTAATAAATTAAAATAAAATTAATAGCGCATCATGATTATCATTTTTTTAGGATTGAGAGTTATGATAAGATCAACAAAGAGCACAACATCAGACGATGACCATGAAAAGAGATTGAAACTGACTTTACTCAAGGCAAAGACAAGATGAATGAGGGAACGGAAAACTCATAATAATCTTTGAAGGTACAAATGAAAAGACGAGTCCTCCCTCTCCCTCTCAGGTCTCATCCTCAATCTCTCATTTGACCATGCTTCTCAAGTGCTTTGATCGGCGTTTACGTGCCTCCTGAGATTGTGGCTTAGAGATGTTGAGCCACCTAAAGCGAACAAATTCCAAGTAGGTCCATCGAAGACCAAAGATTCAAAAATGAAACATAGCATATGACTCCGCCCACAGAGTTGGAATATATGTCCCCTCGTCGAAGATGGGTGAATGTTGCGTCATGGTCGAGCTTTGTTGGTGAGATATACCTGTTGGCCAAGTCAACCAATTCACCACAGTAAGAACCATCGATGAGGTAGAAAGGGACCGGAACCCTAGGATAGTAACTGTATAGCTTTGGACCGAAGCTACTTGTATGAATCAACTTTGCACCCTCTTGATGCATTCAGGCTCTCACTTCAATATATTGGGCTGCTATAATCCAGACTGAGTCAAAGTGCTCATAAGTCTCCTTCTCCTTCTTCACATAGATCATCATATCTTGGACTGTTCCTCTTGCAAACTCAGTGAGAACCATAAAGATTGACAAACCTTCTTATAAAAAACCGACTGCAATGACATATCGGTGTTGAAAAACATCTCTGGAGGCTATCCTGTTGAGATTAGTCAAGACGGTCTGTTGGACTGGAAAAGAAGTGATGACACTCATGTTGTGATATGAATGTTGGGACTAATTTGAATGATGTTGATCTCGAATAGAGAATGATCAAGGAAATGCTGATTATTGTCCCACTTACTTGATATCTGTTGAGAGCACTATCTGATGGATGCTGATCTATATGATGGCTAAATAACAATAAATCCTTATTGAAGATCACTGATGACGTTTTGGGTGACTGAGTGTAATTGAGTAACGATCCATTAACAGTTGAGCACTGAAAACAGCATGCCAAGAAAGACTCTGGCTTGTGGGATCATACTTATTGAATGATCAAGTGAAGAGTCTTTGAGAGGAAAGAATCCAAGAGTTTTCATGTTCACGTGCGTTTTGCCCTGACCTGCTTAATAGTCTCTAGAAAGGAGCCAGTGCTATGCAGTTTGCTATTGTGATCATTGAAATAGAAATTATATTTAATCATTTTAATGTATTTTCTTCCTCCAATTCTTTGAATTGCATGCCCCCTCAAAACCAATTTGTGTAATTCCATGTCTTGTTCAGTTTCCATTTCCCATCCCTCGTAATTATCTTCACTGATTTTGCATCTCATCACCAGGATCTCCTCATCCTTCATGATCTCTTCTCTGATCCGAGACTCGGCCCCAAACCGAACGCAATGAAGACAGGGGAATGACCAGCGGTTTGATAGACCATACGTACCAAGGGCAACAACTTACGAACTCCAGGCTTTCAAGTGTTCTGCCTCGATTAAATGTTGGGGCCCCCTGTTGAGTGAGTCTATCACCTTGCTGCCAGTATCTGATTATAAAGAGTTGTCAGTGACTTTGTCTTCCTAGTCTTCCACTTCATCTTAGTAGAGGATGTAAGACACAACGAAGATGTCCATGTTATGCATGTTTTTCTTCGATCACTATTGTTTACAGAATTTGATAAACCTGTTCAATTGAAGAATAAGAGATAAGACCCTTCTGGTCTGGTATCCCGGTGCAGCGACATTTCACACTAATGTCAAGCCGCAACTAATTAATTGTAGTCTACGTTGCGACTTGTACTCACTCTCGTACGAGTACGAAATCACTTGTACTCGTACGCTATCGTATGTTAGGGGTCCGTACAATTTTATTTTTTTTTTGTTCTCAAATTATAATAAGAATCTGTTGATGATGCTCAGGCAAATGTTGCTTGTTTTGTGTTGTTGCAACACATAGTATTTTTTTGGATTTTTCTTATGAGGTTTTTTTTTTTTTAATGGCTAAACACTCACTGCAGTTGAAGATCCTGCCCCTTGCATGTACGTTCGGTAACGTAGGTTGTAGTCAGTTTGCAGTTAAAGATCCTTCCTTTATGCTAAACACTCACTTCAAGATGACTTAATGTAGGAAGTGCATTGCAACCATTCACTGCAAGTTATTGTTAAGTCGTTGCGGTTACTTTACTAAGCATTAGTTATAAAGGTGGGGTAATGAATGAACCAATGCTGAGAGTCCACCACAAACGATTTTCTATCGTGACTCGTAGCAAATAAGCAATTGTTGAGACTTGGATTAAAACTTTGTTACCAAGTCTTAAAACAAGCAAGTTGTAGCTTAGGCTCTTCGTGAGCGAGCGTGTTGTTTGCACTGGTATGCTATCCGACAAGGTATCGCCCCCTCCACTATCAATTTAAAAATAAATAAAATAAATTAGATCGGAATTAAGATTAGTCCAAAAATAAATATATTTTTGTCTGCAAGGACATACTTTTCATGGTCAAAACGTAACTCTCATTTATATTTAATACAAGGCCCTGCTGCATGCAGACCTTTCCCATGTATAATGCTGAGTATGAATAAAATATCACATGTCTCTCTGTAAGGATTACCGTTGGACTTTACTTGTTTATTACACTCTTACGAGAGTTATCCTCGTTCGTATACATTGCAGGGCACCACTAAAGCGCCTTTATATATACAATGTGTGGAATGTTATCGTTGTCAAGTGTCCAATCCTCAAATTTATGGTCTCTTCACGTTAAAATGACCACGGTTATAGTTCGTTGTGAAGGTCAGAACCTCATCCATAGGTCGGGAACTAGCAGGTGCACTCATAAAACCTTTCCTTTGAATAAAAGTGGATGTCCCAGAGGGGTCAAAGTAGTTGGGATAAGATTGAAAGTTTCACCCATTAGCGGCATGGTTGTAGGAATAGGAACTTGTTTTCTCATTATCTCGCTTCAATTTTCGTATTAGTTAAGACTCTCATGCGTAAAAAAATGAAAAGACTTAAACGACTTTTTCACTTCTTCTTTTGCCTGAAGCATGTTTGAGTTACTCATACACATCACAAACTTGACAGTAAAACTTAGGAACAACCTGTCACCATTGAAGAGGAACTTAGCGAGGAGGTTAGCAATTTTCCTCAAAAAAAATTTTTTTTCCCATCAATCAGATGAAGAAAATTCACAGAAACGTTCTCTGACAACTTATCATATTCCTCGTTTCAGTAAAGTCGTGAATTTATGAAGTCAATTAGTTAATAAGCTATGCTTAGTCTGCGCTTTTCAACAATTGTGAGATTAACCATGCTCGCTTAATTTGATTAAGACTAACTATATTATCAATTTATCACACATCATCAACGGAAAATGCATGACTAGTGACATAAACTTAAATCCGTCCTGCGCTGATCAAACAGGCTATATCAATTTTCTTGAGCAAGAAAACATAAATAACGAAGGAGAAGTATCTAGAGAAATTAGAATTTTATCTGAGTGTTTGGTCATGGCAATTATGAAGGAAAACCCATGATTTTTTACAATAGTTTTATCTGTTAGTCCTTCTACTGTCTACTCATCACCTTCATGTAAGGTAACCATTCCCTCTTTGTTGCACTTGAACCGGTACACTGTGTTTGTCGTGCGCAGGATACAATCAACTGCCTACTTCGAACTCTTCAGGACTGGATACAAAAGTAACTTGTCGGACGACTCAGGCGGAAGTAGAGCAAAATTAAAAATTAACCATGGCTCATATATAAGTCGTTCCAAAAATAGCAGTGACATTCCTAGTATGTCAAGAAATGGCCTACGATCCGGCACATGACAGTAGGTCCGCTTTGACGTTATCCCTTTATCTGCAAAACAATCGATGACTACTATACACATAGCCAACCAGGAGTATAAATCATCACACATCACGACCAAAGTGACGACATCAGTCAGCCAGTTCATACATGAGATCTGCACGGAAGTGTCGCTCTCGTTGGATTTTGTAAACTCTCACATGCCACAATGCATGGTTCACGCAGCCATTATATGATGTGTACCTTAACGTCTAGTCTCTCACTAACGTCCTACTAACATGTTTGCTTTCGTTCCACATATTACAAAATGCACTCGTGACAGTCGATGATGACACGGGCAATACTTATGACATCAACCGTACGTCCACACACACTAAGCCCACGTAATGGTCTAGCCTTATCAGAGTGCGTCTATCGTTTGTACCCAATGTTACTCATAGTTGCTGTGAACACTCACTCGCATAGTATCGCACCTTGTTGCGCACATATGCTCCCAACATACTGAAAAGGAAATGAAACTTGTGATTGTAAGCGATGTAGATCATACAACAACACAGATGACATCAACAAAAATTTGTCAACTTTCGCTTTCTCTCGACGTGTGGTATAAGTAAAAAAGAAACTCACGCTCACGCCTGACTCTCTTGCACATATCCACACTATTCTAGTGTACCAGTTCTCACTCTCTCATCAACGCTCTCTCCTACTTTTTATGATTGCCTCCCTAAGTTCTCCAATGTCCTCTGCCGGTTATATGCAAAAGGGCAAGACTGTGATGAACGTCCATTCTACAACGAATCTACATAATGCGATCTCTCTACGTGGATAATGGCTACACCGAGGACGAACGTCAACGTGACGATAGACCGCTTACACTACAATTGTTGTCGTTAACCAATTCGCTCAATTGCTTTCGCATGACAATAATTCCGGCTTGACATAACTTCGTTTTTTCCACTAGTACGCCATGCTCATTTTCTCATACTACACGTACTCTAGTCGCTCATTTACATATACCCAACCGTTGAAGGCAGGGAGTTAGCAATGGGGAGTGACGCAGGCCGAACAAAGACACATATGATGTCAACCGTACAGAGCGTGCAAGCCTCTCTCGTCCGCTTGCTCTAAAACTCGGTCGTGGCAACGTCGTCCTTTTGCTAGTACTCAACTCATGCGCGAATAAAACTCTTTCACTTAACCATGTTAGAGATAAGATATGAAATGACCGTTGGCGCGAGACACATGCCCCAGGTAAGTGGCGTTGACCACGAAAGGTAAGCAAGTTCTCTCTCCGACATCTCTGGCGAGAGAAGACTTCTCTCATTTTTTATGATCGTGGCCTCAATCGCTTCTTGTAACCGCCTAGTGGTCTTGGTCCCTCTATTCTCGCACGTTGGCCTCCAGACCATCTTCCACCTACTCGGCCGACGGATGGTCTCGCTGCCATTGAGCGCATCCATGCCAAGATTGGGTTTCCGCGTTATTGGCTTCGGACTCGGTTTCAGAGTCTCTATCCAATTGCGCCTGTTCCCACTTAGTAGTTCCGGTTGAAGTCTCTTCCTCATGGTACCACAATTGGTTAACGGGTAGCTGAAAATTCAGGAATGAAACTTCTGAAGTGAGAGTTTTTAGCAGTCTGAAAATCCTGAATGGTCCTGAAGTGGTGAAAGGTCCGAAGACTTTAAAAACCACCTGTTGAAAATCTTGAAAGGTCCGAAGACCCTGAAAGCCACCTATTTAGGCAGGTAGCATCCTGAAGTGGTGAAGGGTGTCCTGAAGTGGTGAAACGTCCGAAGACCCTGAAAACCACCTGTTAAGGCAGGCTGCATCCTGAAGTGAAGAAGGGTGTCCTGAAGTGGTGATGAAAAATACGACTGTTGTTAACCTTCTTTCCATGGTACGATACCGTGACCTGCAACGTAGCAGTCACTCACTCTGTCTCGTTTACATCTCCGCTCAACCTGATTTCGGGCCTTAGTAACTGCACCTTGTACTACTGCGTCCTCCCTCATTTCTTGCTCCTCACCTTCGTAAACATTAATTTTCAATTTGACTAGCTTATCGTACTTACTGTAGTTCAAGCTAACGTCTACTACGACTTCCCTTTCGCCCTTAGGTTCCTTGCTCCAAAATAACTTCAAGTGTTTGGGTCTGTAGCCGTGAAGACCACCACGATAAGCCATGACTAGAAGCTGTTGGATTAGTCGACGCCAAGCAATTCAATTCAAACTTACCACATGCATAATCTACCGGGCTACTAGACTCATATAGCCGAAGACCGTGCACCTCTCACTCAGAGTCTGCACTGCTATCTCGATTTATGGAACTTTGTGGTGGAAGCACAGGCTCATGCACATACCTCTTTGACTAATAAGCGAGTGTATTACCGACCACTTTCTTATAGAATTTGGAAATGTCGCAACCTCTCATTCTAATCGATAAACTCTAACGTTTCCAAATCAATGAAGCACGAATAATAAGAAAATTAAAACTAAAGGCGTAATAAATAAAATGTCGGCCAGTAGTTAGCGAGATAATGCACTCAAAAATAAAATCTCAATGGTCACTACTGGAGTGCAACTCTACAGCCTGCATCTGCTGTCTTTTCAACTTGGTTTGGAAAGACTGCAGGTCCGGCGCGCAGTGGCCCCATACTGAGATATCGATTGGCGTCTTACCCCCTTCAAAGGAGTTCATCGGACAACCCCTAATGGGTACCCGTGTCCGATGGCAAGGACAGGGCTCATGACTTTCCACGGGGGTGATGAGCTTCCTACCAAAGCAGTCGCAAGTGCTCCTTTTTGGGTTTTGTTTCCAGCAACGCTTGGTGTATTGCACCGACGACAGAAAAAGGAATGTGAAAGGTTGGATCAGTCTAAGTCACCTGCTAGCGGCTCTCAAATTCAAAAACAAACCGTTCGTTCCCCCGCGAAATGATGGAGGGGGACTTAATTTTGAAAAGAATATAAGGAAGGAAAAATACGTAATACCGCAATCAACCCACACCTTCCGATTAAGCAATGGACGAGATTTGGAAAGTGGCGCTAGCCAGTGCCATCATCATGAACGTGACCGACCGGTCAAATGGCCCTGCGCCTGTGAACGGCCGTTCACAGTGAACGGGCAAACCACGAAAGAGCGGTGTTTGTTTGTTTGTTTGTTTGTTTGTTTTTTCGGGCTCACCCAGCTACAATCGCCTCAAGCCCCACAAAATAATGACATAAAAAGATAAAAAATTAAAATAACCTACAAAACAACAAACAAAAATGTTTATTTTTGGCTGGTTGCATTTTCCTTTTCGTTTTTAACGAGGAAGATTTTCATGCCTGGCAGGGCACCAGGGCGTGACGCCCGGGAGGGTCTGACGCCCGCGGTACCCGGGTTTTTTTTTTTTTTTTTTTTTTTTTTTGGCCTATCTGTGCTCTCCCAAAGGACCCTAAATCCGTGCTCTTTCATTTTTTGATAGTTGGCTGTCAAAGGGGGGGGAGGGGGATTTAAATTGTTTTTAAAGGGGCGAAGGGGGTTTAAAGGGGGATCCCTTCATGTGATTTTGTTATTTTTTTTTTTATCTCAGATCCAGTGAGGAATTCTGATGTGACCCTCGGCCAAAAGTTATTCGTATTGCAATTCTACACAACATATACTTTTTCTGAATTTTTTTGGCTTTCGTTTTTATTTTTTTTTCTTTTGTTTTGTGGTGGGCCTGCCCAGGACCCTGCCCGGGGGTCATGCCCGGCCAGGCACCCGGGCATGCACAAGTTGGGTGCCCGGGCGCCCGGAAAAACAAACTAGGTTTTTAATTAAAAATATTATTCATGAAAAAAAATAAAATTACGGGGGGCTACCCTCGGATGACCCCCACCCTCCTATAAGCCTCCCTCCCCCCGCCCGAACAAAAAAAAAAAAACATAAAACCAATTCCACTCTCCGTGAACTCCTTGAACTACCACCGGTCACGATTTTCGCGACCGGTGACCTACCCTCGTTCACCGACGCCGTGCACGGTGAATGGGGGTACGACACTGGCACTAGCTCTTCTTTTCTTAATTTTCTTTCCTTTATCTTTTTTTCTTTCCGATTGCGACTGCTACCCTGCATGTGTCCCATAACCCAGCCAGAGAGGACTCGGCGCGCGGCAGAAATGTCAGCGCCGGTCCTTTAATCTTTGTGTCCTTGGGCGAGCCCGACGGCTACCACGAGCACAGGCTGGTCGGGCTCTGCTGTACAACAGGGCACCGAGCCTGCAAGGACCTATGGAAAGTCCAATGGCCCACCCCCTCCTTTTTGTTGTGGGAGTGTCGAGTGGACCAGTACTGTAGCAGGGTGCAATCTGAGTGTGCCAGGCATCGCTTACACCACGGATAGTGAACAAGCGTCTGGTACACCGCGGAGAGCCAGGACACCACACCCTCCGATAACGCCATGGCCTTAGAGGGTCGCCCAAGTGAGGAACTGGTCTGTGGTCAGTGCTACAAGGGTGGGCACACCCATTTCCTCCATGACACCATGGGCAAAAAAGAAAAAAAAAAAACAAGAAAAGAGAAACACAAGAAAAACTAGAAAAACAAAGGAAAAAGAAAAGGATTTGTGTTTGTTGGCGCGCGGGGGAGAGACTCCGAGCGAACAAGCGAGAGAGAGAGAGAGAGAGAGAGAGAGAGAGAGAGAGAGAGAGAGAGAGAGAGAGAGAGAGAGAGAGAGATTCGAAGGTGCCAAATGGGAATGAATCCTCCGGCGTTCGCGGGAAGATTCATTCCCATGTTTCACTTTCAACGGCGTGAGGAAGGGGCTGTCTCTTATACACATCTAGATGTGTATAAGAGACAGGCCCCAGACGATTCAGAAATAGTTGGTTTTACAACTTCTACTTGTCTAGTTCCATCATCTGGATTTGAACACGGGTCTGTATTTTCAATAGTTCATGGGTGTACCCACTGAGCTAGGCTCTTGGATGTTTTTGATTTTTTCAAAACACATGGAAATTAAAAAAAAATAAAAAAATATTGTTGTACATCTTTGAAACATATGCAACCCTATATTTTTTATTTGTTTTTTTGCCTTCTTTTAGCCCTAAAAAAATCTTTGTGAAAAAAAAACAAAAACAAAAAAACACTCATTTCATCATTTGTTGTTTTCTATTTCATTGTGTTTATGTTTTTGATTTTTAAAAAATACAGTCAGAGCTTAAAAAAAAAACAAAACATATGGGCTTATAGGCTTAAAAAATATCTACAACCAGGGTTGCCAGGCCGAACGTACGGAGGCCCCTAAGCTGACCCCCGAACGTTCGGGTGTTCGAATCCCCGTACGGGGCCCGAACCTGAAGGGGTTCGGACCTCGTAAAAAAATATTTTGACATCTCAATATTATTATTTTTTTCTGAAATTTTTTCGTGACTTCTTTGTGCTGCAAGGTATCTCCCTCTTAATTTTGAAGCCATTCTGTTCATCCAAAACAAAATGAAAAATCGGCAAAGATGGTGGTGTCAAAACTTACTTGCCCACTCACTAATTTGTTTTTTCTCTCTTTTCACTTTTTGTTTTTCAAACTTTATTTGTGTATTCTTTATTATGTAAGATACAGACGTATAAATTTTCATGGCATTTGTCACAGCCAAAAAAAATTGAAAAAATCACCAAATATAGCGGTGTCCAAAACGTGCTCGCCCACTCAATAATTTTATTCTCGATTTTTTTTTTCATTATTATTATTTATCTTTAGTATTTGATTTTTATTTTAAATTTGGTAAAGAATTTGGATGTAACGTTGAGGCAAATGTTGTTTAGTTTATTATTTTGTATAACATATATGTTTTTCTCAGATTTTTTAGATGCTTTTTTTTTTTTTTTTTTTTTTTTTNAGAGAGAGAGAGAGAGAGAGAGAGAGAGAGAGAGAGAGAGAGAGAGAGAGAGAGAGAGACCCTATGGAAACCCAACTTCACGGGTTTCCAACTTCACGTGACTTCGAAAGGGACCACGCTCCGGAATCAGACCCTGGGCCACGACCTTTTTTTTCACACTGCCAGGCCTGCACTGCGGGCCTCTGCTGGGCTCTCCCACCTGGCCGACCACACTGCAATTTCAAACTGCGCGAACTCCGCCGAGGGCCTTTTCTGCTCACCCGAGTTTCAACAACATTTGAAACTTGGACCCTGACTGGACTGCCAAAACGCTGTTCCAAATGGATTTCCAAACTCTAACCCTGACTGTGCCCTAATTTTCTCTTTTTTTTACAACCCCTAGGCTTCCCCTTTTTCACGGAACTACCCCACTCCCAGTGGGGTAGTGGGGTAGCTAGTTCTTATTTTTAATTAAAAATGCTCCAATCTATTTGTGGGGAGGAGCACGTGCTGGGAGCTGGGCCCAGCGTCCCTTCAAGTTATAATTGGAATACATTGATGATTGATGAAAAATTGGGATGATTAAGGAACACTTCAGGAAGTTCAGGGTGATTGACATAATAGAGATGCAGATAATAGATGTTGACAATGACTACTCAGAATGCTTCTCTACTCAGAACTCACATACTACCCTAACCCTAATCTCAGGTATCCATGCCAACCTGCCAGTCTCTACCAAGCCAATACTGTGTACCAACCAAGCCTCTACGCCCCAATCTAGCTAGGTTACAGGGCAGCACCACCCACCCCAGCGCCGACCCTCGTCGGCCAGATTGTAGCCTTCGGTTAAGTATCGTGATCGCGGCCAGATTGTAGCCTTTGGTCAAGTATTGTGACCGCCTCCCACCCTCAGCAATCCCCAGATCACTATTCAAGGCCTCAAGCTCGTATGAAGGTTACACGGCAATGACCCAGCTCCTGCCAGCGTCGTTCTGGTTTCTACTCAACCTGGGCACAAACACAATCAGAGCTCAATTCGGAAATCAGCTAGACTAGAATGTCACCTTAGAATTCGGATCTGATAATAGTGGGATCCTGAGCAAACAACCAAATTGATGATGATGGTAGGGTGATGGCCCTGAGTGCTGGTCACACTGAGGTAGGGTATGGTAGGGACAGGGGGTGCGCTGCGAGTGTTAACGTGGGGATGGGTAGGGTAGGTGGCCTATCCTGTCAGGACAACCATTGGCTGCTGCTGCCAGCAATCACTGTGGGTCTGGTCCTTGGCCTCTACAACACGCTGGGCTTCCAAATTGATTTAAAAAAAAAGAAAAGGAAAAAAAAAAGATGATGTTGATGATGATGATGATGATGATGATGGTGATAGTGATGGTGATACTTGATTTTGATTGACCCTCCCCTGTCTGCCCCTCCTCTTTTCCCCTCTTACCACCATCCTCTCCCTTGCTGCCTCCGCTGATCAGAACCACTCTGTTGTTGAGCGGTCCCTACTCCCCTCGAAGAAGGCTGTCCCCTACCCAAGCTATCTCTGTCCTACTCTGCCACCGCTAGTAGATGATGTTCTGCCTTCCATCTCTCCCAGCCCCAGAGTTAAACAGTCCCCCTTGTCCGCCCTTATTCCCTATAGGCAAACGCTTCGGAATCCCACCTTCCTTGTGTTTCCCCTGTGGAAAAGAGGTCTCCCCACTCAATTCACCTGCCCTCCACGTCAGCAACCTTGTGGGGAGGATTTTTATAACCTCAAGTATAGAACAGAACAGGGAAATAAGCAGTGAGAAGTTGATGATGATGAAGATGATGATGGTTCTTGATGTTTCTTTGCCCTCCTCAGTCTCCTCCACCTCCTACTCCTCCTACCATACCACCTCTCCCCTTGCTGCCTCCACTAATTAGAACCACCGTGTTGATGACAGTTCATCAGCCCCAGCAAGAGACGAGCTTCCCTCTACCCTACTCCCCATGGGGCAACTTGTTGCCCCCAAAAAGTATCCTCGCACTATCACAGTCCTGCTCTGCCACTGCTGGTCGATGATTTTCCTCCTTCCATCTCTCCCAGCCACAGAGCTGAACAGTCCCACTTGTCTGCTGTTAATCCCTAAAGGAAAACACCCCCCACCTTGTATACCCCCTGCGGATTAGAGCTCTCCCCACTCAATCCATCCAACCTTCGTTGCTGGAGAGGGCACGTACAACATCAATCGTGGAATTATGATAGTAGAGGAAAAATGAATAAAGCTACAGATCAGATGATGATGATTATTATGATGATGATGATAATGATGATGATTAGTTGAATAGGCGACAATCAACTGGATGCCGAGAACGTCAGATTGAAAAAGAGAATGAATAGGAAAACTTAATGAAAGGAGAACGTGGGGTAGCTACCGTCTTCACCCATTGCAAATAGAACGCCCGGTCATTATAGCTGCATCTGGTCTGAAAGTCGACCCAAATACGGCTATAATGGCTGGGAGTTCTATGCGGGTGAAGACGGTAGTTCTATGGACCTCACGTCATGATGACCTCATTGGTTGTTACCTCCTCGTTCGTTGACACTCTGACTCTCTGACAGACGTGGGAGGGCAGTCTGACAGAAGTGGAAGGACATTCTGACGGAAGTGGCGAGGCTGCTCGTTTCCTCCAAGTGGGTGGTGAATGCACATAGCGCAGCATACTGTCTACGTTCGTTTCACACACTACACTGAGAGTTCGCCATACTAAGGAGAGTTTCACTTGTGTAAATTTTGTTGCTCCATTTTCATTTTTAAAAAATATGGACAAAAATAGATTGCCCCGTTTCTTTTTTTTAAAAAGCTATATTCTTCTCTCAATTTCACCTCACACTACCTACCTACCACTACTCCTAATTGTAGGCATACGGGGAACCCCGTAGCAGCCAGAACCGTGTTCACGAGAGAACATGCGGGGGCTACTCCCGACCTGCAGGTGGGCGATACCGGCTAGGGGACAGCCGATAGCATCAGGGACCATGCCAGCAGGACCAATCCCTGTGCCTCCCCTCAGGTCCCCTCCCCTATGAACATCAGCAGACTCTGCTAAATGCCAATTAGGGGATCCAGTGGTCTATCTCTAGGTGGCGGGCGCCAAGCATGCCCAGGAAGATACATGAGGCCAATGGGGATTGAACCCACTACCTCCTGAATGCCACTTGCGAGCCTTACCAACTGAGTTAGGCCGCTGGATGATTGCCCCGTTTTTTAGAAAATAGGGAAAAAAGCTTTGGCCAGCATTTTTTTTTTTTTTTTTTCACTAAAAGGATGTCACACTGTAGAGCTACCTCCACTCTACGGTGCATATGGGACATGCCCCCCTGCTGTTTTCAGCTAAACATATTTTGTCCCCTGCCCTGCCCTGCTGCGGCCCCCCCCCCCCCCCCCGCCCCCCAAAAAAGAAAACAAAATAAGTAAAAGGAAAAACCTGTGTCTTTGTGTTAGCCAACCTCCCACGGCGGGCCCCACCCTACTCCCTGACGATCGCGGTTAGCGCAGGCCACAACATGCCACCCCTTCATTGAGAGGTAGCTATGCTTGCATGGGTCATCTGTATACCCTTACGCATAGCCGCCAATAGGTAAAAGAAGAAAAGGTTGGGTGGAGACACGTGGACAAAAAGATAAAAGAAGAAAAAGTTGGTTGGTGACACGTGGCAAATAGGTGAAAAAGTTGGGTGGAGACAAGTCAAGTCACTGATCCTTTATTTTCAAAAAATGTAGAAAAGAAATGCACAGTGCCCAGCAACGGTAGGAGGTGGAAAGCACTCAAGAATCGCAAGTATGAGCCTCCCTGCACTACTCTCCAAATGTGCGAAATGAGAATGAATCTTCCGCTGGGACATGGAAAGATACACCTTTTGTCTTTTGTGCATGTGGACAGTAATGAAGCAAGGGCCTATATCTGGGGTTAAGTCCCACGAGCACGGGTTTGGTTTTGATTCCTATACTGGTGTGCGCCAGGGAGTGGCACCGTGTGACACCATTTATAAGGGCACGCTCACACTAGATACCAAATCCCCATTTCCCCCCAAAAAAAGAGTTCCCGGACAGTCACACATGGTGAACATCTGCCCAAATTCTCAAAAGGGGTGACCATTTGTCAGCGGCCTGCGAAGCCGCAGGGGGAGGAAATTTGCGGTGACCTCTGGAGGTTACCACAAATTCTCAAATCTTTTTCCGAATTATCGTGCAGTATTGGAGAAAAATGGAACCCCACGATATTAGCGGCCTATCAATTGACAAAACGAATAATTGCATTTGCCATTTGAGGTATCCACCGTGTGACCGGCGCCCTCCACAACCACCTCGCAGAGTATGATGTAGCGACCTTGTCCTTAGCGTTTTGGGAACACAGTGTGACCGGCCAGGGCCGCATTTCCTCAAAACGGCCGTTCCCATTTTCCCATTTTTTGGGAATTTGGGTACCTAGTGTGAGCGTGCCCTAAGCTTTTTTAAGCAATTCTGAAAACCGTGTAGAAAGGTCCTGCAATGATGACAATCTGCCAACTGTCATTGGGCGTTGCTCCACCTCACCAAATGTGAAAAATAAGATTGGATTTCCCCCTGTACATGGGAAAATACATCACCATAATTTGCCTTTCGTGCATGTGGTGAGAAGCGTCAGAGGCTGTAGAGTGGGCGTCCACTCACAAAGCATGTGCGTGTGTGCACA
>BFEA01000304.1:531539-542265 GCA_003427395.1 Chara braunii | reverse complement strand
AAAGTCAACCACAGTCAACCCTCACAATTCAGAGCAATCAGACCGTCCAATCTTATGGAACTGGTCTGACTCTCCATGCAATTCAAAAATAAAACACATCGGTCAGGTCGTCCAATCTTATGGAACTGGTCTGACCCCATAGGACCCATTTAGGCTCAAGCAAAACCACATTTCACCCACCCTTCCCCCAAATGCACCCCTTTGTGTTCACAATCTACGTTTAGGCAATCAACAAACTGAAACTGTGATTGCACACACATTCCTTTACTTAGTCTGACTTATGTCGTGAAAATCAAACTGAAGTCAAAGTAGGATACACACAAAACTTCATTCAGCCAGCTATAGAAAGATGTACAGATAGGGGTTATACCAGGGTATATAGAGGGAAAGCAATGATTACCTTTCAATTCCCTGCCTCCAGAGCCTCGCCTAGGCTCTGGCAGAGCTCCCGCAATTGGTGGGGCGAACCTCCCACAGAGGTCTTGGCGCGGATTACAGGTTGCAATCCCGCCTTTCGCCTTCCTCTCATAACAGGACCAGACTTAGATTTAGAAGGGCAGATAGAGAAGGTTTGGGCCGCTCAGATATAAGAAGGGTGCTCTCAGACTCGCGCGAGAGGGCCTTGCTACCTTGTCTCGCCTGAGGGCCCCACAATGGCGGCCAAGTAACAGCTGCGTCACCGTCGGATCTCAACTCCCCAATCAAGCCGTTGAAGCCAACTGTCCCGTTGGGCTTCCAAACCATAGCACCAACCTCCCCTCAACATCTATTTCTCTAAGCTGCTGCAGCAAGGCATCTGAAAACAATTCGTAACAGTAAACGGCAACCAATAGTAGTTTATGCCAGCAGAATATTGCAGGGGACACAGGAACGCTGAAAGCCCTTAACAAACAGGAGTGCCGCAGTCTGCAGCAGATGGCAACAACTAGTGATCAGCCGTAATAACCCGCCATTGCGGTACTTCCTTCCATAGGATGGGCAAAATCGAATGAGCCTTCAAGCTGAACCTGGCCAGATACAGCGCCGCCAAGTGCAAACGCGCAGGTGACTCCTATCGGTCAAGCAGTCCTCGCCCCCTTCCCCGCCCATCATGTATCTGCCCACCACTCCGCTCCCTCAGGGGAAAGAGATGAACCTTGCTCCAAAGAACAAGGAACGAGGTTCCTTAGTCTGATAAAATGACCCCGACATAGCCCGATCAAGCCCCAGCTTCAGCCCCGGTGGCCAACGGTAGACGGACTACGAGCGAAAGCATAGTTGTCACAAGGGGGGGGGTCGTAATGGCTTCGCGAGGAGGGTGCACTCAATGCTCACTTAGCTCGTGACGAAAGCGCACGGCCACCGTCTGCACCTACAAGCCCCGAGCGGCCGACCGAACGTCGCCGAGGAGCGAGCTGACTTCTACCTCCGTTTACTGCCAAAGAGAACGAACGCCGAACGAATCTATTGCTAAACACGGGCAGGTACACAGCTCGCTGCACATTCACTACAGCAACCACTGCCCCTCCTTATCTAGTTTTTCTATGCGTGTGCATACCAGGCGTTTCTGCGGCCACGCTCGTCTGAAGACCTAAGGTGATCAGTGCACAGGAGGCTCGCTGCAACCGGAATGGGCAGCCCCTCGGGATGAATCTTTCGCCAGCACGAGGAACGATACACTGCTGCCCATCCACCTATGCCGAGATATGGAGCAAAGCCTCTCCGCTCGACGATCCAAACCGCGCACCGGCCAACAGGTAAGTCCCCACCTCCACGGTTGCAGTCCCGCAACCCCCCCCTTTGTTCGGATGAGAAGAATCGGATGAATCTTCCCCTGAGCTGCGGCCAGATGCGTTAACAGTCCAAAAGTTCAGTCTTCCTGGGCGCAGCTCCGGATTGCCATACCACCCAGCCTTTTAATCTAAGCGCCAGTATAACACTACCATCATACTCTCACCACCTAAAAACCCCGAGCTGGCCTATCCCCTTGCCTGTATCTATTGAGAAACACCAAAGTCATACGTTCACTCGCTCGTTTTCGTTCAGAACCGAGCGAGTCATACGAATGCCATCCCCTTTTCTTCCTCGCTATCCACCATCCTCCACACAGTCTACCTCCCTACCTACTAAGCCGAAGCTCAAACGGGTTCCGTAACCATGCTCGCCATCCTTTAAAAACCCCTCGTAGTGTCTCTTCCTGTGCGATTCTGCGGAGTACCCCGTTTGCTATCCCCCTCTCCTTTGAACGCACCCTGGTGCGAAAAGCGTCCAGGTTCTCTCTTCCCAAATTTTGTCACCCCCTCGCCTTCACGCAGCCCATAGCACTCGTGGCACCTAATCCACTGCTTCACTGCAGATTTCGACCGCGCTGTTCAACTCGCGACGCTTCGAAATCCCGGTTCCGACTCCCTCCTCGCTCGATTCCGTTTGGGAATGAGCGAGATGCTCGTTTCTTCCTTCTTATTGTTCTGAATGCACCCTGGCGCGGATTCCGCCCAGGTTCATTCGCTGTCTTTACTGCCTTAACGCCCGTTCCTTTTGCCACAGCTCGGCGCACCCCCTACCTTTACTAACTCTTCTTTCACTATTCTACTGCTAAAACTGACCCTACCACTGAAGTCGCCCAGCCAAAGAACCTCATCCTTACCTCTTATATCACTCGATTCAACGTTGGAACGAGTGAAAACTCCATTTTTCCTAAACGAGCCATGTCTACTTCCCCGATACTCTCACGGAACTCTTATCCTTCACACCTCAAAATGCATTCACTAACTCTAAAAACTAACACCGTATTTTGGCTCGCAGTTCCCAAAAACCCCTATAATGACCCTTGATTCGCCCAATTCCATTAAGAATCGGGCGAGATCAAGGTTCTTCCCCCTCGTCACCATCTCCTTCGTCCGCCTGCACCTGGCGCCTTTCTGTGCCTAGGTTCACCCCCTTCGTCTTGCTCGTTGCCCCTCTGCCGTCACTCCGCTGCCTGGCGCTCGGCTCTCCCGTTCACCAGCCCAACGTCCGTAGCCCGCTCCCTCGCTCTTGGCTGGCTCCGACAATCGAATGCACCCTGCACGCACCCGCGCCCAGGTTCACTCGTATTTCCCCCCTTGTCTTCCCACACCCCGCTGGTCCGCCCGCTACTGCTCACTGCCTGCCTCGCTACTCCGCTTCAACACCCGATTCTACCGCCACCGCTCTGCCTCGCCTCTACTATAGCAATACTCAATACTCACTGCGCAATCACCCCGCTTGTTGCTACCCGGTATTGCCCGGTCGGATCGCGCCTCTCGCCAACTATACCCAAGACCATCCGATGTCGGGCGCCTTGCACACGGCTGTAGTGTAGCAGCTTTCCTCTGAGCTCCGCTGACCCGTTCCACCTCTTTGGGGCCCCAACGGGCATATTCACACCCAAGCCCCCTTTGCTGCAGCCTCCAACGGTGCCCGACGAGCGCCTCCCTAGCCTTGCCCCTCTCGGGCTTAGTACATCAGCTTCCGGGTCCCCGCAGCCTGCCCCCTCCCAAACCTCTCACAACTGATCCCGGCTGGCAGACGGTGCACCTACGGCAGCCCCTGCCACTCGGGTTTCTTCCGGCCCGCGGGCTAATCACCCGTCGGTTCGCATGCACGTCGAACTCCTCGGTTCGTGCTATAAGTCGTGCGGGATAAAAAAAGATCCCGCTGGCATCCCGAACACACAGGAACCCGAACTCAGGCCCGTTCCCCGTTAGTCTTACCGGACCGGCCCCGCTGGTCTCAGGACCGACCGCCACCAAGAACAATACATAATAACAATCCAAAAATGATAAAGAAGATAAAAATAGAAGCGGAACTCGGAATTTAACTAAGAGTCGGGCCGTCGCCCCACCAGCCTTTGATACCGCGCGCCCATTTATCACGCAAAAGTCTCGCCATCGTCGAAGCCCGTCTCCACGCCCGAGAGCGCGTCTTGGTCAGACGTACCAGTCAAAATTACCATACCACTTAATCCTAAATTAAATCAGAAAAAAATAGATAACTAAATAAATAAATAAAATTTGACCGGCGATCACGCCGGCCCTTCAATCATGAATAACAAAAATCATGCACGCCTAAAGTCTGCGCGCCCACACACTCTTTGTTCTAGTCAACCATCCGGCCATCGTAACCATACAGACGCAGGCGCGCCTCGCGCGGTATACTTAACTTTAAGCCAAACTCATTTTTTCTGTCATTTGCAAAAACCAGGGCGGATACCCTTGTAAAGGTATTTGCGCCGACAACGAGGCGGGGGCACGGGAAATTGGCGCATGGTCGGGTTGAGGCCGTCAGTCCACATGGCAACCAAAGCAAGAACGAAAATTTTCTTAATCATACATCATTCGTTCAACACTCTAGGCAGCCAGATCATCCAGTCGATCAAGCAGTCATGCTCCCCAACATGCTACAACAAGCTCTCTAATAGGACCCTCTGCATGCACATATCAAAGTGAGAAAAGCAAAGTTACCTCAATTCATCCATTATAACAAGACATGACAAAAGGAAAGAGTGAGGGAGAATAGGCGCAGATCAGAGGGGAGGAACGAATAAAAAACAATCACAAAATGTCCAACGATCTTGTCAAGGGAAATTCTGGCTTAAAAGCTGAATGATCAGAACTCACGCTCAAAGATACAGATTTTGGGACAAAAAGAGACGCTTCCATCATAAAATTTCACCATGGCCCCAGGCCATGCACTCACTCGCTTCCGATTCGAAATTTCCACAAACACTGACGATCCTGGTCGTCACGTGCTAATCCACCATTGCGATTGTCAATTTGCCAACTTAGTCTCTGCACGGTCTGGTCTTGATCCCACAGTTCATCGGGCGATCCAGTGCTCCACCGCGAAGGCTATAGTCAGCTCGTCGGGACTTTTCGACTCGCACCTTTCCACATACCACCTAGCCACTGCTTCCCGGAAGCTGGCTGATGAGTCGAGAGAGAGATTTACGGGAGGGCTTGTGGAATTTATAGCTGCGGAAAAGGAGATAGACGCTAGGAAGGGTTAGTAGTGAGGTAGGGAGGGGTAGAGGAAGGTTTAGGGACACTCGCCTGACGAAAGCCATGTCGATCCTTTGGATCCCTGTTGTAGCCAATCAGAATCGTCGTGTATCCGGAATTTCCTTATTACACGACGCGTCTCCTTGGCTGGCGGGAGGGAAGAGGGAGTCGACATAGTATTTCGGCGCGAGAATTAGAGCGGGAAGAAGAAGAGCGCGAAGAATAGCGCGAAACGGAACCAAGATTCAGACCATCAAGAAAGAGAAAAGGCCCGCGAGGCGAAGGAGAGATGGAAAACGGTTACAGAGAAAGAAGGAGCGTGGACGCGAAGAAGAGAGTGTCGAAGGTAGTGAGGGAAGTGGGGAGGGAAGATTCGCATGCATGGCGCCGATGCGAAGGCAAAAAGGGCACCGAAACAGTTGCAACTAATTCAAAATTGAAAAGTACCATATCCGCGTGTAGAGCGAGTGCAGGAAAAAGTCCTATACCTATTCAAATTCCTACGAAAATTCCCAGAGTTTTCCAAGACGAAGTTGATAATATTCATGCACAAGAAAGGACACGTCAGGTTCCGCTCATTCCGGAATTCCTAACTGTCGACCTAAATTCCTAGCGCGCTTGCTAAGGCGCGTGTAATTCCCATGCATTTCCCGAATTGCAAAGAAAAAACGAAATTCCAAAAACCGATCCAAAAATGACGAAGGTCCTGAGAAGGAATGGCCTCCCTGATTACGAACAAGGCACATTAATTCATGGAAATACAAATGGAGGCCTCGTCGACCTATTTGCAAAAGCACTCAAATTCGAAAGAGGGTTGGGGAGGTTGGAAGATGGCGCAGGTCCGGAAGCTGGCGTGTCACAACCAATATGAGAACTTGAAGTAGGACATGAACAGACAATGATCAAACAAAGCACACGGACAAAACAGCAGGTATCCCGAATGCGACTTAATTCCTCGTGATAATAAGAGTGGAGCGCAAAAATCGGAAATAGAATTCCCGCATGACGTAATGACCCAACCGGTTTCGCCTCGCCGCCTACTAGGACTCATCTAAAGTCGGCTGAAGTCACCTGCTAAGGACTAACTATATATAACCTGAAAAAACCTAGACGACAGCAACCTGACAAAACTCACAGCAATCGGTCAACCTCATCGAGAAGTCGTGACTCAAATAACATGTACCGCATCACAAGATCAAACCCTCACAGGACACAATCATCGAAGTTCAAAGACCAAAAGACATCCCTGTAGTTCAGACAGGACAACTACTACGTCCTTCTAGAAGCAACATACTGCCGCATTGTGTCGGTCCGAACCAGCACACATACCGAAAGTAACAGGTTCGGAACCAGTACCATTAAGTTAAACCCAAATCACTAACCCTACAGGCAGAGTAGGTTCCGAAAGGTATCACGATGGAAACTTCAAAAAGACAGAAAACCAAAAAACCTTTGGAAAGTCCAGAAAGCAGTGGTGTCAAGATCGAAACCCGGAAACAAAAGGTCTTCGGTAAGCCCCCTAAATCAAACAGCATCGACACTAGAAGAAACACAAAATGACCCCCTAGAACGGGAGCGACTCAACTCATGACCCCTTCACATCTCCATCCAGAAACCGGCCCCACTTAGTAAGCAAGGGAACCCAGTTCCTCCACAGCCCTCCAAATTTCTGAAGGCCGTTGGCCCCTGCGCAAGGATGACACACATGAATCGAGAAATCGTCCAGCGATGGTATCTCCAGGCCGTCGGCACCCAAGTGTTCACGCCAGCAGGTGTGTCAATGCAGTACCAGAAAAGCGGGAGCCCAAACAAGGCACCCCTGAGTAGTGGCTTCGCCTCTCCTCTCACCGGATGTGAAAAAGACAAAATCTGGGCGCTGAGCATATCGGGAAGACACTTTGGGACTCGCCACACTACTCCCGACTTGGGCATTTTCGGGAGTGCAGCATCACCACACCAGCTCCCGAGTTCAAGGTGTCAGATTGAATTCGGGAGCTGTCAGAATGTGCCTCCCGAGAGCACTCCCGAACTCACCGCCTGCAAAGCTTTTTTTTCGAGAGACCTCCTTCGCTCCTCCGAGTTYCATCCCAGATTCRGGAGYGGAGCCSRAAGGGACAAACGACTTCTGCCAGACTGCTTCACACTGATCGTGTCCATATGTGGCAAATGACATTTTCAGAATTTGAGCGCGGCCGGGTCGAGAGTGTAGTGTGGCGAAGGGCACTCCCGAGCGGGTTTTCACTTCCGGGAGCACTCCCGAAAATTTTCCCAAGTCGGGTGTGGTGTGGCAAGGCCCTTTGTTCACTTTACCCGTTCTCTGACTGTGCAGCGGTCAAGTCCAAAGGTACCCTGATTCGTTATATGATGCTGTCATCGGTAGCCCACTTCAGTGGCCCCGTGGGTACACCATCGTGGGTACACCATTGGACTGTTGAAATGCAGACCCGTGTTCGAATCCAAATGACAGAACTTGATATGAATTTCTGCATTGCCTGAGGCCGGTCAGCTCAATGATGAAGAAAAACAAAAAATAAAAAAATGCCCCCTGCGGAGACTGGGTACCATGGCGAGTCTTCCGGCTGCAGTACTTTTTTTTATCCTCCCCTGAGTCAGGCCTCGAAATGTGAAAAACAGAAAAATGTGGCGGGCGAATCTGGCCATGTTATTGGGGGAAGTTCTTTCTCATTTTGCACATTTCGAAAGCGGTGGCATGGCGATGCCACGAGGCCTTTCGCAATCCTGGATAAAAATGGGATCAAAAAAAAAAGGGGACTTGGGGCCTGGGACTAGGGTAAGCGGGACAAGTGTGCTACAGGAGGATATACGTTCTGAGTTGCCTGGTCGCTCGACGCGTGTGTCGTGCCTGGTCGCTCCGCGGCGGAAATGCAGCTCAGGCGGTGTTGGGAGCTCGACACGTCCGCTCACCACCGCTCGGTGACCGGAGTTTCGCTTTGCAGGAGGGCATATCACACATCACACATCGGGGAAGGAAAGGCCTATTCGTGTGGGTGAGCCCTGAGCCAAAGACGAAGCCTACGATGAGACACACGCACACTTACACACTCACACACTCACACACTCACACACACGCGCAAGCAAGCAAGCAAAGAGAGAGAGAGAGAGAGAGAGAGAGAGAGAGAGAGAGAGAGAGAGAGAGAGAGAGAGAGAGAGAGAGGCCTCTGCTCCATGGGAAAGTGATGCTCATTACGGAAGTACCGCGATGATGATGGTGATGATGACGATGATGACGATGGTATTGACAGCATGCCGATAGTGCTTCCCGTAGGATGAGATCTAGGGCCAGGATTGCCCGAGAGTGTGGGATTGTGTTCGGGTAGGGTCCAAATTGGTGGTTTGTTATCCGCCGGTGCTGACCTGTGTTAATTTCCAGTCGTTCGTCGAGCGATGGTGCAAACTCCTGCTTCGATTCATCGTAGAACCCGAAATTCACTGTCGTTGGTCTTCTGACTCTTCTTATTAAGTGATTACTTTCCTCGATCCGCCTGTTCGTTCCCGAGCCCGCTCCTGAAAAGAATTTAAAATTTAAAATTGGAACGATACAGAGAAGATTAGCATGGCCCCTGCGCAAGGATGACACGCATAAATCGAGAAATGGAAGGGTGTGTAGAGGAAAGGCAGCGTAGCGTGCTATAGTGTCGAGCCCGCCGCGTACTATTCTGGCGTCGTTGCCGGCTGCCCAATTGAATGAGCAAGCAGGCAATTCGCTTCATCACGAGCGTGTGGTCGATCAGAAGGCCGCCGTATGGGCACTCCGGTCGGGCCGAAATAGTCGAAGGTGTGCCTGGTTTCTGAGGGCAGTGTGTGTGGGTGTGTCTCTGGTAGAACCCTTGCTCCCTACCGTCTTCCCCCCAACACAACGCACCCTGAAAAATGAATGTATACAAGCCATCTTTCCGGTCTGGTGACGCCGAAATGACGGTGCGTTGTGTTCGGGGGAAGACGGCAGTTCGTTAGTCTGGTCGACGGTAGATTACTCACGAGCAATTCAAGCGTGCAAGCCATGGGGTCGAAGAGGTAATCGGTTGTAGTGTCGAGTATGGTTCCACCAGGCCGGCGCCATAGCCGGAAATGGACCATGGCGACAAAAAGCAGCGTCCTTGATTGGGGATCGCCTCAACCAAGGAGCTGCCGCCGACGCATAACGTCTCACGAGAACAATCACCTCAGAGTCCTCGCTCCACAGCCACCTGTCCTCTCCATATCTTTTCTTCCTTGCAATCGCTTCGTTTAGCGATGGGAAGGATTATCCCTGTTCTTCTTCTTCTTCTTCTTCTTCTTCTTCTTCTTCTTCTTCTTCTTCTTCTTCCTCGCCTGGCCTTTCACTCACACCGTGGTTCGGATGCCAGTTGGCTGCTGCTTGGAGGGCACCTATTTCAGACCGAGTGTAGGTTTCCGGCTCCGTCTGTGTTGGCCTTGGGATTGGAAGGGCGATCGGCCACGGAGTCGATTGGTCAACCCGTAAGCGGCGAGGGATCTGAGCTTGCAGACGGCCACGGCGATGGTGAGAAGAAGGGGGGGAGGGTGCTCGAAACAGCCGCAGCAACGAAGGTTCCAGAGGCGTTGGTGGTGTTGAACTCAGAAGTGCTGACTCTGGAAGGAGACATCCACGCTGGCCTCTCTCTCGAACAAAAAGGCGTTATTCTCGACCTGGCCCTTTCGTCGGACGGTAAGTCGGTTTACTCGTTGCAATTCAAACATGTGGACATGTCGTCGTCTTCAGGAGCGGATGGCGGCGGTTCCCTGGGCGCTTATGAGGGTTTGTGCCAGCTGCGCACGACTGGGAACCTTAATGGCTTAGCCGTATTTCCGTCCCGTCGCGCCAGCACGAGATCAGGGGGCGCCGATGTACCGTCGGCAGCAGCAGCAGCTGAACCGGATGCAGTGGCTTCGACGGGCGGCGGCGAGGAGGGAACAGACCTTGTCTTAGTGAGTGGGTACATGGACGGCAAAGGAGGAAACGTGTGGAGCCTAGATCCACGCAGAGCGGATGTCGAGTGCTCCGAGAGTCAGTTCTTGCTGGCAAATCTCCCCGAACCGGAGTCAATGGCGGTGGATCGCTTGCAAATTGTGCGACGGCAGAAGGAGGAGGAGGAGGAAAAGGTGGTTGGCAGTAATGAGGGGGGGTGGGTTTACGTGGTGACGCAACGATCGCGCATCTTAAAGATCAGGCACAGTGATAACAATGGGAGCAACGCCCTGCTGCGGGATACGGGCAAACTGACTCTGGCCGGCGGCGAAGGCAGGGGCTTCTCTGATGGCGAGAACTCGTCTTCCGTGCTCTTCGATAAGCCTCGGATCGGGTTCTCCTCCATCGCTGGCGATGGCCGATTCCTGTTCGTCGCTGACCGGGGCAATGGACGGGTGAGACGTGTTGACACGAGGACAGGCGCGACCCAGACCGTTGCGATCTTTGGTGAATCCGAAGAGGTCATGATCACAGACGGCAACCCCGCGGCTGTTGCCGTCACGCGAGATGGTCTTCATCTCTTCGTCATCACGAAACTTAGTCGTGCTGATACCCGTGCAGAGATCCAATGGGTGAGGCTCGGAATCGATGGAGTTCCCGAGGGGAGATTCACCACTGTAGCATACCTCGCGAATACTATGGAAAGTCTACTTTCCATTGCCATCTCCGACGACTCCGGCCATCTATACGCGGGTGACAATCGAGGGAGGGTGCATAAATTCAAGCTGAACTCCTCGGC
>BFEA01000304.1:374377-390081 GCA_003427395.1 Chara braunii | reverse complement strand
AGTGAAGGGTTTTCCACTTTTGCACATTCTTGTACACTCTTTTCAGCGCACCTGCACATTTTTGTCAAGGTGCAAGGTACGTCTAAGTAAGACCCTCACGACAAATAGGACAACTGTCATAAGGATGCGGGCGATGGTAGCAGCCCTCCCGCTGATCCATAGGACGAAAACCATTCAGGTAAGCAACTTCGTCACAGTAGGAGCCAGGGCGGCTAGCATTAACCATACCTCTGAAGCATGCACGACAGAGGGCATGCCGGTTGCAGGCCATGACGATTGTGGGGCGTTCACCATCACAGTTAAGTGCACATTCACTATAGCGCCCGCAGGCACAGATGGGAGATACTGCATCTGGATGTAGAGGATGTTCACAATCCGGATACAGGTGGCATCCCTGCCGACAGCGGGCCCGAACAATTATATGGTTGTAGTGATGTCGACAAAGTYGATGTTTTCCACAAMCAAGTGTAACTGTGTCAGTGATCTCRCAAAGAAGGAGGTCACAAGGTGTTAGTGCAGTATGTGGGGGAATAAAGACTAAAGCAGGCACAGTGACAGACGTGGAGGTAGGCACAGAGACAGACAGAGAAATGGGCATGGAGACAGGTGTGGAGGCAGGCACAGAGGTAGCTGCAGAGGCGGGGACGGAAGTACATACGGTACTGATAGAGTCAGTAATCTGGAAGGAGACAGACACCGAAACAGGCACAAAAACCGGCACATAAACAGGCACAGAGACAGGTACGGAGGCAGGCACAGAGACAGGCACGGAGGCAGGCACAGAGATAGGCGTAGAGGCGGACAGGGAAGTACAGGAGGTACCCATAGGGTCAATGACCTAAAACAGTTGCAGGTTAGGGTAATGACGCACGAGATCAAAGATGGAAGTTATTGTTTGCACCATAGCACCGCCATTCCATAATTCCCAAGAACCAGAGGCACTGACAAGAGCGGTGTAGCGGCCAGGAGTATGTAGAATATAGGCACAAACGCGCGCACAGTGGTCCGGGTTGCTACCCGAAGGGGCACGCTGCACATCAAGCCGGCGCCTTATCAAAGCGGTCTCCAAAACCGAGACGTTGAATCCCCCATGTCGAGTGTAATTACTATCCTGTGGGGAGTGCAAAGACGGGTTATCGCCATATAACTCACGTTCCTGAGCATCAAGATTGGAAGCAATGGCCAAAAAATCAGAGTGAGTATATGGCTCCCGATGATAGGCTTGCAGGCAGATGTTAGTAGCAGCGAGGCGACACAGATTCGGTGGAGGCCGTTCAGGGGGATTTTCTACAGAATCTCTTACAGGCCCCTTGCCAAGTTCATCCTCGGACGGTCCCTCGCCATCATCCCTCCTATTTTGTGTTAGCCGCGTTGCAGAAAGATCTGCAGTCGAAGAGCATTACAGGTATGGTAAGGACACTTGGGGCGGCAAAAGACGGGGACGGGATGTTGGGGAGGGCCGTGGTGGGGAGAATGAACGGGTCCTTCTTCGTCCAAGAATAGAGATGGAGGAAAGGGGAGTGAGGTGAGGTTGGGAAGTAGGTCGAAACCGACGTCTAGAACGACGAAGTGGGCTTTCTGCAGGGGAAGAACATGATGACGGAGTCTGTGTGGACGAGGTGGTTTGTGGATTAGGAAGAGGGGTAGCGGATGGAGACAAAACCAGGGGAGGTAGGAGTGGTGAAGACAGCGGCGGTACAGTAGTCGGAGGGTGGGTAACAGACGGAGATAAAACCAGGGGAAGTAAAGGCGGTGAAGATGGGAAGGATGAAGTCAGGGGTGGTGAAGTGGCTGAAGCGGACAGAGGGGGGGCAGTCGCAGGTGAGACCCGAAGAGGGGACTCTGCAGGTGGTAATGCAGGCATGGCCACATATGCCATGAAGGAGCACACCGAGACCGAGGGCAACACAGCAGTTGTGGTGGCCACCGATGCCATGGAGGAACACACCGAGACCAAGGGCGACATAGCAGCCGTGGTGGCCACGGATGCCATGGAGGAACACAAGAGACCAAGGGCGACACAGCAGCTGCGGGTCGAGTTGCTCTCGCGGAATCAATCGTAGAAGCAACCAAGGCCGATGGGGAAGAGGCTGCGAAACGAAAAGGGGTAGCCAGGGTCACAAACGGCATGGAAGGGGTCATTACGACTGATGAGGACGCAGGTGCAGCAGATGCAGGTAATAAAGAAGAGGCTGTGATAGGTGTGACAGGCGCCGGAAATGAAGAAGGGGTTGTGACAGGCGTACTCCGAGGACAGTGTGTGGACACCCGAGAAAGTGGGTGATGAATAGACCATCGAAGCATGTTGTGGAACCAGCTGGAGAGGCGGGTCACGTGGGCAGGGTACCTGTGTTGACGTTTACGAATATAGGAAGTCCATCCTTTCGCAAGTGTTGTTGGAGAGTTCCCGCGAAAAAGCATACGGCGTGTGAGCATCGCTGCTGCAATTTTGAAGTCATACCAGTTGTTGCATACATACTCGAACCTAGTAAGCTGGCCTGTAAACACTCCCGCCGGCTGGTGTGCAGGGACATTAGACGTAGCACTAGGATAATGAATAACAGGGAAATTTCATTCAGCTGCTTTGTCAAAGACACTCATACGCAGGGAACCGTCAGGGCGGACTTGGAGACGTGCACCCAAGAATGTGCAAGAGCCATCAGGCGCTGTGGTCTCCTTCCATTCAAGGCCATAATGCTCTGACGGTGGTGGCAGATGTCTTCATAAGAGAACATTATCGATCAAGCGGTATGTGAACGCATACCGTTGAGCTGCGCGAAGATTACGCTGCTGGAGGTCGTCAACAAATCGAGCCTCATCCCAATACAACGTCAAATTAGCTATCTCCGGACCAGAATTAGTCCCCATCAGGATGCCAATCAGCTGATGTTGCAAGGTGCCGTCCGCTGCATAAAGATGTTTGTGACAATGAAATGGAGATGTTCAAGAATTTGGGAAACGGTCAAGGTGTTGGGTCCGGTATCAACCGTCCACTTCCCTTGACGGGGCCCTTTAACAATCATGTTAAGGGTAGGAGGATGTGTGCGCCCCTGTGTGTGATGTTATAAGGCATATGTATAGGCTTCCTCAACCGCTTTTGATACATTATGACAAATACGGTCATGAGGAAGATTGGTATACATAGTTGTGAAATCAACAGTGCGAGGAGCATGCTCACGAAGAGAAGATGAATTACGTTTGAGATCAAGCATCACCTCCTCAGCGCTTTACACGATCCAGCACCGTCTCACACCACTTTGCTGATACAACAGATTATCCTTCTCACGGAGAGTCTCAATGACTCCTTGTAATACAACGCTGAGGCGGGCAGAAGCGACGGTAGTGCTGGCCAAGGGTTTGTAGGGAGGTCGATGGTGGACCGCATGAACAGATGGCGCCATTGATCGAGATCGCTGCGGCAGAGAGAGATTGTTTCACTCTGTGACGCCGACAATACTGCGAAGCCCAGGGGGCGATTTATGCGCTTTAAGTGCATAGTACAGATACGGCAGCGTGTCTGTGTGTGTATATCCCCACCGATGATTCCAAAGCGCGTGGTGTTCGAGAATATCTGCGACAAAGTCAAGAGGCACATCATAGGTATGACTGTCCAAATGAGCAGATAGATGAGACAGGTACCAATTTTTACAACAGATTGCTAAGTTGTGTGAGGTCTGGTCGACAGGAACAATAGCAAAGTGTTGTTGAAGGTGTCTCAAAGCCCTGTGCTCTGAGTGAAGGGAGTGTGGTTGTCATGTAGCAGTGTGGGGGAATGAGATGTTGCTTTGGCAACGTGTGAGAACGGCTGAGCGCCATTGCTGCAATTTGTTCAGAGCGGCTGGTCGAAGCTGCTCGGAGATCGACCTCAGGTATTTAGCAATATACTCGTCAAGGCCGACTCTAACAGCCTGAAGCACATCAGTGATTTTTCCATTAAGACGATACTTCGAGCCTTCATGGAACAAGTCACGGAGGCGATCATCAGGAATGATGTCGCAATCGGCTGTAACAACATGGCCGTCGACTAAGTGTGAGCAATCAGGAAATACTTTCCGACATTGACAGTCTGAGGGGTATGTTTTTTTTGTAAGTTTAGTAGCAGATGCGTCACACGCATAAACATTTTCAAGGCATTTTTCTGAGCCAAGAGGAACTGAAAATTCGTCGAAGATGACCATGTTAAAACGTCCTCGGCTACTTGGTTTGTTTTTTTCACTTTTCACTTTTTCTTGTGATTTTATTTTGGTACCTCAAATATTTTATTATTTAAAAAAAAAAGTTACATGTGTTTTGTATTATGTAAAGTAGGGTTACCGGCGTTCGGGACGGGCCGAATGCCCGAACCCGAACGCCCGAACGTACAGGACCCCTTAGGGAGGCGTTCGGCCGTTCGGGCCGAATGCGGACCAAAAAAAAGAAAAAAAAAAGAAAAAAAAACGTTTTCAAAAACTTCCGAAAAAAAACTATGTCTTGGAGACAAATAAACTCAACATTATTTGCCTGGGCACTACATCCAAATTCTTTACCAAATTTGAATTAAAAATCCAATACGAAAAATAAACACTTCGATAAAAATAAGAAAAAATAAAAAGAGAATTAAAATGAGTGAGTGTGTCAGCACCATTTCGACAACGCCATCTTTGCTGATTTTCAATTATTTTTTGGCATTGACAAATGCCCTGAAAATTTACAAATACGTAGTTTACATAATCAATAACTCATTAAAAAGTTTTCAAAAACTAATAAAATCGCTTAGGCCCCGAAATAAAGTGAAAACAAAAAGTTAAAAGTGAAAAAAAAACAAAATAGTGAGTGGGCGAGCACGTTTTGACACCCCCATCTTTGATGATTCTTAATGTTTTTTTGGCTTAGCAGAATGGCTTTAAAATTTATAGGTGTGTAGGTTACATCATAGAGAACTCACTAAAACAAATTCAGAAAAAAAAACTTATTTTTAGGTCCCTAAATATTTTTTGGCGGGGGCCGAACCTGGAGGTGTTTGGCCCCCGAACGCCCGAACGGGCCAGCCCGGGGGCCCCCGAACGCCCAAACGGGCCAGCCCGGGGGCCCCCGAACGTTCGGTCAGGTAACCCTAATGTAAAGTACACAAATGTCAAGTTGTAAACATTTGGATATGCTAAAAACAAATGAAAAATCGCCAAAGATACTGGTGTCGAAAACAGGTTTGCGCACCCACTAATTTTAATTCTCTAATTTAGTAATTTCTCTTTTTTTTTTTTTTTACTTTTCTTATTAGTATTTATTTTCTTTTTTTTTGTTTTTCAAATTTGGTAAGGAATATGGATGTAATGGTCAGGCAAATATTGTTTGGTTTATTTTTCTTTATAACATATGGTTTTTTCATTTTTTTTTTGGGGGGGGGGGGGTTCAACATTTGGCCCGAACGGTCGAACGCACCCCCATGGGTTCCAGTACGTTCGGGTGATGGCCTGTCCCGAACGCCGACCACCCTGTATATCTATATATATATAAATGGTTACCAGTACGAACGTTCGGGAGCCCTCATGCTGACCCCCGTATGTTCGGGCATTCAGGGTCTAATTCGGGGGCCGAATGTGAAGGGGTTCAGCCCTCACAAAAAATTATTTCGAGGCCTAAGTTTTTTAGGATATGTGCTACACGCGTTTAAATTTTCAAGGCATATTGTCGAGCCAACAAAAACTAAAAAATCGTCAAAGATGGCAATGTTAAAACGTGCTCGGCTACTTTTTTTTTTTTTTTTTTTTTTTTTTAATGCCTGAAATATTTTTTTATTTTCTACAACGTTTTGCACGAGTTTCATACTATGTGAAGTACACATAAGTAAAGTTGTTTTGCGTTTGGCTATGCCAAAAAAAAAATGAAAAATCGCCGAAGATGGCGGTGTAACAAATGGGTTTGCGCAGTCACTAATTTTTATTTTTCAATTTCTTTTTTTATTTTTTTTATTTTTTATTTGTATTTATTTTCATTTTTTTTTGTTTTTATTTCAACTTTGTAAGGAATTTGGACATAATGGTCAGGCAAATGTTGTTAGTGCTACGTTACCGAACGTACACGTACGGGGCCTTTCTGTACGAAACGTACAGGTAATATTTCTACGGGAACCTGGAAGCCCCCATACGTCCCCGTACGAAAAAAAAAAAAAACAATCATAAAAAAAATCCAAAAATCTAATATATGTTGCAATATCACAAAACAAGCAACATTTGGTTGAGCACTATCTGTAGATTCTTATTAGAATTTGAGAAAAAAAAAACATTAAGAAACAAAAAAGTTGTACGAGCCCTAGAGTACGAGTAGCGTACGAGACATAAGTAGTAGGACTTATACTCGTACGGGGGTGAGTACAAGTCGTAATGTAGGTTTAGTTTATTGTTCTGCATAACATATATTTTTTGCAGTTTGTGTTTAGTTTTTTTTTTTTTTTGTCCTCGTTCGGCTCGAACGACCGAATGCATCCCCGATGGGTCCTGTACATTCGGGTGTTCGGGTTCAGACATTCGGCTAGCCCGTTTTTTTATTTCTTCTTTGGGAGTGAATATAGGTTAATAGGGTGTGTTTCTATGTTATAATAATAGCAATATAGAGCTCTATTATTCCACTTTCGTCCTACTGTGCTATTATATTTATTGTTCTTATTTACTAGGTTACCAATGGTCCAGAGACCGGACGTCTCCACCGGACATCCCCCCCGGACGTCTTCCCCCCCCCGTCGTCCGGATTTCCGGATGACGCCTTTTTGGCATTAAAAAAAATAAAAAATAAAAATAAAAATCATAGTTTTGGGCATGGCCTAGAGACCCCTCACAAAAAAAATCAGATTTTTTGAGCATTTGCTGATAGGGTGGTATTTGGGGGGGGGGGGGGGGGGTAGAAGGGGTTTTGGTGGGGATAGGAGGTGTATAGATGGGGAATGAATCTTTAAAGATTTTTATTATTTATTGTACTGGCCCAAATGATCTAAAACTTTGGTGGCATAAACCTAATGCAAGGTGGAAGCCACTTGATTTTTTTCAACAAAAAAAAAAAATGTTGGTTTTTTTTTTTTTTTTTTTTTTTTTTGCGCTAGGTCGGACATGCCCTGTCCGGTCCGACGTCCGACCAGACGTCCGGTCGGACATCCCAAACAGTCAGGGGGGTCCCGGAAGTCCGGCCCGGTAACCTAGCTTATTTTTATATTTATCTTTGTATTTCATTTCCTTTGCTTTTTTTTCTTCCACTTCATCACTGTCATCACTATCAGTTTCATTTTTATGTTTCTTCTTCTTCGTTTCCTTTTTTTCTTCCTTAGGTTCCTCTAGGCTTTGAACTACATAAGTATGATGAGTCTTAGACACAACCTTATATAATATTTCTTGTCCATACGTCATGAGGAATTTCACTATGTTCACAGTCTTCAAAGCCTTTGTCACATATAACCCTTCTCGTCATTTCCCACTGACTGCGCGTCGCCACTATTTATTTCAAATATCACTTCTTGTTGAGATTGTAAGAAGCATTTTTACCATCTCGACTGCCTTCAACTGTCACAAGCGATAATATGTTGCTCTACTTAGTTCGATCGTTCTAATAAGAATATCAGAGAAATAAAAGGGGGGGGGGGGGGGAATTAGACCATAAAATAATCATCATCTCGATTCAGTGCAGTTTTCATTTTTATCACTCTGCCACCTATGACCAACAAAAAAATACTCAAACTTCAACGATTTTTCACCTTCGGAAGAATGCGTTAAAAGATGTAAAAATTGTAATGATGGTAGATTGAAAAAAAAAAAGTTTCAACCACGAAAACAATTGTGGAGACAATTCAATTTTTTTTTTTTTCCACCAAACCAGTTCCCGACACTTTGTTACTTGTAGGCCTCATGAGTGTGTGTTACCTGTCCTTTCGATTTTTCGATGTCAAGAGGAGGGATGGTTTAAGTGAGGAAAGATCTTCAACAGGTAGGATTGACAAGTGAGGGAGAGGGACATGCAGACGGATAGACAATCAAACCAATAATCGATGTTTATATTTTCCATGGAGAAAATGGTTCTTCACACCATACCACTTACCGTATGGCATTGGGAAGGTGAGAAACAAGTGGGGATAAATGGGTTGTGCAAGAGAGAGACAAAGACAAATAAATAGATACGGGGAGATAAATAGAGGTAAAGAGTGATAGGCAAGAAAAAAAGAGGAAAAATATAAGGTTATGCAGCGGGATACAAAACCAATAAAGGCAAAGTGCATATTTTTGGAACTCCACAAACTCTTACGAGCCTGTGAGGAAAGGGAAAGAAGATGTCTACCTAATAGAGGGATGATGGTGAGGTAAGTACGTTGGTCACTACAGTCTATAGCTAGGGTCATGCTGCAAGGTTGTTTGTGGACATGATAAGGGCATAAGCATAATCTAGAGAAAAAAATACCAAAACTCTGAAAGAAAGTGATGAATGATTGACATATTATACTTTAAGAAGGGGGGCACTTTAAGGTGACTTATGTGTGTTATAATGTGACATTCACTACAAAGACACAAAAAAAAGCCTTGGACAAGTCAGTTGTAAGGAGAGCAGCACACATAAGAGTTTAGATGATAGATATCGAAATACGAATATAAGGAGTCAAACGGCAATATAGCGGCAAGTTGGTTAATGAATGAAGATAAATCATGTAAGTATTATATGTATTTCCTTAAAATGAGCTTGTATAATGGAATCAAAGAAATCCTAGCACCTGAGCAATGAACAGTTTGAAAAAGAGTTATGCATACTTTGTGATAAATTTTTAATACAGTTACTCCTATCAGCTTCATTGTTATAAATTTTAATACTTATGATAACCAACAATACTTCTATATTAGCTTTATTACTATAAATTTTTAATACTTGTGATAACCAACAATACTTCCCTCTCTTGATGTTGCAAGTTGTAAGTTCAAAAACGTTATTTGTGCAAAATTCTTATTTCTTGTCCTTATGGTTATACACTAACATGCATGCATAATTTTCAAAGTTATGATAATTGTATAGACTGCTTAAGTTTACTTGGTGAAAATCTTTCTAACCAACCAACTACCTGAAATATGTAGTTTCTAAGGTTTTTTCCTCTTCAAACTAGTCATAGCAAGCGAAGATTAAATCTATATATGAGTTTTGTATGTGTTCTTAAACTGTCATTATTTCAAATGACTTATAAAAATAGCAACAATAGTAAACGAGACAGCGACAGAGTAGACAAATAGATAAATATGAAATAAGAGAGCAAGCAAGAAAAACAAAAAGAAAATGAGAGAGCGAAGCAGATAGACGAATACAAAACAAGAAAGAGATAAAGTGAGAGATCAAATGCTTCAAGTTTTTGTGAAAGATAATATATATATATATATAGTGTATATATAATATATATAATATATATAATATAATATATATATATATACAGGGTAACCGTGGTTCGGGACGTGCCGAGCGCCCGAACCCAAACGCCCGAACGTTCGGCTGTTCAGGCCAAATGCAGAAAAAAAAAAAAAAAAAAAAAAAAAAGAAAATAAAAAAAAAAAAAAAAAAAAAAAAAAAAAATCAAACAAATTTAAAATTAAACAAGATTTGCCTGAGCATTACACCCAAAATACTTATCAAATTTGAAATAAAAATAAAATACGGAGAACAAACACTAATAATAAAAAAATAAATAAATAAATTAAAAATTAAATATAGTGAGTGCGAGAGCACGTTTTCGACACCGCCATCTTTGGCATTTTTTTTTTTTTTTTGGCAAAGCTAAATTACCTGACAATTTACCGATGTGTACTTCACATAATACAAAACCTACTATAAAAAATTCAAAAATTAATAAAATGTTTTAGACCCTGAACTAAAGTGAAAACAAAAAGTAAAAAGTGGAAACAAATGTGGGCAAGCACGTTTTGACACCGCCATCTTTGGCGAATTTTAATTCTTATTTGGCTGAGATAAATGACGTCAAAATTTATAGGCGTGTACCACATGTCATACAAAACACAAAAAAAACATTCAGAAAAATAAATTATCCTTAGACCTCGGGTCGAACCTTGTAGAGGACCCCGAACGCCCGTACGTACGGAGGTCAGCTTCGTTTCTGGTTTCTATTGATGTGGATTTTTGTGTGTTTTGGGGGCAGCGGTAGAGAAAGGAGGGTGAGGAGAGGGGGTGCAGGAGCGGGGTGGATCATGGGTTGTCCGTTTTGCATGACCGGGGATGCAGCAGCTGTTGTGTCCCGCCTGTACTTGAGCACCTGCTGCTGGTAGCATGCACCAGCTGCTGAAAGACAGGCTGACACAACAACTTCTGCATCCCTTGTGGACTTGCAAAAGCAAAGCAGGTTGTAGCAATCACAAGCAGCAAACAAAAAACCCCTGATTTTCGAACGCTGACTCGGTATGAGTGTGGACTCAACAGAGTCAACACTCAGACCCGGTTTCGGTCCACAGTTAGACTCAGTCCGCCGCTCCCCGTGATTCCTGTCTCTTATACACATCTAGATGTGTATAAGAGACAGGGCTGACACAACAACTTCTGCATCCCTTGTGGACTTGCAAAAGCAAAGCAGGTTGTAGCAATCACAAGCAGCAAACAAAAAACCCCTGATTTTCGAACGCTGACTCGGTATGAGTGTGGACTCAACAGAGTCAACACTCAGACCCGGTTTCGGTCCACAGTTAGACTCAGTCCGCCGCTCCCCGTGATTCCAAGCAGCCATGCAAGCAAACTCGAAATCATGTTCTAAAAAATCGCAACCTATAAACAACGTAAGTGGCAAAGTGCAACCGACAGTTTCACAGAATCTGTTGCACAGACTTAGAGGTCTTATGAATTGTAATCGACAGTGAACCTCCATTGACATAACATGGTAACAGCCTGGCAGTCATAACACAAGAAGAAGAAGAAGGAAAAAAAAAAAAGAAAAAAAAAGAGGCACAACATTGATTGCCTTGGAAAACCCAAGGGATTAACTGTGCGAAAAAAACACCACTTCGACTATGACCATTAAGCATCAGCAGCACTCAGACAGTGCAAGTGTACGTTCTTTCAATTTCCTCCCCTGCCGAACCCTATTCCCAATCGGTTTCCCGACCATCTTCATCATTCTCACTGCTGCTTTCTTCCGCATCCGTCGAATCGTCTTCCACGACCCTCCTTCCTCGCCGCCTTCCTCTTCGGCCGCTTCGACAGGCGTGTCTCCGCACCATCCATTGTGAGTGCAGGGCCCCCTTGCACCTTCCTCCCCTGAGTCACATGCTCTTCCACCTCACCCCCTTCACCACCATCCTCGCCGACCAGAGCGCATGCTGATACAGCTGGCTGAAGTGGGTACTTTCACGGTCGCCCCCTTTTGCTTGCCATTTTTGGACCGATGTCAGGCTGCACCTTCTTCTTCCTTCCTGCCAGGCTTACGTCCAAGTTGTCGTGCTGCACGCCCTCGACCTCCGCAGGGAAAGGAAGGGTTTGAACTACACCCCGGACGACTGCTGCACTGGGCATTGGAGGCCGCCTGGAGTACACTCGAGCGACTCCCGTTGCACTCCCGTTTTCTTTTTGTTGCTCCTGCAGCGGATCGTGCTCTAGTTGCTTTTGCAGACCATCGTGCTTTTGCTGCTGATGTTGCTGCATTCCATCCTGCTCTGTCTAATGCTGCTGCTGCGCTCCATCCTTGTGCTGCTGATGATGTTGTGGTCGATCCCGCTTTGTCTGCTGCTGCGCTCCATCCGTATGCTGCTCATCCTGTTGCGGTCCATCCTACTTTGTCAGCTGTTGTTGTCGCTGTCCATCCTTGTGTTGCTGCTCTTGCGGATGCAGTCCATCTTGTTGTTGTTGTTGCTGTTATAGTTCGTCTCATTGTTCTTGCTGCTGCTGTTAGTGTCGATCATCCTGTTGCTACACCTGCTACCGCTGCAGTCCATCGTGTTGTGGCTGGTGTTGTTGTTGCCGAAGCACATCCACTCGCCCTTGAATCTGTTGTTGCAGGCCTTCCTCTTGTCGTTGCTCTTGCAGTCCTTCCTCTCGCCGTCGCTGTTGCTGAACGTCTTCCTCTTGTTGTTCCCATTGCATGCCTTCCATATGCCACCGCTGCTGAACCCCTTCTGCCGGTAGACATCCGCCCATTCCCGTCGTTGTCTAGTTCATCTTCCTCGAACGGGGGACAACACTTCATTTTTTTGTTTCCTCTCGAATTCGTTGCTCCACGAGGGCGCAATCACGATGAGCAAGGGACTGCGCCCTCACCTTGTCAGCGCTATCGTCGAAGTCCTTGTCCACTTCGATGCATGTGTTGAAGTTCATCCCCCGAGGCCGCAAGAACTTCAAGTCACTATCAAGGTAACCCCGCTCCACGTTACGTGTGAGGTCGTCATCCAGTTCGTTGTCGTCACTGGATATGTTGCTCGCCCTTGGCTACCACAACGTAATGTTATTGTCATCTTCCTCGCTCTCCTTAATATCCTCTTCCTTGTCATCCACATCCATATGCGCCTTGCCTTTGCCACCATCAACAACTTCAACAACCTTTTTGTTTTTGCCTTTGCCTCTCCAAATGAGGTCCTCCCCATCATCACTGTTGTCCGATGAGCTTAACCCTCAACGACATGAAGCTTCAGGACTCTAGCTCGGGGGGTCTTCGTTCGATTTGCCCGACGGGCCACTTCGTCATCACTCAAGTCTGTTGGAGTTGCAGCCCTCAGCAACACCGCAGGATCATTCGGCGTTGGTGCCTCCAGATCGTTGAAGAATGCGGCCCACATGTCCAAGTACCCTGCCAAGCTTTATGTACTTTACTTCTTCTTGATGTCCAACAGTTGAAGATTCTAGTGGATGTACACTAACTTGGCGAGGTTGTCAGGCGACAGTGGGCCCCTCCTCTTATCGTGGACAAGATCGAGAGAGGACCAGTTTCTCTCACAAGGGGTCGCAGTGCTCCACATCGTTGTCACTCTCATGGCAATGTCTCGCAACTTCTTATGAGAGGCCCCATGGCGGTTCCACCATTGGGAGGTTGTCATTTGAGCAAGGGTGTTGTCGAACTTCGCGAAGTCGGTCTACAAGCTCTCCTCCACCACTTTCCTTGTCACTACATCCTTTACCGACATATCTTCAGTTTGCTCCCTGTGGAAAGCTTACAAGTCCGCCCACAGATCTAGTTGCTCGTTGCACCCCCAAGCCTCGTTCTCTTTGCAATGTGATAAGAAGAACTTGAGGGTGTTTTGGACCACTGGGGAGTGCATGTCCATCAACCACTTGTTGTCTCTCCTCCTTGGGTCAAGAAAAAAGTTCGCTACCGTACATGAATAGGCTACCTCATCATCTTCGTGCGCTGGTTAACTGCCTTCATGATTCTCCACCGCTGGTCATCGGTCAACCGCGTAAGTGTCTTCAGACGCTTGCCCAACCCTTCGTCGAAGTGCCAAAGGTTTGGGGGGGCTGTGCCGTTGCAGTCCATCTACCTTAATAGCTCGTATATCGGCTCCAGCACATCCAAAATCGTGCGCAGCTTCTCCCACCATTCGGGCGCGGTAACAGTCCGGTACGTCAGGTCAAATTTGTCTCGATCTTTCCTTGTGCTCCATCTTAATTGCCTCCACCCCTCGTCCATCATCCCCTCAAGCACACACCTCCTTCCCCAAAACCGGTTCATCATCATGTATGCGGAAGCAAACCAGACCTTCGTGGGTAAAATCAAGGTCGATTCCCTAGAAAGTTTGAGCACCTCGTATAAAGGTTGTTAGTGTTATGGTGTTTCCTTATGAACTTGACCATCATCTTCGTGCGCTGCACCACTTCCTTCACCCACTCGAGCTCGCAGACATCCTTCATCAACAAGTTCAAGTAGTGAGTTGCGCACGGGACCCATGGAATGCTTGATATGTCACGATTTGTACGCCTTCGCAGGATCCGTGCAGCTTGCTTGTTGACTTCCGCATTGTTTGTGCAAATTGCATTAACTCGATGCACCCCAATGTCCCTGATCATATGGTCCCACATCATCGCCAAAGCAACTGCAATCTTCTTCTTCTCGGGCACATCCACAACCTTCAAGAGGATCGCACCACTTTCGTCGGCCCCGATGAAGTTCATCACAGGTTTGTACCTTCGATCTGTGCTTCCATCAGTAAGGAGCGTGCAACCTGTGTTGTCCCACTTCGCTTTCAGCGGATGCATGTCTTTCTGCACCTTGTTGTAGATGATGTCTAACACAACAGTTCGTATGACCTCCAAGGAAGGCATTTTCACCCGCTGCCTTTTCTCTCCCAACTCGAGGTACAAGTTGTGCAGGTCATGTGTCTCTTTCGTCCTGACGTAGTTGAATGGGTCGTCGTGTCGGAAAAGGTGCATCCCCCATGCCACATCCAATCTTTGTTGCGAATCGTTGGTTACCCACCTTTTGATCGATGTTCGTGTCAAGTTCCCGGATTTCTGGCCCGCAGCGGATCCTTGCGCAGACGTTCCTAGCATTCCACCACCTTCTTCCACAACCCCCTCTCTTTCCTCTTTATCAACTTCCGCAGTCCGCACCGTTCTGCTCGGTCGTGCGGTTGGTGGCACTATGAACGCATCCACTGTGTCCCCTTGTGCCTCCACCTCCGGAATTGCAGGAACCAAACCATCATGGGGGATGTTGTGCTCCATGCGATACAATTGGATGAGTCGCAACGTCTTCTTGCACTCAATCGCATGCCCCTTCGCAGCAAGGATGTGAAGCAACTCTGGATAACGCACGGGGCATGGATTAGTTTTCCGAGTGAAATGGGGCCACACACGCGTGTCCGACGCAACCAAATTTGCGCCGCACAGATTGCACTTCACTTTGTGCTGCCCCTTCGCCAATGGCGGGACCATTTGCCCCTGCGTCAACCACCTAAATGCCACCTTCGTCGCCCGCAGCTCCAACTGCCTTGCCTCAGGCTGTGGCTGAAATGGTTCCTTCACGCGCGTGGCTTTATCATCCGAACCTGCCACCTCCTTCCCGCTCGAAGTGCCTGCCCCGCTTGAAGATGCCATCTTGCACAAGGTTTACGAACGAGGAGGAGAAAAAGAATTAGAAGGAAGAGAAGAAGAAGAAGAAGAAGAAGAAGAAGAAGAAGGAAGAGGAGGAGGAGGAGGAGGAGGACAAGAAGAAGCGTTTGATGTGAAAAAAAAAAGAATCCCAAAGTCAGGCTGACAGCTTGGCACAGTGCCACGTCCAAGGACAAAAGCTATGGTGTTGAGGAGTCTATGGAGACTAAGAGGTGGTAAGAAGAAGAAGAAGAAGAAGAAGAAGAAGAAGAAGAAGAAGAAGAAGAAGAAGAAGAAAAATGAGATGTGGAAAAAAAAAAAAAAAAAAGCAAAGTGAGGCCGACAGCCTGACACCGTGCCACGTGAAAGGAGGGAGGCGATCTGGCGGGGTTGTGCTGCATGAAAGGAGGGAGGAGGAGAGCTATGGCGGTGGAGGAGGGAGGCAGCCTATGGCGGAGGAGGAGGGGGTCCGTTATGAGAAAGGAGGGAAGGAGTCTATGGAGACTGAGAGGTGGAAGAAGAAGAAGAAGAAGAAGAAGAAGAAGAAGAAGAAGAAGAAGAAGGAAGAGGAGGAGGAGGAGGAGGAGGACAAGAAGAAGAGTTTGATGTGAAAAAAAAAAGAATCCCAAAGTCAGGCTGACAGCTTGGCACAGTGCCACGTCCAAGGACAAAAGCTATGGTGTTGAGGAGTCTAT
>BFEA01000304.1:338568-354111 GCA_003427395.1 Chara braunii | reverse complement strand
GGGGTTGCGGTGCGGGGGCGGGGTTGCGGGGCCGGTGGCGGGCCTGCGGGGTTAGGCGGCGGGGTACCCGGGGCAAGGCGGCGGCGGGGGTCGTCCGGCGGTGGCGGGGTTGGATGAACCCCGCGGCGGGGGTCCGGGGTCCGCAGCCTAACACCGGCTTTGCCCCCGGGGTTCCCCGCTCGACAACGCTGGTTATAGTAAGGTTTATAGAAGGAAAACAAATGGTTACCTTTGAGTTCCCTGCCTCAAGAACTCCTCCTGAGTCCCGACAAAGCTCCCGCAATTGGTGGGGCAAACTCCCACAGAGGCCTTGGCACGGATTACGGGTTGCAATCCCGCCTGCCGCCTTCCTCTCTGAACCAATAGACTAGACTTAGAAGAAGAAGGGCAGAAGGAGAAGCTTTGAGACTCTCAGATCTAAGAATGGTGTATTCAAACTCGCGGGAGAGGGCCTTGTTATCCTGATTCGCCTAAGGGTCCCACAATGATGGCCAACGCAAGGCGCAACCGTCGGTCGAACTAAGTCAACCTGCTGAAATAGTTCCTCCTGACGAACTTCCAAATTGCAGTGGCAACCTCCTTTGTAGAACCTAGTTACTTCCCAAACTACAATGTCATCACTTCTTACCAAACTGATGTCACACAGCCTAAGATGGGTGCACTCATGTGCTCCATTCGATACGTAAACGAACCCTGGGAGGACTCAACAGAAAAATAGTGTGCTCAACAGCCGTTCGCAACAACAGCGCACCTCAACAGTGAATGATACTAGGCACAATGTTGCCCCACAGTCATTCTTCCTCCAATCAGTAACACCCCCCTAGCTTTCAATGATCTGCAGCACACGGCAATCACCTCCGCGTTACATAGTGGGGATGAAGCAGGTTCAACAACATAGCAAGCCCACGGTAGGCCTCGCAATTGTACCAGCAACAGTACAACCGTCCATAACAGCAGCAGCAGCTGCTGTAGCAGCAACGTCGTCGAAGTAACACAGTCGTTCATACGGCCAAGGCGCAACAATGGGTATCGCAGTGGTCAGACTGCCCAACACACAGCAGCTCATTAGCCCGACAGCACCGCTTACCCTTCGCTGCCAGATCCCAAAACCACCGCGTTCCCGTTGTTCATATGCGGGTAGGTCTTGCTCTGTTCCTCTCATCATTGTCCTTACTTAGCTTCTCCGAACCGGGTCAAAATCTTGTCCAGATACGTATAAAATTCGGGGTGATCATTGTCGGAATGAGTACTATCGCTTAGACAAACCCCAGAGCTGCAGCGAATAGCTCCACCACAAAGAGAGTCTGAATTGCCATACACACCAGGCCAAGGACAGCGATTGAACGAGCCTTGGCCTAGAACACGAAAATATACACTGCCTTCCAGCTTGGCATTTCCGCCCGAACCCATCGATCAACAGGTAAATATCCAATCCGATGGCTCACTCCCCGCTACTTTCTTGATAGAATAGACAAAATCGCATGGATCTACCACCGGGACGTGGGAATATACACCCGCTGGTGGTGCCTGTTGTAGCGCCTGTTCTATTGCAGACACAATCGGACCAGGTTAGTGGTGTTTCTCTCCCGCTCTCTTACGCCCACACACACATACGTATGCACTCGTACGTACACCCGTTACCCATCGCCTCTCATGCACCTGGCCGACTCTTCAGCCAGGTTCGTGCCTTCTCACCAACGTCGGTGGGAACTCGTATGCCGATGATGCCCACTGGATCGCGACGACGACAGTCGAGATCACAAAGGACACAACAGTAGGTAATCCCTATATATCTCCTCCGGCTTACTTTCTCGTTACTGAAATTAACAATACTAACTGATCAGCCTTCCTAGAAAGCACAAATTTGGTTTTTAATCTGCCAAACTCCATTGTAAAACGAACGAGTACGACCCCTTTTTCCCTTACCATAGCTCTTCTCCTTACCGAATGTACCCGACACACTTTTCAGTCTAGGTTCACTCTCTCTTCTAACTCCAAACCTACTAACTTTTTACTCAAACTAACCTTACCATCTAACTCGCCCGGGGTCAAAACCCCAGGATTGCCCTTTGGTTCACGTGATTCCGTGCAATATCGAGTGAACTCTCTCTTTTCCTATCCCTGCCATGTCTACCTTCGGCACCTCCGCGCACTCTCTTTTCTACTAACCTCTCAATCGACTGACTGCCCTCCAAATCCGACTTCATAATCGGATTCGCCCGACATAAAAACGCGTACAACGAACCTTCTCTCACCCGATTCCATCAAGCATCGGGTGAGTTTTGTGCCTTCCCGTTTATCTTCTCTCTCGTTCCGCTATTTCTGCATGCACCTCTTTCATCTAACCTCACATTCTACTGACCATCCTCGAAATCCGACTCCTCGATCATATTCGCCCCTGCCTTAAACCTCCAAAACGGTCCCTCCCCCGCCCATCTTCGTCAAGAATCGAGCGGCTTTTACGTCTTTCCCCCATTGTTACTCCTCCCCCGCTATGTCTTCTTCCTTTCCTCGAATGAACCTGGCGCGAAAATGCGTCCGGATTCACTCCCTCTCCTTTGCTGCCACGCGCTACCGGTAGCCCGACTTCCCCGTTGCCTCGTTGCCTGCACTTCGTCGCTTTCCTTCTCCCTCGACTTCCGACGGCACCCCCCTCCCACAGCGCCCCGCTTTCCTGTGCCATTGCCCGTTGCTGCCCATCTTTGATCCTCGGGATCCCCCCCTACTCTATCCTGTCGTTCTTTCAACCCTTCTCATCTCCCTTACCTCACTACCACTCCCCTCCTTCTATATGACCACGCCCCTTGTCGAACGTATCCGGCGCGGATCGTCACCTGGATCTATTCCTCTCACTTTCGTCCCAGCGTTCAGTCTTCTGCCCACTCCGCTCGCTGCCACACAACTCGGCTGCCTGTTTCCGCTGGGGCTATGTGCTCTGCCCGGCGTGACCCAGTATTGCCCAGTCATTCTGCTAACGCTGCTGCGCTGCGCCGCCCGTCAGGCTCCGCTCCCTGTCTACTTCTGCCCGCGGCTTCTTGGTGCACTACCTATTCTCCCCGTGGCTGGCCGGCGCTGCCCGAGCGGTCCCACGCCCGTCAGCCACCGGTGCCCATAGTGGGAGGGGACCGGAGGGGAGGCACATTGACTGGCCCATCGGGGAAAGGCTGACCTAGATGCTACCGGCTGACCCTTGGCCGGTACCGCGCACTTGCTACGGCAGGTATCGCCCTGGCTCGTGGGCGCAACCCCCCCCGCATCTCCACTCATTGGAGGCTAGAGCACGGATGTGGCTGCTGCGGGGTTCCCCGTAATACCATAAACGAATCACCTTGGCGCGACCACAAAAACAGTTTGTGGTCGCATCTCCGACAATCCTGCGAATAGAACACACCCCAATCGACCCCTACCGGGCCCGAGACGTAGGCCGTATACATTTAGCATTACAGGCCCCTTGACCACGTTGTGTTCTCAGCAATGGCGTGGTAAGGGCTTTCGCCAACATCCTGAACCCGTGGACCCGTTCAACGAGGCCCCGAGCTCCAGGTCCTCCATTGCCGTGACGCCCACTAAGTCCGGCGTCACATCCAGGTCAACGACACGCCGGAGCATAACAATTTTTTTTAGGAATTAGAGAGCGCCACCACCGAGGACACTGCCTGATGGTAAGACCAGGGGGTTAGCCCCGCTGCGCCTTCAACCCCGCGCTCCGTCCGCGCCGCTCTGATCCCCGCGTCGTTGTCGCCTGGTTTCGTTCCCTGAACCCCTTTGACAAAAGTCCGATGCCGTAACCGCTAATGCTGGGCCCAAGTTTTGGTTTAGCTCTAACAGACGCTTAACTAAACGGACACCGCACAACGCGCCGAGCTACCGAAACGCTTTCAGAGGTCACATTGTTATCGATGCCGCCCTCCGCACGTACGCACAAGTCACAGTTAAGCACATCAGTCATCGAGACGTAATCTTTTAATCCCTGTTTACTCAAAAAAATTCTGGTCGGCGATCACGCCGACCCTTAAATCATCAACAAAATAAAAGGATCACGCGCGCCTTAAAACCGCGCGCCCACTCACTGTTTATCCTAGTCAACCATCTAGTCAGCCTTGACCACAGACGCAGCCGCGCCTCACGCAGTATACTTAAACTTTAAACCTACGTAGCCCCATGTTCGCATTCGGAGGCGAACGCGAACAAGCGCCCAAAACCCTCCGAACGCGAACAAAAAAAAAAAAAAAAAAAAAAAAAAAAAAAAAACCACGTTCTCAGAAAAATATGAAAAAAATATATGTTATGTAAACTAACAATACAAGCAACGTTTGCCTTGGAGTCATGTTCAACATCGTAGCCAATCATGACTTAAAAATCTAAAACCGAAAAAAAAAAAAAGTTTTTTTTTTTTTTTTTTTACGAAAAAAAATTATGTTCGCCCGAACATGTTCGCGAGCTGTTTGCGCGAATGCGCGAACACGTTCGCGCGAACATGAAGGGGCGCGAACACGTTCGCCGTGCTACACAGCTTTAAACCAAACCTATTTTCTGTCGCATGCAAAAACCAAGGCGGATACCCTTGTAAGGGTATTCGCGCCCACAGCTTACCGGACCATATTAAGCGACGTCCCACCGCTTCACCAAATCAGAAAGCTATAAATTTATCCACATTCCAAATGTTGACGAGAAAGGACCCAATCCGATTAGCCGACAGACTCAGGTTCGAGGCCTCCAACAATCCGTGCCCACACAACTGTATGCCGTCAAGGTTTGAACATGGGTCTCTATTGTCCTGCAACTAGGACGACAGTGTATTATGCATCAATACTACAGCATAAGTTTCAAAGGCCACATCTAACCATCCTCTCCCCTTGGCCCTAGACAAACGCCGACTTCTCGTTGAGTGTCCCAGATAGACTCTTTCTCGTAAGCAGAGTCCTTCCCAGGGACGCGGACCTTAAATGAGACCTCTGAAGACACTCTCGCCTTCCTCGCAAAAATCCTCACAATCAAATACGTATACATATATAAACTTCAATCTCATCTCAGCTCCTTCTGCAGTCTAGTACAGAAATGCTAGATCTTCATCCTGGCCCATCATAGTCTGGTTGATCGAGCCAGATCTACGGCCTACCGCATTGGTGCTTTAGCGGTAGTATCCCCTCGTTGGTTATGCAACGATAGGCATCCTCCTGATAAGCATTCAATCAGGACTCCTGAAAGACTCGACTCATATTCCCCGCCATCCCACCGGAGTAATTCTCTGCGGCGTGCATAACCCCTTAAACTCTTACCCCGTTGGTAGACGTGGTTCCGCAACCAGGTTGTGCTGGCTTGCAGCCATCCAATAGGGGTTGCGCCCCATAGGTGCTAACCTTTACCGTTTAGCTTGGTATTCCTCAATATGCCTTAGGATTAGCACAAGTGTCTAGACGGTGTGTCGCAAAACAGACTACAGGCCCGCTGCGGGACTACACACGGGTCTGTCTCACTTTTAAAGGTGTTTACCAGCTCCCCATGGGACAACATAGAAAGCACGGCCCCTTCTCACGATCACAAACAAAGTCACCGCTAGACTCACACAAGGTCGTGGCCCACTGACTTGATCAGAGACAGCAGAGCACACATCAAACGACATCTTAATGCACTGACTTGCGACCTTCCCAGTTCCACCAATGATCCAAACCGTAATTCTGGTTCCTCTCGTCAAACTTTATCAACTCAAACATTGCTTACCATGCCCTTAAATCTATTAACCCCCTTTCACACGAAGGAGGTCTCTCCCAATAGGTCTCCCAGCAATCCCTCTTTTTCTAGGATGATCTATCACGCGACCCTTTTTAAAACACCTTCCTTTTGAAGATGAGTCTTCCAATAAACAACACTACCACCTTCCTTAAACTGAAGGGGTCTCAACGATAAAACAACTCAAACTGAGAGACCAACTTATGGGTCCTCTTCACAACTCAATCATGAAACAACTCAAACTGAGGGACCTGTTTGTGGGCCCTCTTCACAACTCAACCGTAAAACATCCGGCATGGTAAGTATTCGAGTCTCAGAGACTCGCAAAATCCCTTAGGATTCTCACACTTCTGTCACACAACAAACTGCACTGCCTCTCCCTATACTCGGCCCTATCACCCGACTGTGGGCAGATTGCACGAGTATACGGGAGAGTAGAAAGTTCACATCCATTCATTCTCACAAAATCCACACAAAATCACCATTCATCAGGATAAAATCCACACATGTGAGAGTGACTGTGATCGTCATATGTAAAGAATAATCTTTAGAGAAAAAAATTTCAACTCAATATATGTACAGGGGTACAATACCCCAACTCAAACTCGAACCAAATGGTCTCGAATTACATATATACACCCGGAGTTGAGCAATCTCAACTCGAATAGGTATCGGTACCACACACAAAAATTGTGTCCTCTTTGACTAGAGCTAAAACTAAGCAGTCTTGGTCAGGATATGATCACACCCCTCAAATAAGATGGACCCGAGTAATTCAAGACATATCCAGATATCCAAGGAAAAGTAAGACTAGAAGTCATTCATACACAAGTCTTACAACTGCCTTCCTAGGCTAGAGAGCCTATCTCCCACACGCTGAGGTTTCTTCCCATGCCTCTCCTACCTCTCACACCTGTACAGCTATCTAGGCCTAGACACGACGTAGGTCCCACATCTTCCTCTCCCAATCAATGAGCCTGATAGAATAGCCCCCTACTTCGTAACATTGCCCTTAGGGTCACGCCTTGCTTTTCCCAATGGAGACATTCTCATGACGTGATGTGAGGCAGACCTAATCATACCCCATATATAGAGTTATTTTATTGGGGTCCACCCCCCCCTCTGCGTGTCGTGTCTATTTAATTGGGATTCCCCTGCTTATATCTATAGCCTACTCAAATTTCCAGGCCCTTTTCATACAAACCCGTCTTTCCCACAATTCATTCAGGATGCAGTGCTTAATGCCCCATCTCGCCGCAAAACCTCTTTCCGTGTTCCCCCAAGGATGGTTGGGTCGATAAACTTCCCGGCCCTGTCGAAAACATCTCCCTCAATCTTAGTCTTTATTAGACCGCTTGCCTCATCGTTTCTTCGTTCCCAACAAAACTTTATTATGTGCCCTTCTTTGGCACAATGTCTGCAAATATCTTTTTCCCAACTCGCTTTCTTCCCTTCAGAGCCACCTTTGCTGCCACCACGTTTCCTTTTTCCGAGTCCCTCATCCCTGCAACCCTTTCCAGCTTTCCGCCTTTGGCCCCCTCCACCGGCCACGTGGCCTTCTGTCATTTGTGGTATCGGTGGCTGCAATGGCCTCATACACAAGGCTGGCTGAAACTGGACTGCAGGAGGCCTAGGTGGCATCATATCCATTTGTGGGTCCAAACAATTGCCTTGTACACAGGGCAGATATGGATTATATATAGGTCTTGGCCCTACTTGACCACATGACTCCCACTGCCCGTATAGCGCACGCTCAATCGGCGGGGGCCTCTCTTGTGCTGCTTTGCCTTCGTATAGCGCATGCTCAATCGGCGGGGGTCTCTCTTGTGATGCTCTGCCTTCCACCTCTTGCGGGGTGGCCCCCATCTGTCATGAGCACAACCCCTCTCCGATACCTTGACCCCCCCGGGCCCGATTTCTCGCCTTCCACTGAGCGTTTGTGAACTTGGGAGGTTTAGGCTTCCCTTTTTCTCCCGTCACATCCTTTTTCTTACTTCCTCGAGGGGTACGACCAATCTTTCCCCAACGTTCACATACCACCCTTGCCCAGTGCTCTGGCCATCACTCACTCCTTTGCCTCTCCCGACCCGCAGCCGAGGATGCTTCCCTGTTAATGGGCCCTCCCTTTGGCTCAGGCGCAATAACAGGTAAGCCATACTAGATCCTTGCTCCACCTTGATCTCAATGACCCCCTTATCTTCGTCTCTTTCCGGGGCGCAAGCTCGTCTTTGCGAGGTCTTCTTGTGGGGAAGTAGCTCCTGATGATCTTCCCTTGCCTCCGCCACATCCTGCCCAACCGGCCCACTCCCTTCAGAGACCTTTCTCTTGCCACGCCTGGCTTCTTCCAATCGCGTCAACCTCTCTTTTAACATCCCAACTTGCCTCTGTATACCACTCAACTCTCCTTGTGTTGACGTAACCTCAGCTGGTTGCTCAAGGCCTTCACCAAGCTGGCCTTCCGCTCCATCCTCTGAAAATCTCAACTTCAGAGAACTTTCCAGCTCATCCTAGGTCTGCGACTTTAGCATAAGGGTATACGCCTCCTAACTCAACTCCTCGCAGACAAACAGTGGCAACATGCTCCACATCGCCTTCTCGTCCCACCTCTTCATGAGACTGAAGTCATGATAGTCGCATAGGAAGGTAAACAGATTTCTTCCCTGAAACAGCAGGGCGCGAAGTTCTGGGGGAATCGAGTCGCTCACTGACTCGCACAACAACACTTTATTGAGGCACGTACTATTCCAGGATAAGATTTTGGTGAAACCGATCTCTTCATCCATGATGCTGGTACCGGCCTGACACGCATGACAAGCAGTCGACCATCAGGTTGGAGCGCAAAATAGCTTAAAACAAACAGGGTTAGTAGAAACTGATTACTACCCGTCTTACACCAACCCTCTTCCCATTTATACAATATGACTCTAACTTTAGCTAGAGGGTTCTATAGCCATTATACATCCCACATAGGCAGAGCCCTCGAAGCCGATCTTAGGCAGGCGGTAAACGAGGCTACCAATGTTACTGACCCCCGTAATCGTACTATAGGCGAGGTTCCCCCTCACGTCCTAACCGACCTACCCATGGCTTTAGACACCTGGTCTAAGGAAAAAGCCTTTCCGGGCTAACTTGGAGCCTCTCAGGATCCGTTATATACACCTTACGCACCATAATACATCTGTACATGCCTCGCAACTCATCTGATACATCTTGCCGACTAACACATAGGGGCTCAGTTCACACAACTGATTGGCATGCCGTCCTAGCTCCCATATCCATTTATGTGTTCAAGTCCATAAGAGACATACTCCAGCAGGATACAAGGGCACCCTCTACCGGCCAGTTGCTGCACGAACCTCATCCCAGTCTACAGCCTCCCCATCGGGATCATGGGAGCTTACGTACGCATGAACCACCTTGGCCACGCTCCTGAGTCCTTGGCTACCGGGCAAAAACCTCTGATCCAGATACACTGCATGCCATATATCAATTCGCACGTGTATCGCATATACCCCCATTCGCGTGCCTTCACAGCGGCTTCTGCAGCGGCTTCCACTCTTGCCTGTCCCCCAAAGTTTTCTTCTACTAAGACCTCTGGCAGGGTAACTCGTAATGGGGCTGAGGGAAGTGCAAACTTTTTTGCGTATTTGACCTCTACCTGGGTCACCACCTGCTCTCCCCTTTCCTAGACCCTGCCTCTTGCCTATTTTGCGGCGGCTGCCTCAGCTGCTCTCAAGGGTTTCGCAAGTAGGCTTTCATGCCCAAGTACCAACTCTATCTCGTGCAAGACTCAGAATGATGGAGAGGTGTACAGCGTCACCATCACAATCGCGCAATCCTGATCATCATTAAGACCAGACTCGATCCAAATAAGGACCCCTTTATCTATCGACATGCCCCACAAGAAAGAGATACTCTCCTTCTCTAACTTGCCTCGGAAAGGATATCTCCAGCCCATCTCCCCGTTTGACTGGTAGGGCCACACAGGGATCTTGCTTCGCATAAGGCATCATGAGTTGTCTTTGCTCCGGTCTGGGTTCTACCCATCACAAAAAACGTCCATCATACGCTTTCCGTTACCAAACTGGCAATCACGTTCCAACATCCCTACCCCTGAAGCCTTAGCTCCACATCCTCTTTCACTAAAACTCGTCCTTTCCAGCGTCTGCGACCACCTAGCTTAGAAAAATAATAGTGGTCATATATCATGATGACCTTGCATTCATAGATATAAAAAATCCACAATTATAACACGCATGGAGCACAATATAAAACCATGGTAACTGATACTAGTAATACTCATAGTGATCAAACACATCATACACAAGCTAGTCAGCTCTTCAAAGCATACATGTCTCATACGACAGGTTTATGTCAACAAACATAGCATGCACATTATGATCAGGGATATGATTGCCAACGGTTAGCACTCTAAGACATAATTCTTGCGAAAGTACGACACTATACTCTCCTGACTTTAACAGAAGTATACTCTGGCGAGGGGCAGTGTAATCCTTTTCAGAAAGGATAGAATCTTAAATCCCCGAGTCTCACTCAAGGATCAAGCCTCACTGCTTCTCCCTCCGATTCCCGCGTTCGTTCCTTGCAGACCCTTGTCAATAAGATAAACAACCTCACCATACACGCTTAGGGTGGTACTGTCCCATCATGCGCTGGCGAACCTACTTGACACAAAAACAGTTGGGGATTCACCCCCTACTTTTCTGTGACCAATAGTAGCTACTTCCCTTATAGGCCAAGGCCTAACAAGACTCAAATAATTTCTTCCTATTCAGTCGTAGTGTAGTCATTTTATCAGAAAAGATACAACAACAACACCCCACTATGAACCAGGAACTTAGTTCCGGCGTGGGTCTCACTACTACCCACAAGACAACATTATTTATTCAAAATCATCTCTTAGGGGAACAATAACATAAGATTGCAACCTTCCTTAGGGTAGACCTTTACACATTGACCATTTCCTGAAAAATACTCATCTCAAGAGGCAGTCACTCCATTAACATCTGAATCCGGATCAGACGTGGACTCTACATAAGATTTTTACCCCCTCTTTGAGGAGCAATCCAAACACACAAACCTTAATAGATAGCCATAAATCGATAATTGGACTTGAGGTACTCATGCAAATCATTGCAGACTGAATAGTTCAAATACATACTTCAAATACATAGCTCATATAAATATTTCTGACAATGATAATTATCAAAGGAGTATAATCATCAAGCACATAGCCTCACACAACTCAGATAAAATCTGGTATTTAGGAATGAGTTCACCATACAACTCAATAGAAATACCCTCAGATAGTTAGTCTCAAGTTCTTAGTTCCAACTCATAGATTCACGTGGATGGTCTAATCCTAGAAAGGTTCAAACAAAGGTCTAACATCAATTACAACTCATTGCCCTATCAAAGGTAAGCAAAATAGTCTAAGTGTTAGCTCCCTCACTGTTACCCCGACTACCTCTAAGGATCAGATACCTCCTTTATAGGGACATGCGTCATGCAAACTCACTGTTCCCCGTAGTCCTTTCTATTGAGGCCTTAACACGGTGCTCACTGCATCTCTTTACCGCCTTATACGCCTAATTCAAACATACCACGCGGGACAAACCTCAGACTTTCATGGCTATACAAATCGAGCAACTGCTTAGAACCCAGACTCAAGGATCCCAATCCATACTCATACAGGCTTTCAACATCCTAAGCCTAACTCTCCTCGAAGTCCCTTGATGACTTCTAACATAATAGGCTTCCTTTACTCATCATATGCCTCGTCCTAAAGCCAAAGTACCATGCTACACTCTTAACCACTCGGGTGACTCCCCTTAGTCATACTGGGCACCTTATGAGGCTAACTCCCTCAACCAACATGCCCAGTCACATTGGCATCATCTCATTTCACCTCAACCATATCAATTATGCAAAGCATCATCCGAGCCAGTCAACTATCAGGGTCAAAAACGGTACTCAACTCCAACTGTCATCATGCTAGTCAGGGTCAGAAGCGCATAGTCAAAATTTATCTCTTTCGCGCCATCCTCACTGCTCCAACCAGAACCCATTCACACAATCAACCCTCACTCGCTTTCTATCCAATGCCATCAATCGATTATTCACAAAAGCCTTAAGAAAACTTCCTACTTTGCCTATTTCTCACATTCTCATACCCAGATGTCGTTCCACCAGGGACAATGGTAGGCAACCGTTATCCCCAACAACGGTGCCACCTGTCGAGCGCATCGGTCCGGCACCGCACAAGGCAGCGCGGGACCCTCCCCGTCGTGTCACGCATGAGTTGATCTAAATCCTTCGTCGAGAATATACATGGAGTTTCCGCAAGCTGCTCCGGCCGAGTGCGTCAGCCATACCTCCCGCGAACTCCTACGACAGGATAGGGCCTACGCGAGGCACGACTTACCTCCACCTTACGGGAGTTGTCACCTCCCTTCGGTGGGCGTATCCCTGTCGAGCTACCAGTCCACAATACCAAAGTTTATCAGGTGCAATCGCAGAGGTGGACCAGCCGAGGGCGTTTCTCGTTCGCTGTAGCATAGGGGATACTCGCAGTATTACGCCTCTATCATACCCGCACGCGAACCGGCATCTTGGGGGGGTTGAGATCCCAAGCGCGACTCGGCGTCGGTCGATTAGGACGTATCCCACTCACTATGCATACACTACACTATGAACACAAAAATAAAACACACACATACACACACCAAACAATGTGACAACACTCCTAGTCCCCTCAGTAGTCGTCCCATAACTTTCCGATGCGGATATCGGATAGGCTTCTCTCGCGGGACTTAGTATAAAACCACGAGGACGCAGGCCTAACTCATATCGACTCGCAATGCAAGCATACGCAAGTATCAAGCGGTCCCTCGTGGATCCGAGTACTGCTTATAACACTCAAGTGTAAGACTCGAAGTGTCGTGAGGGTCTAACCCTTCACGATATTGCACGGCTGAAGGAATAGTCGTGCAGCCGCCGCGAGACCTCCGACCTTTGGTCTGAGCGTCTCGGTAGGCAAGGCAAATAGGCTCTGCACGGGGGCAGATTCCTTCCCTGCAGAGCCTAGGGCTTGGGATGTCCTGGACAAGGACCTTGAATCCCGGCCCAGGACCAACGTCCGACTATAAAAATTTCTCAAAAGCAAAGAGTAAAAGGAGATCTCCCTTTTCTTTCAAACATATAGTCTGTTTAACCCTTACGCGCGGTCACAATAGGTCACTCGAAACACTCAAGACATATATATACACATATATATAGAGGGTTATTAATATAGGACGATCCTTTCTCAACGTCACAGTGAGACTCCTCTCATTGTATGTGATCGCAGACAATCAAATCCAGACTCCGAACCACAAACATACCTGCAATCACATCAAAAATTCAACAAACGTCCACGCACCACACGGGTTCAACTTCAACCATTCTCTATGTCCATACCCCTTGTTTTAGCCATACAAGCCTCACGCTTGTGCAACTCCCCAAAATAAGTACTCAGTACCTTAGTTAAATGACCATTCAATAAAGTCTGCGTGAAAAACACAATGAAACAGATCAAACCACAAGGCTAAAGCCTTTAGGTTGAGTGACAAGAGCGGATTGGAGTTGAATCGTAAACCGACGAATCGGCAACCGACCTGTTATCAGTGATAATAGAAGATAATCCTTATAGGATCAAGCTGAATCTTGTCCAAACCCCGAAATAATCGATCAAGAAGACCTGTAACACAAGACAGGTCAATCCCCAGCTAAGTTCATGGAGAATAATCTTCATATCACGATCTCACTCAAATCATATCACGATCTCACTCAAATCATCCTATTTAATTAAGCCTGAATCTGCTGCTCAGCAGTGCCCAAAGCAAAGGTAGACCCTGACATAATCTCCCCTACACAGGGTGGACCGTCAGGATCGCCACCAGTCACAATATAACTTATCTCCCTTAAACTAGGAAAATTTTGGAAACGCTTCCCGTAGGAAAAATGTCTTTTGATAATTTATATTAGCCCGAGTATGAAAGCAGAAATTGTCTTCAACTTTCCTAAGTCTAGTTTTGTCTAACTCCCCGCAAAAATTTTGGCAGCACTCCTTTTAGAAAAGGAGACTTTCCATATTTTTACTAAGCCATATATGAATTTTTTAGACAAGTTGAACTTTGGAAAGTCAAAATTTGACTAACTCCTTGAATTTGCAGAAATTTTGGCAGCGCTTCCCGTAGAGAAAGTAGCTTACCAAAATTTATACAAAGACAAATATAATAAAATATCTAAAAAAATGCAGAAATTGACCTAAGTAAAAATAAACTTAGCTCAGAAAATGCAGAAATTGAAACTAACTCCTATGGCTCTAGCACGTGGCGAGCGACTAAAGCAACTACCTACCAACATAAGACTCAGACCAGGTAGCCATCTCACTCAGCCACATGCAAGCCAAACCACAAGGACCAGTACTCTCATCATCCCTTAGTAAACTCAACAAACAATAGTTCATAGTCTTTCAATGTTTTAGCCCTTTATACCCAGTTTACATAAGGCGTGAAGTCAGGTCATCCAATCTTATGGAACATGCTTGACTCAGCCATTAAGTATACATGAAAAGGTTGCATAACTAATTTTCTCTTCCTTTGGGCACATGGCTAAGCCATTTATCTTAGAAACAATGCTTAGTCGCCCTGAACAGTTTAATACCCAGATTATATATACTTCTCTGAACTCAGTGTTCAAAAGCTGAATGCAAGACTGAGCTATTCATCTTAGAAACAAAGCTCAGCCCGCCCAAAGTTACCTTCAGTTATATTCTTAATTATACTCTCTTCAGGTTTATGATAAGCTATAGTCAAACCACCTAATTTTATGGGACCCTATCTGACCAGCCGGTTCCTTAAGTAGAATAGTAATAAGATATAGCCGAATTATAACCTTTTGGGTTCCAACATGTGCGAGGCTTTGGGTCAGACCATCCAATCTTATGGAACATGTTTGGTCCTCCGCCGGGTTTATTTCTCTCTGACCCATCTGTGTGCGGCATGAGTTCAAAACCATTCACTCTTATGGAACATGCTTTGTCCTCTGCGGAAATTACTTCCTCATAATAAAACAAACAAAAGAGTTGAGCCATTCATCTTAGAAACAAAGCTCAACCTCTTTTTCTCAGCACAACAACGGCAGAGTACTCTGAGTTGAACCCAGAGACTGTTCAGAAACCACCCAGAAATAAACGGCGATCAGGCCATTCATCTTAGAAATAAAGTCTGGTCCTCAAGTTTGCATAACCAAACCCCACAAAATAAACAACCAGACCATTCATCTTAGAAACAAAGTTTGGCAAAATTAAGTAAACACAACGGCCAGGGTTGTCACGGCCCCGGCCCCGGGGGTCCGGGGTAGCCCCGAGGGTCCGGTGCGGTGGTCCCCTGACCCCGGGCCGGGAGGGTTAAAAAAAAAAAAAAAAAAAATTGAAAAAAAATCCAAAAAAATATTTAAAAAATCTGGTGGGGTGCGCACCGCTGCCAGGCACCCCCTGGCGCTTTCTGCTATTTTGCAGAAAAGTGCCCCCCTGGGCCACCCCACCGAGGTCCCCCCACCCCGTTGGCGGGGTCATTCGGCGGTGGTCAGGGTTGAGTCCGGTGGGTCGGGGCCGGGGATGCGCTGGCGCGGGGCGCGGGGGTCAGGGTCGGGGCCGGGGCCGGGGTTCACCTGGGCCGGGGTCGCGGTGGTCGGGGCCAGGGTGCGGAGCCAGGGCCGGGGTGCGGGTGACCGGTGTCGGGGCCGGGG
>BFEA01000304.1:232826-243274 GCA_003427395.1 Chara braunii | reverse complement strand
CAAATTCTTTACCAAATTTGAATTCAAAATCAAATACAGAAAATAAATAGTATGATAAAAATAAGAAAAATAAAATAAAATAATTAAAATGAGTGAGTGTGCGAACACCTTTTCGACACCGCATCTTTGCCGATTTTTAATTATTTTTTGGCATTGACAAATGCCCTGAAAATTTATATATTTGTAGTTTACATAATCAATAACTCACTAAAAAGTTTTTCAAAAAATAATAAAATTGTTTAGGCCCCGAAATAAAGTGAAAAAAAAAAGTTAAAAGTGAAAAAAAACAAAATAGTGAGTGGGCGAGCACGTTTTGACACCCCCATCTTTGACGATTTTTAATGTTTTTTTGGCTGAGTAGAATGGCTTCAAAATTTATAGGCTTGTAGGTTACATCATAGAGAACTCGCAAAAACAAATTCAGAGTAAAAAACTGTTTTTTTGGCCCCGAAATGTTTTCCGGCGGGGGCCGAACCTGGAGGTGTTCGGCCCCCGAACGGGACCCCGAACGCCCGAACGTTCGGGTGCCAGCCCGGGGGCCCCCAAACGTTCGGTCAGGTAACCCTGTATATATATATATATATACAGCGTAACCGGCGTTCGGGACGGGCCGAACGCCCGAACCCGAATGCTCGATCCCGACCGCCCGAACGAATGGGACCTGTTGGGGATGCGTTCGGCCGTTCGGGGTGAACGCGGACCCAAAAAAAAAAAAAAAAAAAAAAAAAAAAAAAAAAAAAAAAAAAAAAAAACTGAAAAACAGATATTTTATGAAGAAAAATAAATTAAACAAGATTTGCCTAAGCATTAAATCCAAAATTTTGACTAACTTTAAAATAAAAAGATAAAATATAAAAAATAAATACTAATAAAAATAATAATAATAATAATAATGAGTGTGTGAGCATGTTTTCGACATCTCCATCTTTGGCGATTTTTTTTTTTTTTTTTGCATAGATAAATGCCATGAAAATTTACTGATTTGTACTTCACATGATGCAAAACCCACTAAAAAAGTTAAAAATAATAATAAAATTGTCTAGACTCGAACTAAAGTGAAAACAAAAGGTAAAAAATGAAAAACAAAAGTGGGCGAGCACGTTTTAACACCGTCATCCTTGGCGATTTTTAATTCTTATTTGGATGAGCCAAACGACTTGAAAGTTTGTAGGCATGCACCCCACGTCATAGAGAACTCAAAAAAAGTAATCTAGAGAAAATATATATATCTTAAGGTCCCGAAAATGTTTTTGGCGGGGAATGAACCCCATCTCCCTCATCATTATCGCATATATGACAACAATCTTATTCAAGTTAGGAGTATGATGGAGACTTGTATCTACCCTATTTGATGTAGACATGAACTTTTTAAGCCAATCCAAAGTAGTGGCCTTCTCCTCTACAACTCGACATTAGGTAGGTTCCCTTTGAGCTCGAAACGACTTTTTATTTTCCTATTAATACCTATTAGGTGAGAAAGACACCTCTAATGTACTGGCATATTCACTAACGCTACGTAGTTTGTCCCGCACCACAAACAATTTCGTTCTCCTCTATGGAAAAAAAAAATCTGGAAATAAAATAAATCATTTAATTACAAAATTTCATTTCACGATTTAAATTATCATTCAAATACAAAAATTATCTTTAATTTTTAAAAAAAATCATCTTATTAGGGTTTCCCTTCTAATGTGACTTACATGTTAGAGATAAAATGAAAATCTGGATAAGCAAAATATTTTAATTAAACTATCATTGTACTGTAAGAAGTTTCTGTCAATTAATGGTAAATTCAACATCAATTATATTGTTCTCGTTGAATTGAAATTCTTACAAAGAAATTTCGTAAACTTATCTTAAATTTTATTTTATCTTCAATATTTATTTTTATTGAAAATGAAAACTCAATTTTAAACAAAACCTTATGTAGAAAAAAAAAAGCATTTGGAATTTTATCGTGTTAAAGTGTGAATCATTTTTTTTTCAATAATAATATTTTTTCATCTTTCTTTTTTTGTGGAAATTTTTATATTATCCATTCTCTACATCAGATACCCTAAGGTCGCTCCTTAGAATTCCCAGGTTGTGGCAGATCCCCTCAATATTTGGGGTTAGGGTATTCTTCTCTATGAAGGAAATAAGATTTTTTTGCAAGTTATCTCCTCTTCTCCTAGCCCTAGGTGGGACAAAACTTTATAGGCCAACACAGGTTTCGTCGACCCTTACTCTAGTCTAACATACCCTAAACTTCCCCTTACACCTCCTGAGGTATTACCTCAAAACACCAAGCCAACACTCCATGATAACTCTACAGTAAAGCATCTGAGAGCATAATGTCTATCTCAAGAGCATATGAGGCAAATATGGTTGCATCCCACAATAGTGGTGATATAAAACATATGCTTTGCGCTAAAGATTTTAATTGCCAGTTCTTGCTAAGCAGAGTAAGGTTCTTACCGGTTTATGTGGTAAGAGTTTCTTTACTTAGGTCTGAGCTAGTACGACCTCAAAATCCCAAGCCAACACTCCATGATAACTCTACAATAAAGCATCTGAGAGTATAATGTCTATCTCAAGAGCATATGAGGTAAATATGGTTGCATCCCACAATAGTCACGGTGGTGATATAAAGCATATGCTTTGCGCTAAAGATTTTAACTGCTAGTTCTCGCTAAGCAGAGTAAGGTTCTTACCAGTTTATGCGGTAAGAGCTTTTTGACTTGGGTCTGAGCTAGTATGGCCTCAAAATCCCAAACCAACACTCCATGATAACTCTACAGTAAAGCATCTGAGAGCATAATGTCTATCTCAAGAGCATATAAGGCAAATATGGTTGCATCCCACAATAGTGGTGATATAAAGCATATGCTTTGCGCTAAAGATTTTAACTGTCAGTTCTCGCTAAGCAGAGGAAGGTTCTTACTAGTTTATGCGGTAAGAGTTTTTTGACTTGGGTCTGAGCTAATAGTGAATGTGGCAGGCCACTCTGAAAAAAACGCAATTTTTTATTCGCAAGCCTTGAAACGTAGCTTCGTCAACTTTAGGCTCGTGTGAACTGGCGGTTTGATATATGTTTTCGTACACATTATCCTAACACACACAAACACACACATATAAGTACAGGTTTATTCACATGTGCGACACACAATAACTACTTAGGTATGGTGTCATGATAATAGTGAAACCATGTTGGTCTTGTCCACTCTGTCTAGCAACCATCCAGTGAAAGGTGCAGGGCAAATTTCAACAGACTCTACTTGAGCATACGAAAAAGTGAGGTGGTCCAAACAATGTGGTGGGTTCACTTCGAAGCTAAACACTCATGAGAAGGGTATATGACACAATAATGAATATGACGGTTTACTGTAGAAAATTTTTTAACCTACAAGGCACTAGATAAGTTTTCCTAAAAAAAAATAGATTAAAAAAATTGACACAAAGGTTTCGGGTATACTACTCACAATTTGCCACAATATATGGCGAACTTGATGAGCGAAATATTTTTTTTATGGCAAGTTGTATGAACAACTATATCAATCCCGCAATAGCAAGTTGTCAAAAACATTCTGGAAAGTAGTCCACACCATCTCCAACTGTGAAGTTGAAATCCTTGTCACGATGTCTCTTTGTGGAGGGTTGGAAAAGTTAGATCTTGCTCCACCAAAATTACGATTGGGTTGAGAGTTATCAAACTCTTAAGAAAAATATTTTTCCCGGTTCTCGCTCCACCTACTTCGGATTTGGTAGTCTCAAATGATGCGCACAAAAAAATGTTGTCGATTGTGTTTCACCATGACAGTAGACTCTCAAAATTCGATTGTGGTTGAGGGTGCACTCGTAGACTGAGCACTCAATTTTTTGGTAGTGCTCTTGCTCACCAGTTTCTGACACAAAAGTGAGAGCCGAGTCAAAACAGGAAAGGAACCAGACCATTCCTCATTTTTTCAAGTACAGGATATACTCACATGAGGACTTTCCAGGATGCATTGGACAACAAATAAATTTGCACCTGGATGGATCTCACTAGACTTATGGTAGTGATGAGTATCTCTTAAAGAGGGTTGACTAGAAGACACTCCATATAGTTTGGGTGCGTGATGGTTGGTCCACTAGTAGCAACCAGGTCCCAGGGAAGATCCCCCTATCAGACTCTTCCACGTTGTTGCCCACCATCGCCATATCTGCTTTGCGATAGGGAAACCTAATTGGCAATGCGCTAGGTCTGCAATGTGTTTTTGCGATGATACTCCATAGTAAGAACGCAATTGCGATCACGGTTACCCCCCCAAACGTTTAGGGGGGGTCTCCMCCCCCCCCCCCCCCCCCCAACGTTCACGTCTCTGACCGAACGTTACGAGCAAACAAAGAAGAAGAAAAATTGTTAAAGACGGTGATGTCAAATATGTCCTCGCCCACTCATTATTTTCAACCCCCCCTTTTTCCTTAAACCCTTTTAAACCACTAGTACCTTCGAGCCTGTTTTTGGCGACCCTGAATTTCACTGCGCTCCGAGTTTGCCGAGCCTGGGTACCACTCCGTTTTCTTTCTGGTACTCTCATGGAAAGGGGAAAAAAAAAAAAAAAATTGTTGCTGTGAACCTCAGAAGAGAAGAAGAAAAAAAAAAGGAAACAAAGCTTTGGTCGTGATTGCAGTTGTATACATTCTTGGAAGTGGTAGTGTGAGTATGCCCTCAATGAGGGCATCTCAGCCCTGTGGTCAGGTTGTCTGATTCCAAAAAGATAATAGAAGGGGAAAAAAACGGGCACATGGATCTGGTCGTGAAAATGGCTGGATACATTCCCCTAAGTACCAGTGTGATGAGCCTTACAATCCTCTGACAAAACACAGCTTGAGCGGATGATGGACAACTTGAGCAATTCATGGACAGGGGACTCATAGAGTCATAAGAAACACACGACCAAGAAAAAAATAGAAAACAGTAACATTCAGATTGTGACCGGCTTACCTGTAAGGTGCATTCTGTGGAGGAAGATTGTGAGCACGACCTCCTGCAGTAGAGAAAGCATTTTTTTTTTTTCCTTTTCCCTTTCACTCGCGGCACTATAAAATTCAGATTTATGGGACATTACCGACCTTGTGTCCCATCCCCGATTTCTTCGAGAACTGGCAAAACATCGTAATTTCCCAACACTGGTGGAGGTACTAGTTGTTTAATGTGTGTGTGTGTGTGTATGTGTGTGTGTGTGTGTGTGTGTGTGTGTGTGTGTGTGTGTGNGAGAGAGAGAGAGAGAGAGAGAGAGAGAGAGAGAGAGAGAGAGAGAGAGAGAGAGAGAGAGAGGGAGATGCAAACTATTTTTTCACTAAAATGAGTTATAATTGCACTATGAGCCAAGATAAAGTTTCCAATCGCAGTTCGGGCAATGTATACAACCGCCATGGAAAGTGCAATTGCAAACTGTAACTTGCCCCAAAGTGCAATTATAACTCGTTTTTGTGACTCTACTGTAAGTTACCCCTTTTTATTTCTATCAAATAATCAGTCAATGATGAATCGATTAGTCAATGAATTAAGTAGCTGGTGATCCGAAGTAAGAAAAATAAAAATTCCAGGTTACTGGAGTTGCCCGGGACCTTTTGCCCCATCCGAAAAAAAAAAAAAAAAAAAAAATAATTCTATTTTATTTTTCATTTCGAATGTGGTAAGGAATTTTGATGTGACCCCGAGGCTAAAGTTGTTCAATTTATTATACTGCATAACATAGTTTGTTAAATATATATATATATATATATATATATATATTTTTTTTTTTTTTTTTTTTTTGGGGGGGGGGCTTTCAGGTGTGGCTGAACCCGTTTTCGGAGGGGGGGTGACGTTCGGCCGTTCGGCTCCGGCAGTTAGGCCAGACCGAAAGACAAGCCAGTCTGGCGTTCGTAGGTGGCCATATATGATCTGCCATCGCAGTGCTCTCTGGGAGCCGGGCATGAGGTGTGCAAAGTGGGACCAGTTGAAGCTTTTAAACCACCACTACTTGGCCCAGCTATCGGCCCTGGGCGTTTGACGTTAACGCGCCGGTAGTTGCGGGCTTCGGTATCCCGGCTCGGCATGGATAGCTGGGCCAAGTACTGGTAGTTTAAGGTCTCCATCTTTGAGGATGGAGTCTCTCCGCCATCGGTCTTTTATTATTTGGGTGGTGTGAACCGTCTCCTGGGCCTTCCAGACCGGTGGTGGTTTGTTGCCTCCCCATTGCCATTTACTCGGGTCGAAGGGCAGTAAGCAGATGGAAGTTGCGGACTCATATGCCCACCAACCATCAGTTACCTATGCTCCTTATAAAAGTTAAGACGGGTTTCGCGTGATGCTCCTACGCGAGACGCCGCCTCCAGTGTTGGTACAAACAGTGTGGGAGCTGCTGTGTCCTGGGGAGGGCCAATTTACTGTTGGTCTGTTTCGACTGCCATGTCAAGTGTTCAACGCGATGTTTCGCCAGTTTTTTTGGCTTTCTCGCCAGGCCTGTGCTTCGTTCCATTTTGGGTGGTTTTCCTTCTCTGTGCCTGCTGCTTTGGTTAGGGGCATTTTTCTTTTTCTGACAAGTTGGCGTGTATTTTGGTTGCGGGGGCTGCCGCGCTCAGCAGCAAGGGTGGAAAGAGGAGTTTCTTTTCTGCAGTTGTTTTCTTGGATCTCTTCAGGGTGTCTACCTTGGGTCTGCTTATCAACAGTTACAGACTGGCGCACCGTTTGCCTATTTTATTACCGACAAAAACAGAAACAAGAAGGCCATGCGAAACACTGACGTCTGGGCTGGAAACATTCTGAAAGCTCTCCGGGTGTGGCTGGGTGTCGCAGATGCTCGAAAACTCACTGTTGAGGTGGCGCAGGGTTGCATATGGGACATGGCCCCTAGGGCCAGGTCCCACTAGCCAAGGGGATTGGATTGAACGCCTGAATCTGGATGGGTTCTACGCAGAGATGCAGAAATGCTGTTCAATCTCGATTTTCTGCACCTCTCCACGAAAACGTCCACATTCAGGCATTCAATCCTATCCTCTTTGGTAGCTGGACCTTGCCCCTGGTGTAAGTTATACCCTCAGAGTGGTGGAGTCAGACCTCTACGAAACGGCTGTGACAGGCAGGCAACCAAGCATCTGCCCAGGGCGCAGGAAGAGGAATACACAGAAACCAAAAAGATTCATCCCCAATCGTAACAAATGTGTCTTGCAGAGGGATATGGCAAGGGCCATTCTCAAAAAAAAAAAAAAAAAAAAAAAAAAAGTCTTGCCACCTTCTGGTCCTCGCCACACCACTCTTGAAACAGGGAAATGTTTCAAGAGCTGTTCCGGCCCATCGCCACACAGCACTCTTGAAACGGCAACAGTGCAAAAAGACAAAGGATGTAAAAATACAGTAGTACAGCTTTGTTTTTTTTGAATGGACTCAGGATAACGGCCCTACAACTCTTGAAAATCCATAGTCCCTCAAGGGTTCGCCCAAGGACGCTTGAAATGGCATGAGTTGCAGGCAGGCTGGGGTTTCCAATCTTTCAAGAGCAGCCCCTCTTGAAAGAAAGGGGGGTTCAAGAGGCTGCCACTCTGACTGCTCTCTACTGCCCCAAGTTTGGAGAGGCTGTGTGGCTATGCAGGCAGCAACTCTTGAAAATGAGTTTCCTAGAGTGGTGTGGCGAGGCCCTTTGTGGGCATATGGGGCCTCACTGCACTACTCTGGAAATGTGCAAAACGAGAGTGAATCTTCCGCTAAAACATGGAAAGATGCACGGCCATGATTTTTGTCTTTCGTGCATGTCCAGAGTAGTGCAGCGAGCCCCATGCACTCGTTTTTTCTTGGCTTGGAGGCCCAAAGTTTGGCAAAACTTCTGACACCTTTTCTGACCCTCAAATTTGCTAAGTGTGGCTTCGCACGTACACTCCAAACTTGGCAGTTGTCGAATAGTGTACAAGTGCGCATTGTCTCAGAATTCTGGCTGAACCAACTGAGGTCGGTTGGCACGCCCCTGCATTGTTAAAATACAAACCTGTATTCGAACTCCATTCGAAACAGATAATTGAAAATACTACAATCCTCTCTCTGAATTGCCTTGGAGCTGGTCAGTTCAACGATGGGGTATTTTTCTTTTCGTTCTTTTTTGTTTTACCAATGAACATTGAAACAATTCGACCCGCGGTTTTGTCAAAAAGAAGAAGAAAAAAAAAATCGACCCGCGGAGTTGAACTTATGGGCCTCGCCACACCTACCTCGAAAATCGTTTTTTTTTGGAGAGCACTCTCGAATGTCGGAATTGCAGAAAACCGGTTCCAGAGGGGTCATCGCCACATTGCACTCGCGAAGAGGCACTCTCCACTGTTCCTTTTTTTTTTTTTTTTTTTTTTTTTTACTCTCCACTGTTTCAGAAGAACCCCGTGATATTTCCTGAGTTTTCACGAGGCCGCAGACGATTGTTGGTCTTGGCACACTCTCCATTTTCGGGCCGAAATTGGGTTCGCCTCGGACCGCTCTCCAAAAGGGCCACTTTGCAGGCTGGGTCTCTCGAAAAGTTGGTGACCACTCCTCAAACCCGCATCCAGGCCGCTCTCCAATTTTTTTCTGACACCTATTTTGGAGAGTTGGTATGGCTATGCTTCTCCTCTCCAAATCGGTGGTTTCGGGATAGGTGTGGCGAGGCCCTATGAGAGCTTTCTCGGTTTTTTTTTTTTTTTTTTTTTTTTTTGGAAAGCGTGATGACCTTGAGATATTATCATTGAGCTGACCGGCCCCAGGCAATTCATTTGTAGTTGGTTTTGTTCATCAAGTTCCATCATCTGGATTCGAACACAGGTCTGTATTTCAACAGTCCATGGGTGTACCCACTGAGCTAGGCTCTTGGGTACAGCTTTGCTGTCGAGATGATGGTATTCCAGAAAAAAAAAAAAGGGAGGTGATGGTATTTCAAGGCTGTCGCCCTTCTGAAAGCGAAGATGAAGTTTTTGGCTGCTATGTAGGCTCGGCGGGTGTGTATATCCTGCTGGCCAAAAAAAAAAAGTAAAAATAAAAATAAAATCCTGCTGGCTGTGCCAGTCACCAATTGTTATACCCTTAAAAAAAAAAAATTGTTAGTGGTCGGTTTATTTGGGGTTGTCTTTTATGCATCATCTGGGTGACGGACAGTGATAAGGGGTTGGCTAGGTTGGTAAATGTAGTTGGTAAGGCTCTTAAGGCGGACCCAACCTATCACTCGGTGGTTCTGTTGCCTTGCGTTGGGTGTAGGTCGCAGGCCCGTGTTAGGGCCAATGGTCCGTCTGTGTGAGTGAGAGTAGTAGGCACAGTGCTCTGTTTTGCTTACCAGGTTGGTCTGGTTGTTACGTGTGTTGCTTGTCTATAGCCAGGTTGGTCTGGCTGAACTCTGTTCCACCGGGTAGAATTGTGAGGTTCCCGGCCTCTTTTCTTGATATGGAATGATCCTGATGATGGAAGAAAAAAAAAATTGTTATACGAACAGAAAACATTGGTTGCGTATCTTTCCGCTTTCTAGGTGAGGGTGCGCCCACCATACCACACACTTGGTGAGTGGTCCGGCGAGAGCCGTTATGACGGGGCTCCCTGTAGAGGCCCTTTTCGGACCGAATGGCGGTTTGTATGGAAGAACTTAACAAAAGGGGGAAAAAGGTCGCACATGGTTGCTTTGTCTTGTGCGGCGGCGTGCGACGGCTGTATGGTTTGTATGGAAGAAATAACAAAAGGGGGAAAAAGGTCGCACATGGTTGCTTTGTCTTGTGCGGCGGCGTGCGACGGCTGTATGGCAGTGGCGAAGTGGTACTACTGTACCGTTCGTAATTTAAAAGCAACAAGTCGAAACAATTTGTTTTCTGACGTTGGAGTAGATTGGGTCATATGTTCATATGTCAGAATTCTTCGGAATGCAGGCAGCCCAGCCGCTGTCAACGCTACGCCGGCTTTCCAACGTTCCGGAGCGCCGGCGCGTAGAAGCGGCCGCGCGGTGATGATTGACGTCATCCACACGCAAATCGCGTCGGCGTTGTTCCTTTCCTTCTCTCACTACAACTCTCCATCATCTCATCTTCTCTCCATCTCTCTCTCGCCGCCATTACTGCTGTCCACTGTAGCGAGAGCGAGCCTGTGCTTGTCAGGGACGCTGGGAGGAAGGCGTCCGCAGCGAGATTCGCAGGAGGTGTCCAGGCGGCGCGATCTGCAGTCGATGGAACGCCGTGCAAGCACTCAAGTTACAGTATTATGGCACTGAGCAGGAACGACAGTCCAATCAGCAATTGAGTTAAGGAGAGAAAAGATGTGGGGATAACGCGGGAGGACGAACGGGGAGAATCAGGGAGCTTGTGTGTGTGTCTGTGTGTGTGCATGTGTGTGTGTGTGTGTTGTGTGTGTGTGTGTTGTGTGTGTGTGGGTGGGTGGGTGTGTGGGTGTGGGTGTTTTGTGTGTGTGTGTGTGTGTGTGTGTGTGTGTGAGAGAGAGAGAGAGAGAG